>OW240916.1:174495020-174547403 GCA_933207985.1 Pelobates cultripes | reverse complement strand
CACACACACACATACATACATACACTAACACACACTTACACTAACATACACTAACACACACACACACACATACACTAACACACATACATACATACACTAACACACACATACATACATACATACATACACTAACACACACACATACATACACTAACACACACACACATACATACATACACACACACACACATACATGCACTACAACACTGCAACACGCACAAACACACACACATACATGCACACTAGCTTACCGCACACATACAGCCTGCCTAACACACACTTTTACACATACATACATACGCTAACACACACATATACATACACTAACACACACACACACACACACATACATACACTAACACACACACATACATACACATACATACACTAACACACACACACACACATACATGCACTAACACACACATACATACACTAACACACACACACATAAATACACTAACACACACACACATACATACACTAACACACACACACACATACATACACTAACACAAACACATACATACACTAACACACACACACATACATACACTAACACACATACATACACTAACACACACACACATACATACACTAACACACACACACACACATACATACACTAACACACACACTCACATACACTAACACACACACATTTTTTTTTTTTTTAAATTTAATCCCCCCAGCCTCCTTACCTTTTGGAGTGCTGGGGGGATTCCCTGGGGTCCAGTGGTGCAGCTGGGCGGGCGGGCTGGCTGGCTGTCTTGGTGGCCGGCGCGCGAGGGAGCACTCAGTGCTTCCTCTTCAGCTCCCTCGCGAGCTGCATAGGGATGCCAGCGCCAGAAGATGACGTCATCTTCCGGCTCCGTTATCAGTGCGGTGCACGAGGGAGCTGAAGAGTAAGCACTGAGTGCTCCCTCGCGCGCCGGCCACCCACCCACCCAGCCAGCCCGCCGGGGACAGCAGGGCCAGCCTTGGGGGGCCCTGAGGTGGCCACCTCCTGGGCCCCCCAGGAGAAGAGGCTGGCCCTGTGGCTACATACCGGGTCGCAGGGGCGGCCGGGCCCCCTGGTGGGCCGGGCCCGGTCGCAGCCGCGACCCCTGCGACCCTGGTATGTACGCCACTGACCCCTGCGGATTAGAGTTCACGCTGTATGTCGGACAGCAGCGATTGAAATTGGGTGTAGAATTGTTCTCCACTATCTCATCTCTCTGGGGACCTTTTGCCATTGACCTCTTCGCTTCCCGGCTCAACGCCCAACTACCTCGATTCTACAGCTGGCGCCCAGACCCAGCCACGGAGGCAGTGGACGCCTTCCTGCAAGACTGGAACGACTCACCCCTTTATGACTTCCCTCCCTTTGCCATGATTCCTCAGGTTCTACTCCAAGTACGACGCCAGATGGCAGACTTGGTCCTGCTGACCCCATTCTGGGGGACCCAGTCATGGTTCCCACAGCTCCTGGAACTGGTGATAGATGTACCCAGACTTCTGCCTTCCTACTAGGATCTTCTGCGGGACCCATTGGGCCAACGACACCCCCTCCTGCTAGACGGGTCGTTGCTGCTGCTCACATGGATGATTTCCGGGGCCCCTCGGAAATCCAAGGAGTTTCGGATGCAACTCGATGCCTCTGTAACGAGAATATACCCCAACACGCAGGATTCAGCTAAACAAAAGACAACACAGAGGAGAGATACGTCTACCGGACCTTAGAATGGCCGGACTCGACGTATATGAGAGGAGACAGAGTCAGGAACAATCCGAAATCAAGGCACAGAGAGACAGCGTAAACTAGGACAAGCCGGGGTCTGGTACACAGTAAACAACAAGCCGACAACCAGAACAGAAGGATAAAGAGAAAACGTAGTCAGAAACAAAGCCAAGGTCAATACGGAGAAACACAACTGAACACAACAAGCGCTAAAGGGAACTGATACAGAAACCACGATAGGGCAAGGAACAAAGGGAAGAAGGTGAGTATAAATACCTAAACATCTAATTTGATTGGTCCCTGTCACATCCACGCCCCCAAAAGGTAAGTGTATGGGGAGTGTGGCATGACAGGGACCAATGGGATGCCTTTTCCAATTTAGGCACCCACTGTCCCTTTAAGAGCGCGCCCGATACCCGCGGCGCGCTCTTAGAGTTAGGTGGAACACGTGACCGCTTTCCAGTCACAGCCGTCGGATGAGCCGCGCGCGGCTCGTGCAGCAGCAGGACCGCGCGCGGCTCGAACAGAGGACCCCGGCCGGCCCCTGGAAAGGGTAAGTACCGCTACAGCCTCCTGGCTGACGCATGGGCTCCCGGAACTAGACGATTATATGGGACTGCTTGGAGAGGTTGGACTGGCCGGTGCCTGGCTCGGGACTTGGATCCCGTTTCGGCACCTGTGATGGCAATACTACAATTCCTCACTTCGTTATTCGAGGCTGGTCGGGCATATCGCATGATTAACCTGTATAGATCAGCCATCTCTTCAGCTCTCCAAGGTTTCGACGGCTGTCCTGCAGGCCAACACCCCTCAGTGTGCCGTTTACTTCGGGGTTCACGTCTGTCGCGTCCCCCCAGGCCTCGATATTCGGCTACATGGGACGTTTCCTGTGTCTTGTCACTGTGTACTTCCTGGCCTCCTAATTCGGACCTCACCCTGCAACAGCTGTCGGCCAAGTTGGTTTCCCTGTTCTGCCTCATTTTGTGCAAACGAGTCTCGGACTTACAGGCCTTGGACTACGATGCTATTTCTTTTACTCCGAATGGAGTGACATTTAACATCTCCAGACACACTAAGACAACTATACGTTCGGTTTCGTATCCAAGTTTTCCATTAACCCGGCGTCATGTCCAGTGACCTGTTTGAGGGAATATGAGCTATGGACGAGTGCCCATTGTTCAGTCTCGTTACCTCAGCTCTTTCTCTCGATTCATCAACCCTTCACCCCTGTGTCCAACACTACCTTGGCTCGTTGGGTGAAGTGGGTGATGTCACTGGCGGTGTGGATAAATCCATCTTTAGCGCTCACTCCGCATGAGGGGCTTCAGCCACGTCTATGGTGACTTTGGGAGCAAGTCTGGAAGACCTGATGAGGATGGTGGACTGGTCCCACAAATCCACCTTCAGAGAATTTTACTTTCGGCCTCTGCCACATGCTTTCTCTTCTGTTATCGATCAGCTTTAAACTTGCAATATGAGCCTCCGTGTCTTGACATAAAATTACATGATATTGCTATTTCATGATGAAAAGTCATGATTTTATGAAAGACACGCAGGCGAGTATTGTCCCACACTATTATTTTTCTATCACCCCCCTGTTGTTATATATCTTTGGTTGGTAAGTATTGCACTTAGTTCAGCATGGTATTGCCTTTTTATGTGCGTCCGTACTGTTAATGTTATGTTTGCCGGGTTGTGGTTTCTTTTATCTGATATTAGGGGCACCGTGTTGTTTCAGTATATCAATACATTATGTCTTGGCATGAGCAGTTGGTTTTAGTACCGATTTAATGGTTGGGCTCCTGTTTTTATGTTTTCACATGTTGAGGCTGCGCTGTTGGTGCTGTATAGAGATCCTCACTTCTTCCCAAGACTTCACCACATTGACTGGAGATCTATGGATAGTGCTGTGATGGACTCCTTATCGTTGACTCTTTGTCACTTGTTGATGGTTTAGTCCCAGTTCACGGATGGTTCCTGATGAGTATCTGGCCGGATTTTGGGATGTTTTGTTCTGCTGTGTTCTGGACTGTTCATCGGTTCCTGTTTGCTGGTTTGGTGCCGCATCTCCAAAGAAAGAGGAATTGTGTGGGGAGGTGCTGACTATTATACTGGGACTTGGTATGGGAGTGGTTTATCACTATGGTTACCATTTTTTCTTACTGTTTGTAATTTTTGCTGCTACTGGTAAACAGTAAAGAAAGGGTTAAGCAATACTCATCTCCGTGTCTTTCATAAAATCATGACTTTTCATCATGAAATAGCAAAATCATGTCATTTTGTGGCCAAAAATAGGTGTGTTATAATCAGTTTGTTCACAGAGGGCATAGGTGGCCAATTAAGATGAATTATGGCCACATCTGGATATTTTTTTTATTTTGTAATTTAAAATTATAAAGATAAACTGGTAAGTTTTATCCCATAGGTCTTTAATCTTAGCACAATCCCACCATACATGTAGGTATGTGCCTGTTGACATCTCCAACATTTTGTGCATTCTCTCTGAAACTAAGTGCCACCTATTAAGTACTTTAACATAAGATTCTATTAAATTTTAGAGTGGGTATTTTTAGTCACATTTTTCATTAAGGAACCCCATTCTTTAATATCTATTTTGATATTTGTGTATTTTGCCCATACTCCTAGGGCTGTTGGATTTTTTTATTTTTTTTTCAAAAGTGATCTGCTTATAGAGAAGGTTTTTGAAAAAGGTTTCTCTGTAGAATTAGAATTAAATAGTTTCTTAATATTATTTATATTTGGTGAATTAGATTTAATTAGATTGGATGCGTGGAAAAGTCGTCTATTAGTGATTGAGAGATCGTATTGATGCCTGCTTGTGTCCACTTTAAATTGAGTACTTGTTGCTCAATAAATTTCAGGTCAAGGTAGATTGGAATATTTTTTATTAATTTTAACAGCGATTTTTTTTTCCCATTTCTTCAGTAACTACATTAGTATTAAATTATGATATATCTTTTTCTTTTTATACTTTATATCCCATATCAAAAAACTTAAATTTTTGCACATCACCTGTCTTAGCTTCCATCTTATACCATACCTCATCGATATTGTTGGTTAACTGCATTCTATATAAATAATATTGTAGAGGCTAAATAGTTGTTCTTTATGATAGGATAGCCTATACCTCCCTTTTCCATCTTTTGAGCTAAAATGGTTTGGTTTAATCTTGTTTTTTTACCTTTTCATATATATTGCGTAAAACTATATTGGATCATATCGAACCAACTATCGGAAATGTTCATTGGCAGCATCCATTTTGGAATCACATATGCATTCACCAGATTAATCCTTCCACAAAAGGAGAAATTGTTACGATCATTCAGCCATCTATTTGTGTTTTGTAATAGGTCCAAAAAAATTGCCTCCTTGGTTCTGTTGATATCTCTAGTTAATTTAATACCTAAATATTCTATTTTATCTTCCACCTACATAAGGTCATATTTATTACTGATTTCTTCTTTGCTCTTTTCATCAAGGTTAGAATCTAAAATCAAGGACTTATTTGTGTTTAACTTGTAATTGGATACCTTACTGTAAAGCTCAATCCCCTCCATAAGAGTTGTTATAGATTTGATAGGATTAGTTAAAGTAATTAAAATGTTGTCTGCATACAGACAGATTTTTTGATCCTTATCAAAAAATGTATATCCTCTAATTTCTAAATTGTTTCTTATATTTATTGCAAGAGGTTCAATTGATAGCATATATAATATTGGGGAGAGAGGGCATCCTTGATGTGTTCAGTTTTTCAACAATAACCAAGGAGAACAATTATTTGGACCCATTGTGCAGGCTGAAGGATTAATGTATAGAGCCATAATAGCTTCCTTTATCCAGCCACATGTGCCAAATTGCTGTAATGTGGCATCCATATAGTTCCAGTTGACCTTGTCAAAAGCTTTCTCCGCATATACTGACAGGGTCAACCATGGAACCTCTTTTCTGTAGGCATCATCCAAGATATTTATTGTTCTACATATATTGGTGAAAGACGTTCTTCCAGGGACATATCCTATTGATCAGGATGTATAATTGCCAGTAGCACTTTCTTCAACCTAGACGCTAAGATGGAAGCAAAAAGTTTTAACGTCAACATTTATAAGGGATATAGGTCTATAATTTCGAACATCCGTAG
The DNA here is from genome assembly GCA_933207985.1 of Pelobates cultripes. Lineage (NCBI taxonomy): Eukaryota > Metazoa > Chordata > Amphibia > Anura > Pelobatidae > Pelobates > Pelobates cultripes. Next base: position 174,541,524 of record OW240916.1, on the reverse strand, counting down.
AGGACTTATTTTGTTTTAAAATGGGTAAAATGTTTTTCCTAGGATCCTCTTTGGACAGCATAGTTAAAGACATTTGTTAAATGAAGGCTAATTTGATTTTTGAAAAGCTTATAAAATAAGTTACTAAAACTGTCTGGGCCTCGTGTCTTACTTTTTTCCAAATTAGCTATAGCGAAAATCACTTCTTCTGAGGTTATTTATTTTTTTATTTAAGGAAGATCTATTAGATTCAGTGATTTGAGGTAAATTAGAGTTTTTGAGATATTGATTGATATCGACTATAGTTGTAGATGATGGTGTATTATATAATTTGCTATAAAAATCATTGAAAAGTTGGCATATTTCTTGAGGTGTTTCAAAAATTCTATCTTTATCAATTTAATCTTAATACTTTTATTTGCTCCTTCTTGCTTTCTAAGTTTTTAAGATAGTATTTTGTCTGCTCTGTTGCCCTTTGAATAATCTTTCAATTTGAGTCTTTCTAAAGAATTTTCCATCAGACACTGTTTGAGCTTATCTTTTATTTCAGTAATTTTTTTTTAGAATTTTCAGGTGTTACATTCTCTTTATTTGAGAGTGACATATTTCCCAATTGACCACAGAACAGAACTTGTAATTTGATAAAATGACCTCTGGTTACGGCTTTAAAAGCGCACCAGAGGGTTATGGGAGATATATCTTCAGTCAAATTTTCTTCAAAATATCTTTTAATATTTAGTTCAATTGATTTTATATTAAAGTCTGATTTCTCTGGACCTGTACTCAAAAGGCATTTTTATTTTCCTTCCACTATAATTACTAAGGAGTTAAATGCATTTGATAGATCTCTCTGTGCAAAACACAATCCTTCTATATTGGTGGTAATTTGGGAGTATCAGATCCTCACCTATTTGTAACAGCAGAGAATAGTCAGACTGTTCCACTAGACACAGTGTATTCAAATATAAATACAATACACATAATGTCATGTGCTTACTGAAGGTTACATAATACGGTGATTAAATATCAGCCTGACTGAATTATACAGTGCATCTGGCACAGTCTGTATACTTGGCATACAATGTGGTCTACCTATAGTGGCATTTATCTAAAGGGCTTTCTGTTTATCAGCCTTGTAATACAGCCACATAAAAGGTAACTACAGGGAGTGCAGAATTATTAGGCAAATTAGTATTTTGACCACATCATCCTCTTTATGCATGTTGTCTTACTTCAAGCTGTATAGGCTCGAAAGCCTACTACCAATTAAGCATATTAGGTGATGTGCATCTCTGTAATGAGAAGGGGTGTGGTCTAATGACATCAACACCCTATATCAGGTGTGCATAATTATTAGGCAACTTCCTTTCCTTTGGCAAAATGGGTCAAAAGAAGGACTTGACAGGCTCAGAAAAGTCAAAAATAGTGAGATATCTTGCAGAGGGATGCAGCACTCTTAAAATTGCAAAGCTTCTGAAGCGTGATCATCGAACAATCAAGCGTTTCATTCAAAATAGTCAACAGGGTCGCAAGAAGCGTGTGGAAAAACCAAGGCGCAAAATAACTGCCCATGAACTGAGAAAAGTCAAGCGTGCAGCTGCCACGATGCCACTTGCCACCAGTTTGGCCATATTTCAGAGCTGCAACATCACTGGAGTGCCCAAAAGCACAAGGTGTGCAATACTCAGAGACATGGCCAAGGTAAGAAAGGCTGAAGACGACCACCACTGAACAAGACACACAAGCTGAAACGTCAAGACTGGGCCAAGAAATATCTCAAGACTGATTTTTCTAAGGTTTTATGGACTGATGAAATGAGAGTGAGTCTGATGGGCCAGATGGATGGGCCCGTGGCTGGATTGGTAAAGGGCAGAGAGCTCCAGTCCGACTCAGACGCCAGCAAGGTGGAGGTGGAGTACTGGTTTGGGCTGGTATCATCAAAGATGAGCTTGTGGGGCCTTTTCGGGTTGAGGATGGAGTCAAGCTCAACTCCCAGTCCTACTGCCAGTTCCTGGAAGACACCTTCTTCAAGCAGTGGTACAGGAAGAAGTCTGCATCCTTCAAGAAAAACATGATTTTCATGCAGGACAATGCTCCATCACACGCGTCCAAGTACTCCACAGCGTGGCTGGCAAGAAAGGGTATAAAAGAAGAAAATCTAATGACATAGCCTCCTTGTTCACCTGATCTGAACCCCATTGAGAACCTGTGGTCCATCATCAAATGTGAGATTTACAAGGAGGGAAAACAGTACACCTCTCTGAACAGTGTCTGGGAGGCTGTGGTTGCTGCTGCACGCAATGTTGATGGTGAACAGATCAAAACACTGACAGAATCCATGGATGGTAGGCTTTTGAGTGTCCTTGCAAAGAAAGGTGGCTATATTGGTCACTGATTTGTTTTTGTTTTGTTTTTGAATGTCAGAAATGTATATTTGTGAATGTTGAGATGTTATATTGGTTTCACTGGTAATAATAAATAATTGAAATGGGTATATATTTGTTTTTTGTTAAGTTGCCTAATAATTATGCACAGTAATAGTCACCTGCACACACAGATATCCCCTAACATAGCTAAAACTAAAAACAAACTAAAAACTACTTCCAAAAATATTCAGCTTTGATATTAATGAGTTTTTTGGGTTCATTGAGAACATGGTTGTTGTTCAATAATAAAATTAATCCTCAAAAATACAACTTGCCTAATAATTCTGCACTCCCTGTATATTGTACACCTGGATACAATACATCACAATCTATTTAGCAACAGCGGCATGGTTTAAAAGGGCATCTACACCACTCGCTGTTATAATCATTAACTTACAGTCAATAAATCCACTTTATATTACAGTGGAACCACTATTTCAGTATAGATTATGTGCAGGTGTATTTACCCTAATCCCCCAACTATTTATCCTATATTTCATCCTGTCCATTTCTTAGTTTCTCTTTTTCCCCTTTCTCGGTTTAATATATAGAGCTTATATATCTTTATAGCTCTTTTGTATGAGTGAATGTTATGTTCTTTTCTCAGAGAGTTAATAAATTGATTTTATTACATGTTATATTATACTATACCAAATATCACAAGGAACCTTTCTGTGCCCATGGTGACTTCATATCTTCTCTTTACAATTTAACTAAGGATTAGCCCTGTTCAGGTTCACTTGTACACACCACAGTCCCTGTGTGGGACATTAAATTTTTTCTGATTTCAATAAGCCATCATTTAAACGCCAGGTGGGTGTTGCTTTGATCTTTTTTGCTGCTCCAATTTCACATACTACCCCACTGTGGTCTGTCCAAGATATATCTGCAATATCAATTTTAGTGATTGAATCCAAAAGAGTAAGGTATCTCCAGATCATATCTAATCTAGAGTAAGAAAAATGTACTCTTGAGAAATGGGTATAATCATAATCGTCAGTATGAGAAATTTTCCAAATATCAAATAGATTATACTCATTTTTTTAATATTGCTTAGAGATTTCACCTGTTTGATAAACATTTTGTTAATACTGACACCACTCATCAGCTTTTTTTTAATCTATTTAAGGATCTAACACAGAGTTAAAATTTCCAGCTATTATAAAATTTTCCAACATTTATTTATTCAAGTTTTTCCATTATTTTTCTTAGAGGAGTAGTAGGGGATAAATATTACACAGTGTATATACACCTTTTCATTTGCTTTACAGACCACTACTTCAAATCTCGCTTCTGGATCACATAACTATATTATTTCAACCTGTAACCTTTCTCCAAATACTATGTCAACGCCACATTTCTTTTTTTTATTTGTCTGAATAATAGTTGGACATTTTTTCCCACTCCAAGTTGTTTTTTTCCAGTGTGTTTCTTATGAGAAAATATGAATCAATGTGTTCTTTAATCAAGTAATTATATATTAAAGACCTTTTTGTTGATGAGTTCATACCCTGGACGTTCAACGTGATCATCTTAAACATCTCACTGTGAAACACTCCTCCCTCTCTCTGTTGGCACACATCTGTACATATTTATTATTGGTGCTACATAAACAATTAAACATATAAACATATAGTTTAAAACCAAGTTGGGGTTTGAGCCCCAATTCGTTTAAAGGCTGTTCCCTCATACCTCCAAGGGATCAGCCTTGAGCTGTGTCTTATATAAACACTGTGACGAGACCAATCTCGCCTAAACGGTTTTTACCCCTTGTGTGCAAAATGGTCCGTTACAATTGGGATGTAACTGTGATGTGATTGGTTGTTTTATACCTCCCTGTGGGCGGTCCTGTATTTGCAAGACTGTAATAAAAACCAGGCTGGGTGTGCCAGCACCTCAGACCACTGCTTGACCCTCAACACAGAGCCTTGTCTCGTTCTTGGGGGGATTCACTGTATGCTGTTAGAGACTGATTGCCAGGAGTGTAAGCTGCTTGGGAGCTTTTCCTGTTCGTCTGCTAGCAGCTATTTGGGAGGTTCCAGTTCGGGAGTTGGAGTGCTATGTTGTATTCAGTTTGGGAGTTTGGTGTTCTGCAGTAGCTGTGCCTGTATCTCTGGAAAGGGGGCCGATCGCCTAAACGGTTTTTACCCCTTGTGTGCAAAACGGTCCGTTACAATTGGTGGCAGCGGTGGGATCGTTCCTACAGCCAGAAGGACAGCTACAGGAGACACCATTCCGTGGATTTTACAATTTGAGGGCAACGCATGTCTCAATACAGCGACCCTGACAGCAACAGAATGGAACCAGCAGTGGAGTACAGATACTCTGTACAGGAATTTGACCGTATGATGTGGTTGCGGCTGAACTTCTTCGGACCTAATCCAGCTGAGAAATCTGTGAAGTTCGTAAGGAGTCTAGTATTCAAGACTCTGCTGTACCGGGCAGAGGGTGACGGTCAGCTGCCACGGTGGGTGGACCTCCACCGGCAGCTACAGTTGCGGGACAGAGAGAGCCCAGTCTCCTCTCCCCAGCGGCAGTGTGATATGCAGGGAATTGGGAGCCCAGTCTCCATTCCTCAGCGGCAGTGTGATATGCCGGGAATTGGGAGCCCAGTCTCCATTCCCCAGCGGCAGTGTAAAGTGCAGGGAGAGGAGAGCAGCGTCCTCCCTCCCCAGCGGCAGGCTGAGTTACAGGGGGCAGAGGTAGTTGTTCCTGCCCCCAGCAGCAGAGTGATATGCCGGGAAGGCAGTGTAAAGTGCAGGGAGAGGAGAGCAGCGTCCTCCCTCCCCAGCGGCAGGCTGAGTTACAGGGGGCAGAGGTAGTTGTTCCTGCCCCCCAGCAGCAGAGTGATATGCCGGGAAGGCAGTGTAAAGTGCAGGGAGAGGAGAGCAGCGTCCTCCCTCCCCAGCGGCAGGCTGAGCTACAGGGGGCAGAGGTAGTTGTTCCTGCCCCCCAGCAGCAGCGTGATTTTTTGGGAATTGGGAGCCCAGTCTCCATTCCCCAGCGGCCGAGTGATGTGCCGGGAATTGGGAGCCCAGTCTCCATTCCCCAGCGGCAGTGTGATGTGCCGGGAATTGGGAGCCCAGTCTCCATTCCCCAGCGGCAGTGTTATTGGTTGGGAATTGGGAGCCCAGTCTCCAGTCCCCAGCGGCAGAGTATCCAGCAGGGAATAGAGAGCCCAGTCTCCCCTTCCCAGCAGCAGGACACTGTATTGGGAGCGGAGACAGTCGGTCTCCCTCCACAGAGGATGAAAGTATGTATGGGAGAGGAGCTTGCTACCACCTCTCCCCAGCGGCGGATCATTAATTGCCTGGGAATAGAGAGCTCAGTCTCATTTCCCCAGCGGCAGAGTGTTCTATCGGGAGAGGAGCCTGTTACCCCCTCTCCCCAGCGACAGCTTAGAGTATCCAAAGGGGAGACAGTCGGTCTCACCCTCCGGCAGCAGAGCTGTGCAACAAAAGGGGAGACAGTCGGTCTCCAGCAGCAGAGCGGTGTAGTTAAAGGGGAGATAGTCGGTCTCCCCCTCCAACAACCAGGCTTCAACCAGGCTACCCTCCCAGTAGCACTGGCAACAGGGCAGAGTGCCTCTGGTCTCTGCCCACGCAGCAACCCACCCAGTCAGCGTACCCGTACCCAGCACAGCCGTGGTGAGGCACCTGGACATGGACAAGCTTCTCCTTTACCCAGGTGTAGTAACCATTTGATGTGGATGGGCTGTGCTGTTGATTATGTTTTGTGGGTGGGCTGCTGGACTAACAAGGGCACTGACCGGCAGGAGGTCAGATACCCTGTTAGTCTGTTTGGAAAAGGGGAGAGATGTGACGAGACCAATCTCGCCACATTGCATTGGAGAAGCCTGGTTGCTCGCCTGCTGCCTTTGGACTATGGCCCCCCTTTTAAAAGACTTTATTTTTGCCTGCAGAAAAGCTTATTCGTGCTTTTCTGCCTGGGGTTCAGTAGATTTGTTTGAATGTGTTACACCCCAGATAGGAATCCCATGGAGCCCATTCGTATGAAACTGACTGTAAAGACTTTGGCTCCATGGCGATTAAACTGTATTCGTGTGGTCTGAGCGCCATTCGCTTAATAATGTGCGCTCGGACCTGAGCTATCTGGGGATATGTTACATGTCTGTGTTTTATGTAATAAATGTGACTTTATGTATTTTAAAGTGTTTTGTGTCTCTTTGCAACCATGTGCTTAATGGAGTCTTGTGTCTGTCCTGGGAGATAATTGAATTACTCTCCAGGATAGAAGACTCTGAAACTGGTTTGGGCCAGAAAGCCATGCTTCATTTAGTCACAAAGGACTTTTTACTAACTTTTGAACCCCTTGTCTGATTTGTGCCATTTTTTAATATGTTGCTCCCCTGAATGGATTGATTCCAAATATGTAATTTTATGTGAATGTGATGTATGGTTTTAGAGTTATGAAAGTTGGGTAGAAAGTATGTTTTAACTGTATGTATAATTGAGTTTCCTCTCAGGATAAGGGGAGGGAATATGTGGGATGTAACTGTGATGTGATTGGTTGTTTTATACCTCCCTGTGGGTGGTCCTGTATTTGAAAGACTGTAATAAAAACCAGGCTGGGTGTGCCAGCACCTCAGACCACTGCTTGACCCTCAACACGGAGCCTTGTCTCGTTCTTGGGGGGATTCACTGTATGCTGTTAGAGACTGATTGCCAGGAGTGTAAGCTGCTTGGGAGCTTTTCCTGTTCGTCTGCTAGCAGCTATTTGGGAGGTTCCAGTTCGGGAGTTGGAGTGCTATGTTGTATCCAGTTTTGGAGTTTGGTGTTCTGCAGTAGCTGTGCCTGTATCTCTGGAAAGGGGGCCGATCGCCTAAACGGTTTTTACCCCTTGTGTGCAAAACGGTCCGTTACAAACACTAAGTGGGTACCTGGCGGGAAGGTCCTATTTTTTTCTATTAAACCTGCTTTTATTTGATCTTTTCTTATTGAGATCCAAATAAACCATCTATTATTTAGATTGAGATCCAAACTGAACATCTATTATTTACAGGCCTTTTAAATTACTGCAGACTACTATTAAGTTTTCAAATATTAACTTTGTCTTTTCTCCCTTTTTTTCCCCCTCCTCTTCAAAGAAGGACGAGAGAGAAGACAAAAAAAAAAAGGCTTGAGAAAATCATAATTAGTAAGAGTATCTCAATTGATAAACCAGCCCACAGTGAATGAGTAAATCTACTACAAAACACTTTTCTACTCCTATATATACATATTCATTAATATCCGTGTTAAATAAAATAATATCTCTGTATAATGTGTTTATAAATTCCACCGTGTGTTTTATATTTTAAACACCGCTAAAATAAGTTATAATTATGTAATAAATATTTGTACTTCTTCCTTTTATTGTGTTTTCTTATGTTGAATTTGTGCATTAAATATCTTTTCTATTTCTTGATTTTCATTGCCTCATACATTTCCTTTGTGATAATTATATATTATAAATCAAGTGTCAATATATTTTCTTGTACTTCTTTCCTTAATCTAACTGTAATATTTATTATAATAGTACTTATTACTTTAATATTATTTTGATAATAAGAGTAAGAGAGAAAAAGAATAAATAAATAAATAAATAAAAAATAAGATAAAGTGAAAGTATCTCAATTGGTAAACCAACCCAAAGTGAATGAGTGAATCTGCTATACAACACTTTCCTACTCCATACTTATTAGTACCTGTGTTTTATAAAAAAAAATCTGTGTTTTATATTTTTGATACCACTAAAATAAATTCTTATTATATAGTAAATACTTTTACTTCTTCCTATTGTTGTATTTTATCATAACAAATTATGTGCTTGGATATCTTTACTATTTTTTGATCTGCATTTCCTCATAAATTTCCTTTTGTGATAATTATATGATATGTATTTTTTTTACTTATTGTTGCTTTTACTTATACCTCCCATAGAAGTATAAAGTAGTGCTACTTATTGCTGTAATGTTATTTCGTATTTAGATTGAAGAAAACAACCAAGATTCCTTTTCTTCAGATATTAGATGGAATAGTTTGTGTAAGACACCAATCTCATCCATGTAGGAGTTATTTCTAGCAATTAAACATAAATACTGCACTCTATGCATAGAATATGCATGTTAAGAAGAAATTCATAGATGGGTTTGTGAAAAAATTCATTTATTGTGTACTAACCCAGTGTAATACAAACAATTGCTAAAGGTGATGGGAACCTTATCCTGAATTAATATATTTTACCCATAGAAAAAAACTCATAATTTTATACAACTAATATTTACAACCACTGACCATCCCTTCATAATTTCATATATAATACACCAAGTACAAGTTAATGATATGTACAATGCTTTATATACAAATAATTACAGTCCTGATATCCCATACGTACAGGGATAAAATATCCTAGGTGGATCCACCACTTACTGGAGTAATGCTAGGCCTTTAAGAAAATTGGAAAAGAGGAAAAAATGCTATTAATAGCAAATAATGAAAAATGTGAAAAAACAAAATGAAAAGAGAAAAAAGAGGGAAAAAAAAGAAAAAAGGGCAAATATAAGAAAAAAGGAAAAATGGGAAAAAATAGACAAAAAATGAGAAAAAAATATCTTATAAGGCAGTCCAATTTTGAGGAATAGTGCACAGAAAATTGCTTAATATATGGGTGGATCTCACCAAAAATAGTGATGGCTTCGCAGGGATAGGCTGTAATTGTGTTGAGGGTTTTCCCAGGTTGTAGAAGGGGTAAACCAATGAAGCAATCAGGAAGAGAGTCCTCCTGAATCTTTAAGTAGTGTCCTCATATACTGTGAGTTAGAGCGATCTGCAGCAAAACGGTCCTGAACGGAATTAACTGAGCAGCAACAGGTAAACTAGCTTGAGGTAGCTAAACGGGCTGCTCGCTCGGGACATCCACGTCCCTTCGAAGGCCCCTGCAAATGACAGATGAGAAGGCTGCGTTTAAATATCCAGATTGGCGGCTATTGTGGACTGCTTCTGCCTCTCATACCACTTCCGCCTTGTCGTGGTGACGTCACCTTGCGTCACTGCGTTACGTGTGACTGAACAAGCTTTATTGTCCATACCATACAGCGCAATAAACAATATATGTAAATACAAGTTAAAACGATATCCCATACAAGTGTGTGGGAAACAATATGACATTTAAATCTCATTGCCACATGAATTGCGATATGTAATAAAAATTAAATCCTAAAGAGATACAAAGTCCTATAGCAATGTGAGTGAGGGTGCAGTGAGTGTCAGGGGTGCAGTGTGTGTGTGTGTGTGAGGGTGCTGTCAGTGTCAGGGGTGCAGTGTGTGTGTGAGTGAGGGTGCTGTGAGTGTCAGGGGTGCAGTGTGTGTGTGAGTGAGGGTGCTGTCAGTGTTAAGGGTGCAGTGTGTGTGTGAGTAAGAGTGCTGTCAGTGTCAGGGGTGCAGAGTGTGTGTGAGTGTCAGGGGTACAGTGTGTGTGTGTGAGTGAGGTTGCTGTCAGTGTCAAGGGTGCAGTGTGTGTGTGTGTGAGTGAGGGTGCTGTCAGTGTCAGGGGTGCAGTGTGTGTGTAGTGTGTGTGTGAGTGAGGGTGCTGTTAGTGTGTGAGTGAGGGTGCTGTGAGTGTTAGGGGTGCAGGTTGTCTGTGAGCAAGTGAGGCTGATGTGAGTTAGGTGATTATTTCCCCCCTCCCTGCTTACCTGTGGGGCTAGAGTTCACTCCCGTGAGACCCGGAGCATTGCCATGGCAACGCTCTGAATCTCGCGAGAGGAACTCGGCGGAGCTTTAAGTTAGAGCTCCTCTGGGTTCCTCTCCTGGCTCCCTCACTCTCTCCCCCGGCGGCCGCAGTATACTGTATGTTGGCCGGTGAGGGAGATCTTTGATCTCCCCACCGGCCCGCCGTGGACTACTGCAGGGCCGGCGCTCGGATAGTGCTGGCCCTGCAGGGGCTGGCAGGGGAGATCCTGTGATCTCCCTACCGGCCTCGGCCCATGGCCACCGCGGCCCACTGGACATTTGCCCGGTGTGCCGGATGGCCAGTCCGGGCCTGGTCAGTGGTGTTCTGATTTCATCCCCTTCTTCCAGGTACACCCACCTCCCTATGAGTGTTATGTCATCACACACAGCCCAGGTGTGTCTATTCTAAGCCAACTTTGTGCTAGTGGTCTTCTAACCACCAAGGTTATTTTGTTAATGACCTTCTGTTCTCGTGCTGTGAGTCCATCTAGTGGTTTGGATAGGAGAACGGTCCAAGGGTCTTTGCATATTGGTGTACCCATTATGTTCGTCAATAGAGCTTCAGTCGATGTCCAAAATCAGGGTAACTTTGGGCATCTCTACCACATGTGGATGTATGTCCCCTTTGCGCCAAAGCCCCTCAAGCAATCATCAGTTGGATTTTTCCCTATTTTGCATTGTTTGACTGGAGTAGCATACTACCTCATGAGGGTTTTATACGATTGCTCGTGTAGCATCACAAATGGAGACCTTGGTGGCTGCCTTCCAAATGTCTTGCCAGTCCCCGCCCTCTAACGTCTGTTGCAAGTCCATTTCCCATTGTATCATGTATGTGAGGGTCTCTTCCTTGCTGCTTGGGGTGCTTAGCTGGGGATAAATGGTGGTAAGTAAGTCTTTTTGTGCAGACTTGTTCATGCAGAGTCTTTCATAAAATGTAAGTGGGGCTCTAGCTGCTGAACATATTTAGTGGTCCCTAGCAAAGTCTCTAAGTTGGATATATCTGAAATAGTGGTGCATTAAGTTTGAGTTCGTCATACATACATTCGCCATACATTTGGCAGTAACGCTGCAATCTGATGTATTCCAGTCTTCTGAAGTCCCATGCCCTCATTCGGGTTCAAAGGCACTGGCTGAACTACCATGTTCGCAGGGGTCGCAACTGCTACCGGGCCCGTCATTCCATGTGTTGCAGCCCCAGCCCACACGGTGTAACCGCTGGGGCCGCGCTTCAAGGGACCCATCGGATGGCCCATGCTGTTAGGGCCACCCAATGGCAATGAATATCCAGGGGGAGCTTTAACAGCGCGACCAGGCCCCCTGTGATGACGTCAGACGCTGTGAGGAAATGACAGCTCTGGTCACTCCTCCCAGCTATCAGAGAAAGCCGCAGAGGAGGAAGGAGAGGGAGTCAGAGTAGGAACTCTGACTTCCATCAGCCTGAGCCACCACTGAACCCAAGGAAAAGTCACCCCTCCTGCACCTGAAAGGTAGGAAACAGGAGGGTGACTTAAACATTTTGCATGTATGTGTGTCTTTATGTATGTGTCTCTATGTATATCTGTGTGTGTGTGTTTCTTTGTGTGTGTCTGTGTATGTATGTGTGTGTCTGCATGTGTATCTGTTTGTCTGCATATGTGTGTCGGGAGGTGGGGTGGACATATGGGGGAGGGGAGAATTAGACGTATGAGGGAGTGGGGAATTAGTCATATGGGAAAAGTAGACTATGAGGCGGGGGAAGGCGTATGGGGGGAAGTAGATGTAAGGGAGAAGTAGACGTGTGGGGGGGATAAACCTGTTTGGGAGGGGGGTGGGGCCAGGGCAATTTTCGCACCAGGGCCCCGTGATTTGTAGTTACGCCTCTGTTTAAAAGCCTTGTTTCTCAGGTATGGTGTAAGGGGCAACAGTTTGATATCAGAAAATTTTTACTGGTGGTCATGTCCCATATTGTAATTTTATATTCGCTGGGCATTTGGTACGAAGTAGTGGCCTATCAGATTTTGGTACCCATATCCAATATTGTGGGAGTACCAATTCTATTAGCAAAGATTCCAGGTCCACAACTTGTGTGCATCAGGGAGAGAGTGCCATTGTATGATGTTAAGTAATTTGCTTAATTCACACTCAAAGATTACAAAGTCCAGAAAAAGAATATATATGTTTTTTAGTGGACTAGACATAATGGTGTATTTATTCCTCTCTCAGCCGCCACATTAAATAGTCAAAAAAGAAAAGAATACCCCGTGGGGTCAATAAGACTATAAGGGAGATTTAAAACATCCCTGTGCCCTCACCGGAAAATTGGCAGCGGGTGAGGGCCCTAATATAAATATTCTAATGTCCTTATTTAGAACAGCAGAAATAGCAGACATTGGCTGTATGTCCAGTGAAAAGGTTGCATATTGACAGTAACACTCCAAAAGGGGGTTCACTCAGCAGCCTTTGAATGTGAGCCCAAAGAAAAGACTGCAGCCACTTTTCTAATATATTTCTAAAATGTTACATCCCTGCAAAACAGTACAAAAAAACCCCCCAAAACTGCAGTGCTTTACTGGGCTAAGAAATAGCAAGCCTCTAACATCCCCTAAAGTGGAATATTCACTTAGAACAGCAAAAGCACACTTTTGAACATGAACCCAGGTGAATTGATGCCGTTGGATCCTCTACAATCAAAGCATGTAGAGATGGGTAACCAAGTCTTGGGCAGGATGAATTTTGAAAATGTAATTTTATTGACTAAATCTGGTTAGAATTGTGACATCTGATGATGTTGTCAGTAACTGAGAAGAGTCTCTCACCCTAAGCATTTATGAGCAACCAACCAGCTATGGCCTGGCTACACCTTAAGTTTTGTTTTTTCACAGTAAATAGGAGGGTCTATAGTAGAAACATTTTGGGGCCCCTAACTGAGCTCAAGGTCTGGGCCCCCAGGGGCCTGCCTCCAAGACCGCCCACAGGGACCACATCCACATCCCTCCCACAGGAATACACACACAGACACAAACACATTCACTGATACAAAAGGACACAGATACACACACACACACACTGATATGCATATAGGCATACATAGTGACACACACATACTGAGAAATACACACATATACAGACACACAGGCGTATATAGTGACAGACAGACACATACGTAACAGAATGACCACTGGAAATGTAACAGAATGACCACTGGAAATGTAACAGAATGATTTCTGGAAATGTAACAGAATGATTTCTGAAAACATAACAGAATGATTTTTGGAAATGTGACAGAATGGCTTAAACATAAGATGGGTGGTTCAAAGTAAACAAGGAGCACAGAGATGTGGATCAAGATAAAAAAAATATAGACAGACATCAACATAAAGAATTCCTGGAAGCCTTTGCTGTTATATGTAGTTGATGGGACTTCTATGTTCAGGGTCCAAGTCTATGAAGAAGCAGAACCCAAGTATCTACCTTCTCACTGGGGAACATCATGCAAAAGCACTGCCTGGACCTATTACCTTCTCCTATGGTCCTTCTCACCCTTGGTCTTTTCTGTCTCAGGACTCGTGCATTGACTGGAAGAAAGGCACTCTCACCTTCTCCTCCTCATTCTGCAGTACCACTTGTCTGGCTCCTGGCTCCACTCCTCTACTGTCCATGTGTCTTCCACTCCAATCTCATTACCAAGCAACTATGAAGACTTCTATATGTATTTAACAAAAAGGCACTGAGAATTTACCTTCAAGATGTCCATATTACTATGCTATTGATTTACTCCTTGGGGCTGCCATTCCATAAGGATGCAACTTCCCACCGGTGGCCCCTACTCATACATCAAAAGAAGGTCTGTGGTACCTTGGTTCTCAAGAATTTAAGTATTTGAAGGAATTTGTTTTGGAGAGCCTTACCAAAGGGTACATTAGACCAGTAAGGGAATATCTTGGACACATTTCTTGTCTTTATCATGATGACATCCTGGTCTTTTCCAAAACTCCAACACAACAAATTCTACATATAAAAAAGATCCTACAATGCATGAGCTATGTGCCAAACTGGAAAAATGCGTGTTTGACACTTAGTTGAATTATTGGGTTACATCATCAACCCCAAGCAATATTTAAATTAATTCTCAGAAGGTGAAAACCATCCTGAATTGGCCCCGCCCCAAGAATAAAAAAGCCATACAATGTTTCTTGGGATTTACAAATTTTCACTGCCATTTTATCTGAGGATTTCACCTAGGTATGTGCTCCCTTTACTACACTAACAAGAAAACAAGACAAGTATACCTGGGCACCCAGCCTTTGATAAACCCAAGACACTCTTTACAGAGGCACCCTTCCTGGTACAACCTGACACCTCCTCAAAGTTGGTGCAATCTGACAGGAATCTGGGAGGAAAACCGGAGAGATGATTGGCTCCATCCCATAGCTTCCTCAGAGAGGAATTAGCAGAAAGAGAACTACTTGTTATTAAATGCACTTAGAGGAATGTCACCATCTGCTGGAGGAGTCTTCGCTATCAATAACAGACCATCGAAGTCTGGAATACCTCCAATAAGCCAAATGCCTACGACTCACCAAGCCCATTGGGCTCTTTACTTCTCCCGCTTCCATATACAAATCATCAATAGATCTGGTTCCAAAGAAACTGAAGGTAAACACACTAATCCCACATAAAACATTATTCAGTATTCTATTGCCACAACAGTTCCTCACTAGACCATATGTATGTTCTGCACACCCCACCACTGACAGTGGCCCCTACTCATACATCAAAAGAAGGTCTGTGGTACCTTGGTTCTCAGGTATACCTATCCCGGGCTGTCCGTCGAAGCCTGTTTCATGATATGTTGTCTGCTGGACATGATGTGGTCCCTAGAAACTGGGAAAGGAAGGTCACTATTTCTAGTAACCTACCTTCATGCAGGACACTAAGGAGTAT
The DNA here is from genome assembly GCA_933207985.1 of Pelobates cultripes. Lineage (NCBI taxonomy): Eukaryota > Metazoa > Chordata > Amphibia > Anura > Pelobatidae > Pelobates > Pelobates cultripes. Next base: position 174,526,463 of record OW240916.1, on the reverse strand, counting down.
GTCCTTTCCTGTGCAGCATATGCCCGATCCAAGACCCTAAAAAATAAACCCATTGGGTTGCTTTTGCCAGTATCAATTGCTTCTGATCTATGGATAGACATTGCCATAGAACTGATTGTTGACACGCTGCCTTCTCACAAGCACAATACCATGGACAGGTTCACGAAGACGGCTCATTTTATTTCCACCATTGGACTACCCACTGCACCCAGCTACAATATTCCTACAAGAAGTATATTGTTTTGCATTATTCCATTATAAGAGATTAGAGAACTCAATTTACATTTCACGTTTGGTCCCATTTCTGTCGACACCAGTGGATACAATGGTGTTTGTCATCAGCCTATCAAAAAAACAATTAATGGCCAGACTGAACGGCCAAACCAAACATTATAACAATGCCATTGTTGTTACATCTCAAATCTACACGACGACTGGCTGTTGCTACTCTGAACTGTGGAGTTATCCTACAATTATATTCACCATTCCATCAAACATACACCTTTCTACACACAGAAAAATAAGTAAAAAGTGGTGCTAAAATATTATCCTAAAATTAGTGCAAAATATGTACAAAAATAGCAGCACCTATAAAGTGCAATAGCCAACAAATATACACTTCTGTAAAGGTGCACTGTGTCTTTAAGACTTGTGAAGAAATGTGTTCACACAATAAAACTAATGTTCAAAAGTGCAATATCAACCTAAGTGCACACTGTATTATAAAGTGTCAAAATTCAAATTATACCAACTAAATTTATGTGCAATTTCTCTTTAAAGTGCATATCCTCCTGAGACCCATCCCATTAACTTGTGTCCTATGTACTGGACATTTCATTCACATGCATCTCCTTTTATTCTTTGAGCTACTTTACTAATCCATGCTGTATTGTAAAGAGGACAACCTGGGCTGTCCAGTGATGTCACGTGATAGGCTAGGATGCTGGGAACTTCCTCTTCCTTTTTATAAAAAATTTAAAGAAATTGGAAGTCAATTTTTTCCTTGGTTTTTTTCCTGTCAAGTAATAATTTTTGGGGAATTATTTAATTAATTATTTAATTAAATAATAATTAATTCTTCATTAATAATTATTTCTGGTGTTTATTTCTTTCAATTGTCTGTGTATATTATGAAATGTATAATTAAGAGTGTTATAAATAGCATAACTAACCTAACCCACGCAATGCACCAAATATGTGGGTGCCTGGAGTGCCTCCTTAAATTAAAGCAGTATTTTATGAATCTTTGACCCCAACTAGATCGGCAGAGAATATTATCAGCCTTCCATCTTATGCAGAAAGAAGGCGACCTATCCTCATATATTAACTACTTTGGCAAACACAAGATATTGACACAAGAACTGCTTCCTGGCATTCTCAACTACTCGAACATCTTGATGAGTCATGAAATTATTATAAGTGCCTGATAGGGAGGTTACTTCTACTGAGGCTGTTAAAAGTATAAAAAGGCAGAGTGGAACAAGTTCAGTGGAGAGGAGAGTTAGAAGTAGAGAACAAGAATGGGATAAATCCACTTAACGATTCGGGCATGAGGCTTTTGATTAATGAAGAGCAGGTTTTAACAGCAGGAGGGTGCAGTGGAGATAGGTGAACACAGACTTAGAATTAGAACGGGAGAGCCTTAAAGTTTTACATTTTATGCACTGCCAATCTGTATTTCTGTGAATTCCACAATTAAAGCTTTGAGTCATGGATCAACTTCTGGCTGTGAAGGTTGGGTGCTTAGTGGCTCTTCTCTTTATCACCTTGATCTGTGGTTTGGCACCACCATTTGCCAGCTGGTTCCTGAAAAGTAGTGTCAAAGGTAAAGTATTAAAATGGGCCATGGTTTAAACCATTCTCCCATACATAACACTTAAATATTTCACTGTATGCGCTAATTATCACTTGAATGTGTACAACAACTGTCTTCTAAATATATTTATTCTATCTCTTTGTTTTAAAAATCTCATTAACACAGATTTAACACTATTGATATTCTACTCTTTGTAAAAAATAAATCTTTTTGTATTTTAATATATGTACCAAAACCAATAACCTGCATATTTATGTGAGGATAATTGGATTTATTAAGTGTTACCAAATGAACAATGTAATATTTAGCTCACTACTCAGATACACAACAGATTAAAGTCAGATTGCTGATGGAGTGTTAAATTTAAGTCACTGACCATACGTCTGGTCAAAACAGCAGGTGGGACAACAAAAAACACATCTATTGACTTGGATAGGGCTAATGTTAAATGTGTCTTACAAATAAACATGTTGTATCCGTTGAATCGTTTAATTAGTTCTTCAGTATCCTTACTCCCCCTTGTTGATGACTGGAGAGGTTGTTAAGAGGCTGAGCAACTAATCATGTCAATATCTTGCATTCATTTTGAAAAAAATAGTCTATCCTCAGGCTTCCTACACCTCAAACATGATTAATGTTCTGTAACAGGATTTCTGATGTCAACCATTGGCTTTGCATTGCACGTGAGATTCTTGGCACAATGTTGCTGCACATTGTCCTGTCTTTTAAGGCTGTCATTTGGTAACTTCATTAGGGGATGAAGTTGGATTGCTTTAAAGTGGTTATTTTATCCCAAAATGTAAATGTACAGAGATACAAGTAAGTGAAGTGGACTCCTAGTTCTTAACCAAGATATAAATATGGAACTCATTTTGATGGACATAAAGAAACAGTCATTAGTATGGTTAATAAAAACAACCAATAGTTGTTCGCAGCTAAAATAATACCAACAGGTATCAATGAAACACTTTTACTTTTAATGTCTGCATGCAACTTTCTTCCACCTGCATTGATACTAACCAAACACTAGCGTTTACTATTTTGCAATTTGGACAAAAAAGGCATGCTTCGAAATAATTGCCATAACAACTTCACCAGAACACTGATTTGCTCAGCTTATATACACTTTTGGTAATTTATTGCGACAAGCATAGTAATGTACCCAAAGTGTTTTACCTACATCCCTATAGCACCCATTAGTTTATCGAAATGCAGACTGAATGAAAGATTAAGATCTAACTATATACCAAGGTATTTATGAGCTGAATGTGGTGGGCTTACATCTTGATTTTGACTTACTGGTTAATTAGTGATTTTATATATATTATATATATATATATATATATATATTACAGGATCTATTGATAATTCGACTAATTTACTTTACATATATATATATGTAAAATAAATTAGTCGAATTATCAATAGATCCTGTAATTTTTTTTCTTCTTATTGGTTTCCCTTTTCCTTATGTCAAGTAATTACATTATTGACTGGAATTATTTATTTAATTAATTATCAATTATTCATTAATAATTATATCTGGTGTTTATGTATTTCAATTGTCTGTGTATACTATGAAATATGTAATTAAAAGTTCTAAAAATAGTATGATTAACCTAACCCACGCAAGGCACCAAACATGTGGGTGCCTGGAGTGCCTCCTTAAAGGGACACTGTAGGCATCTTGACCACTTTAGCTAATTGAAGTTGTCTGGGTGCTGTGTCCCTTTTGCACTTAGTTCCAGGGAACTGCAATGTTTATATTTCAGCACTAAGTCTGCACTCCGTGGCTGTCTATAAGACAGCCACTGGGGGCGCCTATGGAGTTTTGGTCCGTTATCTGACGCTGGACATCCTCACGCTCTGCATGAGGACTTCGAGCATCAGATGGTTCCCCATTGGAAAGGAGAGGGAGAAGCTTTGGCCCAGCGCCAAGGGAAACCAACGCTGGGAAAAGGTAAGTAAATAAAGGGTTTTTAACCATTTATTTACCTGGGAGGGGGAACACGAGGGAGGGGGAGGCAGAGGGATCGGTAGTATCAGGAATACAGCTTTGTATTCGTGGCACTACAGTATCCCTTTAAATTAAAGTAGTATAAATAATTATTATAGTCTCTCTGTTCTCACTTGCCTTTATTTATATTTATCTTTTCTTCCTTGTGCCAGATCCAAATATCTGGTCTCAGTCATTTTGTGCTCCTCTGTCCATGATGTCTGCAGTTTGCCCTTCCATGTGATTGAGCTTACTGATGGATTGTGGATAAAATTGATTGGCAACAGAAACAGAACAGTGCTTAAAGGTCAATTGTCATTAAATTTTCATCTCTCGGTTTTCTAAATGTTTATTACATTTAGTTAAACCTAATAATATTTTTGAGATGAAGCATATGGATTTGTTTGAGAAAATTTTACTTTTTTTATTTGACTAAACTGCCATAATGGGTCAGACTGCTGCTTACCTTAACTTGCCTACTGCTGTGATTGCACTGTATGAAAATGCAGCAGTAGGCAAGATTTGTACAAGAAGCAATTGGTCAGATAACAGTAGAGTCTGAATCAACTTGGCACACTTTTATAGAGGGTGTAAAACTTGGTGTTGTCCCAACTGTCTGTGTGTCCAGTGTCTGTGTGTGAGGCTGGACAGGAAGTGGAAAGGATCACTTCCCATCTGCTCACTAACAGCCTCTCACACAGGAAATGCCTTACAGGAGGAGCAGGGACAGCACTGAGTTCTTCACACTATATAGTAGTTTCTGCATTTCTGTTATCAATCATAGGATGTTAAGTACTTTGAAAATAACCCTTCAAAAACCTCAAATGTCTGTACCCTGAATACCCTTATTTTCCTAACTACACATTTACCCATCCAAAAACCTAAATAAACTCTTTAATAATTAGTACCACATTTTAGGTTACCACATCCACTATGTGAAGTGAAAAGGTTTCCTTTCCTTTTCTACTTTGCTGCTGTGTTCTATCTGTGGCTGACCCTGCCGCCTTCTTTGAGATCATCAGTCTTGATCAGTATTCTTTGGTGCAGTGTTGCGCACGGTAGCTGGACTGTCATTGGCTGCAGTGTTGAGTGCGGATTACTGAATTACAGTCTGACAGTTGGTCATTTGGTTTTTCTGTATATGGTGGGTTTATATTTCATTTCTGAATGAATGACCGAAATTCTCAATTTTCTGTCATTTTGCAGTTCTTTTCAACAATGCATTTGTCTAGCATATATTGCCTTTCAGACAATATTAAAAGTTAACATTCAGTAAATTTACACAAGTTTTATTTTTCCATTCAATCTATTTAGAGTTTTTGAGGGAGGAAACACTAAAGATAGTATTCAGCGATTTTGCAATATATCACAAAGGGTATCAATTTGGTTCTAATGCCAACAAAATCTAAAAAGAATACCTGCTTTTGAACATAGATTAAACATAGTTACATAGTTATAAATGGTATTTAAAAGTGCTATTGCAATCTTTATAAATCTTTGGAATGCTAATGTCAGCACATCCACAGACATTAACAAAAACATGTATCCCTAACCCTAGAGTGTTAAAAATACTATCTAGCACCCTGCCTTCCGCCCCTCCTCCCCCCCATTACCCTATAAATAGAGTACAACCCTTACTTTTTTTCAGTCTGCTGCTGGCTCTTCCCCTGATCTGCCTCCATGACTGACATCATCAGAAGTGACGAGTTGAGCTAATTACAATGATTTCCCATTGGAAAGCATTGGATCAGTTGAGATTGTCAATTCTGATTATCTTAGCAATGGAGGTGGGCAAGGAGGCTGAGCCAAATGCCACTCTGGTCATCAGCATCTCCTCATAGAGATCCATTGAATCACTGCTTCGCTATAGGGAAAGTTTGGTGTCTCCATGCAGAGGGTGGAGACACTGCATGTCACTGCTGCACATTGTTGTAAATTTTGTTTTGCTAAGTAAATGAACATAAATGTTTATACATGATTCTGGGAGTGAAGGGGCTAACAATATGCTAAACATTCTGGTATATCCTGCTTGCAAATTATATATATACCAATCTCTGCACCCCTATGAAATGTGGAAAGCTCATTCTTCGTCTAGATCCTTACTAACTAATCTCTTTGCAGAATCCTACCAACTCGTTGTTTGCCTTATCAGTTCATTTGCAGCCGGCATATTCCTGGGAGCCTGTTTGCTTCATGTCGTTGCTGACTCCCTCACAGACATCGCAAGTGAGCTTTCATATGTGAGTCTAATTATTTTTGTTGCTCTTCAGTGTTAGAACCTCAAATTTCATGGTTATAAGTCATTGACTAAAGAGACAGCCTTTCACAAAGCTTCTTTAATTTCGCTTATATTTTCGTTCAGAGTCTCCGGTACTAGACCTTCACTACTTCATATTCCAGTTATACCTTATTTACTTTTTCCATTCTATTTAATTCCAAACTGTATTTCTTCTTCATTATTTTGTCATTTATCAGTCTTTCTTCTTTACCTGTTGGAACATAACATATACATTATTATATCTCACTAATCAATGTTTTCAGTTCACACACTGTCACCTTTATTCTTCTATATCTTTCCCTGCTCATTTCTATTTTCACAAATTTCATTTGGGTTCATCTTGATGTCACATTAAAATGATTTAAAATAATTGAATAAGCTGTTAGTTACGATATCAGTGTAGGCCTTGGAAAGGCAATGATTTAAAGGACAACTATTGTGCCAGGAAAACATACTCGTTTTCCTGGCACTATAGTGCCCTGAGGGTGTCCCCACCCTCAGGGACCCCCTCCCGCCCGGCTCTGGTAGGGGGAAAGGGGTAAAAACTTACCTTTTTCCAGCGCTGGGCAGAGAGCTCTCCTCCTCCGATCCTCCTCTTCTCCTCCCTGTCGGCTGAATGCGCACGCGCGGCAAGAGCTGCGCGCGCATTCAGCCAGTCACATAGGAAAGCATTCATAATGCTTTCCTATGGACGCTGGCGTGCTCTCACTGTGAAAATCACGGTGAGAAGCACGCAAGCGCCTCTAGTGGCTGTCAATGAGACAGCCACTAGAGGAAATAGGGGAAGGCTTAACCCATTCATAAACATAGCAGTTTCTCTGAAACTGCTATGTTTATGAAAAAATGGGTTAACCCTAGCTGGACCTGGCACCCAGACCACTTCATTAAGCTGAAGTGGTCTGGGTGCCTAGAGTGGTCCTTTAAGTTCAAATAGTTGAAGTAAATTCTGCAGAAAAGAGCACTCACTTGCAAATCAAAGTACTGAATGGGAAACTATAGAAATTATGCTCCTGTTACTTATTTAATAAACAGTGTTGAAGTTTACTGGTGTAAACAAAGCTAATTTTCTTTGTTTAATGCTAAGTCTAGTGGGACCAGAAATTGAGGCTTACAAAACATGCTTTGCCAGTGAAATTATATTTTTCAGGGACTGTTTGTATGGCATCGATTGTATCTCCTCAATGAAAGAATACATCATAAGCCAGTATCCGGGGAATAGGGGTGGGGGTGAGAGAGAGGAGGGGGATGAGATGGTACACATGATTCCTAGAAATGTAGGAGCTTCTACATTGGTGCATAGATATTTATGAGGAAAGATAAGCAGCTCATCAACTAACATAGATGTATGTAAAAATATAAAACAATCACTCACAATAAATAAATAAATAAATGTATAAGGAGGAGGAAATTGCCCAACGTCTGAATTGAAAGAAAACCTAGACTTTGTATGTGTTTGTTCCATGCATAATGATAATGATGATATGTATTTGTATATACAAGCGTATATCTACAAGCCCTATGCAGTGCAATTCATCTTTGATTTCTCATATTATTTTGCAGATCAACTATCCTATGGGAGAACTGATCTTGTCTTTGGGCTTCTTCTTGGTTCTTTTCATTGAACGATTTGTCTTGTATTGTTGTAATAATCACCAAAACCCGTCCCATGATGTGATGCCACTGCCAGAAATGCCATCCACGCCTACAGCTGACTACCAAGAAAAGCAGGACATGTCATCAGAGATAAATGTCACTGTGCAGGAGGAGCCACATAACCACATCCACCCTAATATATACTCCCATGCCTCCTTTCGTTCCCTTATTCTTTTCTGCTCACTCTCCATTCATTCGGTTTTTGAAGGTCTGGCCATTGGACTTCAGTCCAGCTATTCTAGTGCCTTAGAGATCAGCATTGCAGTACTTATACATAAGGGCATTATTGTTTTCAGTCTGTCACTTAAACTGCTTCAGAGTCTGAGCCAACGAACGTGGCTAGTGGTATACATTGTGGTGTTTTCCCTGATGTCTCCTATTGGCATCACAATTGGCATTATTGTTACATTAGAGAAGTCTGCCATCGTAACTATGGTCCAAGCCATCTTAGGGGGCATTGCCTCAGGGACATTTGTGTATGTCACATTCCTGGAAATTCTACCACAAGAACTCAACACATCAGACAAGCCACTACTGAAGGTTCTCTTCATTGTCATTGGTTTCACTGTTATGGCAGTCATAGCTATCTGGGCCTGATCTACCTGTGTTAATAGTTTTGATCGGATTGATTGGCAGAATTATGTATTCTATATAAATACCATGGAAATACCATTTAGAAGTGCATGTATCAGTAAGTCATAGAAACAAGTGTATTACTAAATATGGCACTCCATTATATACTGTTGTCAGACCACATTGACCACTAAACTAATGTGTACTCTTTGCTTCAAGTACATATGTAAAAGTGGAAAGCCAATGTCACAAAACAATAGCAATTAAAGATAAAATATTTTCTTAAAGGAGCAATGTTTTTTCTTTGTCTATTCGAGTAATCACTAATGCAGGGCTGGAGGGAAGTCTGTGAGTTGTGCCCAGTATTTCTCGCAGAATTGTTGCAGACTCCATATCTTCCTCATTCCTTTTAACGTCAGCCACTCGTCCCTGATCACAGTGATGGAGGAACGTTGGATAACTCTAGGCGTACATATAGAAAATAAAATTAAATTGAAAATGAAAAAATATTGATATGTGACAAGATCAAACGCTATTTCTTCAAATAAATCACTACTGCCCTTTAACAGAAATGAACCTCCATACAAAATCAAGGATTAAATTACTCATGAAACATGAAACATAAAATATGGGGGTGAATAGTATAAGCAAGTCAAATTATAAATATGTCAATATTTATTTACTAAATATGAAATCAACTCTAGATAGTGTGACAAAGGGTACAGTTGATTATAACAAAATAAAGCAAAACAAAATCCTTGCTTGTCTGAGGACCAACTTAACAATATTGTAAACTGAGTGGGATGGGTGGCTTGTCCTAATAGAAATATCCACCTTACTGTTTCAGTTTCTTTTAGCTGCTCTTTTACACATTGCAGGAAACAAAACAAGATCTGATCTTGATCTTGATCTTGGCAGGGGAGTACTTAAAGGGACCCTGTAGAGGCAAGAACACAATCATGTAGTCCTGACCCTATAGTGTTAAAACATTATTTAATTAGCTGCCTAAGTTTTACCCCCCTTAAAAAGGTAACACAATTACCCTTACTCCAGCACCCTCCAGGTCAGCCGTTGCTGGCTCTGCCCTTGCCTTGCCCCCTTGGCTGGGATCATCACAATTGATAATGTCAGCAAATCCATGGTTTCCTATGGGTACAACTACATTAAGTTTTAGTTGTTATGGTGACTATTGTGTCCCTTTAACAACACCTACAGTTAATTATCTTTTGCAGGTGAGGTAAACGAGAGTGTTGGAACTCTGGAACCAGACTCCTCACCTGCAGTCTCCCAGCAACCTCCAAAATGTGGAGTGGAGCACTGGCCCACCCTTCTCTCGATGGGTACCACCCAAGGACCAAAGTGCAATATTAATTTTAAAATAACACATTTCCCTGGGGCAAATCTTCTGCATTACACAAAAAAAGGAATCTGGGGAGATACATATATTCCAACCAGCATAATTTCTTGCTTTCAGTCACAACAGCTATAGAGCAGATCAAATATTTGAACTTTGTTTTAAATATGTTTATTGGTATCGTGTCTTGAGTTCACAAATCAGACAGATTTTCATTAAAGCGAACAGTTGCCTACGCAGAGGCTTAAGTATCGGTTTGTAAGGGTAAATGCAGATTATCACCTGCGCAGAGGCGAATTGATCAGAACATATCAACGTACATAAACTTTTTGTATGTATTACAACACAGACTGCACATAATGAACTAATGTAACATAGTAGGTTAGCTTCACGTGGGTGTTAAGCTTCATGGTTATGTATCTTATAGCAGCGCTTTGTGGGCTTGAACACTAATATGCCTTGTTTGGAGATATAAAAAAAACAAAACAAACAAACAAAAAAAAACCTGTATGCACTGTATATAAGCTCATATATCTGCTTAAAAGTGTGGTACGGTATGGGCCGTTGCATGAATGGGCGCTCTAAAATATTCCTAGTCACTTTTAAACTAAAGGCTGCATGTTCCGACATATAGTGCAGTTAATATACTGAGCAAATATGCTGGTGCATAGCATGGTATGCGCGCATATTGTTCCTGCCTGAAGCCTTGACATATCCATTGTGCATTGCAGCAATCATGCAATATTAGGTAGGCAAAGGGCATGAGCATCATCCGATAGATGCGTAAAGGTTGGCTATCGGCTATTTACTCAGGTAATTTAACTTAATCAGTAGTTGGCATGCAGTCCCTGCAGTATCATTGTAGTCACATGTTAAGGCCTTTGTTGTATAGTGCGTGTCATTCAGTGACATCATGCAGAGGTATACGGTGTACGTATCAGAGCATATATAAAAAAACAAAAACAAAAACATATATATACACACAGTAAGGCAGATAAGATACCGTAGAGTAGAAAAAAGGATTTCACCAAACGTAAAAGTGCAAGGCTGGGTATAACTTGTGCGGGCGCTGTATGGCAGTCTGTGGGAGGCTTTACATGTCTCAGCTGCAGTGCAGTCCTCAGGTCGCCGTGCCTCCGCCCTTTTTTCCCACATTGGCCCCCGCCCACCGGCCGGGTATTCCGCGGTACTGTGGGCACTCAGGGGCTGAGATTATCCACTGGACCCCACCACAAAGTCCGTGGCCTTCCCGCCCCTTGCACCTCCCCAGCATCACTTTGTCCCCCATGGAGTGGGCACCCCCATGTCTCTCCCAGTGTCGGCCTCACACTTGATGCTGGTACACTAGCCCCCCGGCCACCGGTCCGCCGGCAGGTCAGCGCACTCCCGCCTCACAGGGCTCACGGCAGTGGGGACAGGATTCTCCGGGGACCATCCTTACCCGATGATCGGGGAACCCACTGCTCCGGTCGGTGTGTGAGCCGCGCGGGTGTTCTGCCTGGCACTCAGCGTTGTCTGGGCCTGCCCGAGCCGCCCATGTCAGTCCCCCATGTTAAGTTGCGCTGCGGCCCTCTGGGTGAGTGAAGCTGTATTGAAGCGCCTCTGTATCAGTGTCAGTTCCCGATCATCTCATCCAGGCCCTTGGTGGGCCGTTTTTTCATGCAATGAGCATTTTGGGATCTGTATGTCCCTCTACCAGTGCTTTCTTTTCCCCTCTGTGTCTGTGTCTTCTTCTGCTAGCTTGCTGGTCCTTCCACAGCCTTTGCCAGTGTAGGCGGCAAGCGCGCACTCCACGTGGGAGCCCCCATCGTGGCGCGGGTCGCCGCTATATGGCCAGGAAAACCCCCGCCGGCCAAGGGGGGGAGGGAGGCTGGCGCCGCAAACCGAGCCTGGGGTGAGCCTCCACCCAGGGGTTTCATCTGTGCGATATCTCCCGCTCGGGGGTTGTGCCTCTTTGCGGCTTCTTGTTGCGTGTTGCGGCCGCGGGCGGTTTTGTGCTCTGCCATATGTAGGCCGCGCACGTCCTCTGTTGCTGGCCCGGCTTGCGATATGTTTAATGTAGGCGGCTGCGATGTGCCGGGGTCGCTCTCTGTGCATTGCTGTCGTGATGTTCAACTTTTAAGCAGCCAGGACTGGTTTCGTATGCCTTTTGGCTTGGGTTAGTGCTGGAGCCCATGTACATGGCGTCCAGTCGGCCCGGCGGCCCGGCCCCGCCCCCAAATATTTGAACTTTGGACAATCCATTAATAGGTTTGTAGCTTTATCTCATAGTAATAGTTGAAGCAGCATGAAAATCAACATACGGGGAAAAAGATTCCAAGTCATACCAAAAAAGAAACTCACTCATAAATATAGCAGTACTTACAAATATAGCAGACACAAGGAAAATAATCCCATTAGAATTACAGTTTATCGCAGCAGCTAGTGATAGTTTCAACAAGTTGGACACAAGCTACAATAGAGGTGAATTTAAACATGGATTATCTGAAGTTTATGCTTGTTTTATACAACAGCTTTGAACACAACTCAGGAAGAGACGTAAAGCCAACGAACCACTTATGGACAACTGTTTCGTTGTTAATGCAACTCATCGGCATGAGATTGGTTACTGACTTGCTATTGAGGTTTGGCATTGAAATGTCAACACTACATACAGACATACCCCTACATTCAAAGGCAAATACTGCACACAAGTAAACCACTGCTTTCAAATGGAAAAGGTATATAAAAGCACACAACACTATATACAAATACACCCTTACATTCACACACACATACTACATAAAAACACATGCTTACATTCAAATACACAAACACTGCTCAGTGCTAAGTACAACCCTGCAAGGATGGGAAAATGGTATATCCCGATCTGACAAAGCACTGTGACCCTGTGAATCCTATGAACAGGATTATAAAAAATCCTCAGGCTTACAAATCTGTGAAGAAATTAATGATGGTAGAGCATTTCCCCATTAGCTTCCGATTATTATAAAATGTCCAGTTCTCTTTATGAATGCTCCTTTACTGTAAGCATTGTTCCTAAGGGGTGTGGGGACTCTGTTCCATCTGCAATATAATAAAGGAACTATGTTCCCATTTGTTCCTACTCCACTAGACACCTAGCTCTTAGAAAGAGCTTGTCTTTTTTCATATGTGTTTATCTGTGGCTCTCTAAGTAGTCTGGGCGGCACTTTCAGTAGAGCAGCAAAAAAATGCCATCCCTAAACCCCCTGCAGATGACCGTCTGGCCACCTTAGGGCCCACCTGAAGCTGGCAGCTGCTCTCTCGTGCAACCCTGCAGTGATGCCGGGAGTTGGATTTTGAGGTCACACTTGCACCTAGCATCACTAAACAGCACACAATGGAGCAGATCAGGAAGATCACAGCTCCCTCACTGCCTTCATTGAGTACTCACCGTCTGTTCAGCAGCAAAAGGGTCCCAGGACCCCCGGGAAAGACTGAATCCACTCCAGCACTCCCAAAAGTAGGGAGGCTCGGTGGATTGAAATTAAAATAAAACAAGAAACAATTTGTGAGTGTGTGAATGTGTCAGAATCGGTGTGTGTGTGTGTGTCTGTCAGTGAATGTGTATGTCAGATTGTCTGTGTGTGTCTGTCAGTGACAGTGTATCTGTCTTTGAGTGTGTATGTGTGAGTGTCAATGAATGTGTGTGTATCTGTCAGTTGTTGTGTCTGTCAGTGAGTATGTGTTTGTCAATGAATGTGTGAGTGAGTGTGTGTCTGTCAGTGAGTGTGCATGTGTCTGTGAGTGAGTGTGTATGTGAGTGTGTATGTGTTTCTGTCAGTGAATGTGTATGTCTGTGAGTGTGTGTGTGTGTGTCAGTGAATGTTTATGTGTGTCTGTCAATTAGTGTGTATGCTTGTCAGTGAGTGTGTTTGTCAGTGAATGTGTGTCTGTCAGTTAGTGTGTGTGCCTGTCAGTGAGTTGGTATGTGTGTGCTTGTCAGTGAATGTGTGTCTGTCACTGAGTGTGTGTGTGTGTCTGCCAGTGAGTGCGTCAGTGAATGTGTGTGTCTGTTAGTTGTGTCTGTTAGTTGTGTCTGTCACTGAGAGTGTATGTGTGTCTGCCATTGAGTATGTATATGTGTATGTCAGTGAGTGTATGTCTATCAGTGAGTGTGTGGAACTGTGAGTGAGTGTGCGTGTGTGTGTGTGTGTGAATGTGTGTGTGTCCCTCAGTGAGTCTGTGTCTTTCATTAAAAGTGTTTGTGCCAATCTGGCTGTGTATGCATCAGTAAGGGCGTGTGTCTGTCAGTCAAAATGCGTATTGGTCTTAAACAGGTGCAGCCTAGACACGAAGGGCTGGGGCAAATTTAGATTAGGGTGTTCCAAAGTTTTGTCATGCCTAGGGCAGCACTAAACCAAAATATTCCGCTTGGGGGGAAGGAGGGGTGAGCTAGATGTAAATGAGTTTGTTATATGTGGTGGTCACTGACTCTGGTTTTTTTCTGTGTATAAGTAAGAGTAAGTTTGTGTGTGCTGATCTCTGACTGAGGGTTGGTCTGTTTGTTATAAACTCAGATACTATCATCTCCATTATCTAATGCCCATGAAGATTAGGAATTACAACCCAGTGGTAATGGAGCATGGTTACAGTACTGAGAATACTGCTATACCCTGTAATGTAATTGCGGGCACCCTTATGAATAGTTTTGCTACCTTTACATGAGTGTATTTTTATTATAGAGTTATTATAATGGCACCAAACATTTTAACTGAGCAAAAATGTGTCTGGTATTATTCACTTAGGGTAGCATGTGAAACACACTATTCTTTCTCAGATTGATCTTCTACCTTGATATCATCTGCTTTCATAACTACCATATCTCTCTTCTCTTTCTGAAATATTGGCATAAGATATGCCTTTAACTACACAAATAGATTAGAGAATAAAGAACTTAAATAGTTCCAGTTCCATGTTATGTATATGTATTTCAGTTCTATGTTATTTAATGTCGCAAGTAGGCAGGGAGGGGTGCAGTTAGTTTAAATACCTTGAACACTATAAATAAATATAGTGTACTTATTCTGATTTGACCTTTGGAACATTGCATCTTTGTTCAAATAACAATGAAATAAATCTATATTTAATGAAATCTTGATACCTGACTTCAAGCCTGTAGCCACTTAATATTCCTGATTTCTCTTGTTCATGTAGGTTTAGAAAAGATTGTAAAAAGAAATTCAGTTTGTAGTAGTTAGTGTCTAGTGAATAATAACTCTGATCATGTCAGCATACTATGAAAAGTAATTATCAAGCATGTGCCTGAATTGTGGTAATGTATTTTGCTGCAGCAAATGTGTAGTAACCCTGAGCTACCTTAAACGACCACCAAAGGCACTCATGCTACTTCATCCAAATGAAAGTGTTTGGACACAGTGACCCTGTCTGTCGTTTTAACCATTCATTGTAAAACACTGCCGCCTTGTAGAATTAGCAGTGTTTACATTAAAGGGTTAAAAAAGCCTCTAATATATGTCTAGTTGACAACCTCCAGAACTGAGTCACTTCAATCAAATTCTGCTCATAGAGAGCATATGATTGGAGGAGTGCACTGGATTGGACAAGATTGTGGAAGACGTCAGCAGGGAGGGCAGTGTTTTTTGCTGCCCTCTGAAAGTGCCGTCCTGGCAGATGTCTTGTCAGCCTCTTGTACTGGGAGAGCCAAGAGCGGGTCGACTGGCCACCTTGGGGGACCCCCCTACGAGGCTGGCATCTGCTGATGCACACTTCCAATTAGCGCTCTATGTGATATATAGAAAGGTTTATCCTGTCCAAGCTCATTCTCCCACACAAAGCTATTGAGAAAGTTCTTTCGTACAAAAAGAGTCAGATACTCGCGTGTGAGGTCACATTTTACACCTTTTCACTTCTGGATGCCACAAGTCTGGAGGAACATTTTGGCCTGTATTAGCACTAGGTTATTATTTTTTCTATTTGTCCCTTCTCCTGTTGAATAACCGGGTATGCTAGCCTTCCTCTATATACACTGACTGCTTCTTCCTTGGATTTACACATGGACTTGTGCTATTATTTGTTGGACTTACTTTGAATGTTTTGAGTTGCATTCCTGCCTATCTCCTGACAGTGATGGCTTGGCATTGGTGACCTATGGCATTACATATATTTAATATTTTGGGGTTTGCTATACTTATCTACATACAACTCAGGTTACATTACATTTGTTCTCGGATTGATATTTACACTCTTCCAGCCAGCGCTGTATGTAGTGCAAAGCTGACAAGGCCTCACTTTTTGCTACCCCCTGAAAGTGCCGCTCTGGAAGATGTCTTGTCAGCCTCTTGTCCTGGAGTGGCCAAGAGCTGGTCGACTGAGGTTGAGGTTAAAAAATGTGAGGTTGGCACTTGCAGATGTTGGAGACGTGAAGACGGAATATGACATCACTCCAACCCCGGCATTACTAAGAAGTGCGCAGGGGAGCTAAGCAGGAGGATCAGAGCTCCCTCGCTGGCTCCAGTGTGAGCCTGTCTGCCTGAAGGCACGCCCACCTGTCCCATGTTTGTGCCTGCATGCTCTGCCAGCCGAGCTGCAGTCAGCCCCACAGGACCCGAGGAAAGAATCCATGCCAGCACTCCCAAAGGTAGGGAGGCTGGGTGGATTGAACTTTAAACATAAAAAAAAAAATAGTGAGTGTGTTAGTATGTGTGTGTCTGTTAGTGAGTGTGTGTGTATCTGTCATGAAAGTGTGTCTGTCAGTGTGTGTATGCATGTTTGTCACTGATGCGTGTCTTTGATTCTGATGATTCTTTGATTTTTCAAGGACCTAAGGGGTCGAAACGTCGGGACAAACTTTATTACACTGAGAAAATAAACAACACTTTTGAAAAGTCCTACGAGTGCACCTCTTCTACTTTGTATACATATTTGTACGCTGGTAGCATCAAGGCTGAAAAAACCTAAAGGAAGTGTGCCGAGGATAACTTGTATATATATATATATATATATATATATATATATATATACACACACACACACACACTATAAATGGGAATTATGTCTATATACAGATATTGTTTTGAAATTAGATAACTGCATACTTAAAAATGACATCAGACTTTTTCATGTAATTTGATACTACATGTAATAATAAAAAAAAAATTCTGTTTTGAATGCCTTTCTGCTTTGACCTGGTCTAGATACCATCTAATCTTAATACTTATCTTACCCATATTTCCGTGAAGGATGAGCAAATAAATGAAAAATTACAATTGTGTATATTTAAATAATTAATATTTCCACTAGGTTGTTTTTTTCTATGTTCATGAGTTAGCTATTAATCTCATATTTTACATTAAAAAAATTACCATACAGGAAATCCTCTAATTTGCTGAACAGAAAAAAATAGCACTCTAGCTTTATTAAATACATGTCACACTATTTTTAAAATGTATATAAATTCTAGGATTTACTGAAAAAAACCCAAACCCCCCAGAAAAGCAATAAAAAAAACAGTTATATAAAGCAGAAAATCAAGACACTGAAACTCTTTCATTAATTGCATTCTTTAAATGCTCTCTATTTTTGACTTGATGTTGATCACAATGATTTCCATGTATACCGTTTCACTATTCCCTTTTATTTCTATATAAGACAACAACTATCAAAACCACCCCACCATCAAGAGCCATCGCTAATTTAAAAGATCTTATTCCACTCGAGCACATGGGTTACTCACCTGGTAAACATAACTCAATAAGTGGGTCAGAGCTCCATGCAAAACTGACTGTTGGGTGGTTGGTTCCTGTGCAAGAGAAATATCCTCAGGGGTGAGGCATGGAAGTTGGAATTCAGTCTTTGGGTTTTATCCATCACTAGTTAGCAGTAAAATTAAAGGCACAGGGACATGCACTTCCAATCTGTAAATGACAAACTCAAACTCCAGCATCTATTTGATAAATGTATCAAAATATTTTTTATGCTTTTAGAATTACACTAATGAAATGGGTAAAATATAGGTGGGGGAAACCAGTAAATCTTGGCCCCCACGCATTGGTAGCCAGGGTGGTGGCCCTAATTATAATATTAAAGGGGAGGGACCTAATGTCATCCCGCATTGGTGGGTGGGTCCCAAATTATAATATTAAAGTGGGGATGAACTAGTGCTCCCTAGCTCCCACCCATGGGCGACAGGTGTGGGTCTCTAAATTATTATACAATGGCATGTAGACATGCTGTAGTCACAGCCCCCAATTACCGGCCCCTTATCTTCCTTGTGACTAAGGGTCTAAAATCACCTTGCCACCCAGATTAAAATAAATTAACCTTACCAACCCCCAACCCAAATAATAGTAAAGGATGCCAATAAAACTCACATCTGAATAAAATCCTGCATAAGTGGTAGGTTACTTACGAGCGGGCATGAGTTGTAAAAAACCCTGATTGATCACCTTTATCAGGGTGCTTCTTGTTCTTGTGTAGGGCTATCTTTCCGTTCACTCGCTGTGGTAAGAAGTAAGCTGTATGTGCTAAAGTATTATTTTTTAGGGCTGATGAGACACAAATCATTCTGCAAACCACACCACTTTCTTCATTGATTTATCTTTATTGTGATCTTTGGCATCTGCTGGTTCCTTCAAGATGTTTTTTTCGAGATTCTGAGATGGACCAAGAAATTTGTCTCCCATAATTTGTAGTTCTTTTCGACTATGTCAAAGCAAAGCCTGCTCCAACAGTCTCCTGTAACCTTCTTGGGCCCATCATTTGTTGCCAGCTGCATTATATGGGTAGGATAACTGGGGATAAGGGTAGTATGCAATGGCGGAGGAACAACATAACACACATGTACTGTGGTATTCAGCTTAATGCTTACAGGCAGAGGCGGCTCTCTAATTAAGTGATTAAGGCCTAGCACGTACTTGGGAACTTACGGACGCCTAAATCACCATAGGGCAGACTAAAAAGTAGGGCAGTCCGACACAAGGAGGAGGCCCCACGGCTTGCTATGTATGCCGCCGGGTTCAAGGCCTCTCCATTCAGTCTTCCTGAGAGTGAGAGCGCCCATAGCCTGCGGCTTTGACGGGTGCAGTGCTGCAGACTGTTATGTAAGTGTTTCTTGATCTCTGACCAATCGGGTTACAACGCCAACACTCTGACAGGAGCTTGCAAGACACCTAACACATGGTCTGCAGCTCTGCACCTGGTGGAGCTGTAGACCAGATGGCTGGCCCATTGAACCACCAGGGAGAGAGAACACTTGCCACCAGAAAAAAAGGCATTTTACTGTTTTTCCACACACTGTCACCCCCCCATACACACACACTATCACCTCTCCACACAAACTGTCACTCCACTCAAAGCACACTGTCATACCCCCTCCAAACAGTTACCCTCTCCACACAAACTGTCACCCGCTCCACACACTGTTATTCCCCTTCACACACTGTCACCCCCAACACACACACTGTCAACCCCTCCACACTGTCACTCCAACACACATTCTGTCACCTCTCCTCACAAACTTACACCCCCTCCACACAGGGTCACCCCCTCCACACAGGTGCATGATTAAGGCTCTTAGGCGCTGAAATGTCACACTTATTTTGGTGAGGTGTTGAACCCACAAATAAATTCCCCTTCTATATCTTGGAGTGCTGCCTGTGTTTTTCTTCTTTGATACCCCCTCCACACAGGGTCACCCCCTCCACACAGGGTCACCCCCGCCACAAACAAGTTCATCCTCCTTCACACACACTGTCACCACCCTCCACATACACTGTCAGCCCCTCCACACACACTGTAACCCCTTCCTCACACACTGATGCCCCCCTTCCACACTGTCCCCCATTCACATACACTGTCACCCCAACACACACTGTCACCCCCCTCCACACTATCACCCCTTCACAAACCCTGTCATCCAACACAAACTGTCACCCCCCTCCACACACACTTTCACCCCCTTCCACATATACTGTCATCCCCTCCACACACCCTGTCACACTGTCACCTCCTTAAACATACACACACACACACACAATTATCACACACACACACTCTGTTACCCCAACACACACTGTCACCCCAACACATATTGTCACCACCTTCACCCTGCCACACTCACATTAACCACACCTAATCCTGTCACACTCACCTCTCCAACCATACCACACTCACCTCCCCTCACTCTGCCACATTCACCCTATCACATTAACTTCCTCTAATCCTGTCACGCTAACCTTCTCTCACACTGTCACTCACCTCCCAGTCCTGTCAAACTCATACTCTATCACTCTGTCACACTCACCCCCTCTACCCTGCCACACACCCTGTCAAATAGCCCCCCAATCCTGTCACACTCTCTCCTCCAACCCTACCACATTCACCCTGTCACTTGAATGCCTCTAATCCTCACCCCCTCACTCACAGTCAACCCCTTCCCTCTGCCCACACTCACCATTTTATATTACCACAGTAACCCCTTTACTCACCCTGTCTCAGTCACATTCACAACACACACACAGTCATGAAACATAGCTTTGCCATAAACACATTGCACAAGGAAACTCACTGTCATGTACACACTCTCAGGCATATACAATGCCAGACACACTCAGAAATACATATAGCCTGATAAATACGCATTGTGACTGTATGTTTATATTCGTCAAAGTATGTGCCTCTGTGCATCAGTGTGTGTGTGTATACATGTGCATGTACATTGTGTATGTGTATATGCCCACGCAATAGTATGTATATGTATGCATGTATTCGTATGTATCTGTGTCTATGTATGAAATGTGAGGATGGTATGGTATGGGCAATGCAAAGGTATAGTGGCAAGCGAAATATATATATAATGTACATACATATACAACACATTGAAAACCACATTTATGATAATATATATGTAAAAGGATTATAGAATATGTGGGGGAAATGTCTAACACTGTTTTCTTATCTATAACTATTATTTGGTAAAAAAGACTTTGGTTTCATTTTTGTTTCCAATAACCTTTTCACACCAGTACATATGTATACACAACTGCCAGGCTATGCAACTATACCCCACAATCACATATAAACTATTGGTATAATTACAAATTAAATTTGTTTATTGCAAATTAATTTTGTTTGCAATCAGAGAGCTCACAACACAGTTGTGCAGAGAGCTGCGATAATGCAAGCCTCTGCATGATGAACACAGAGACTAGCTGGATATATAACTATAAGCTCCTTATACACAAGGCAACCCCCTTTTTTTAACTAATGGTGTGAGTGGGGGCCTCATGGTTGAAGTTCGCCTAAGGCCTTGCAAAATCTAGAGCCGCCACTGCTTTTAGGGGAACAAGTGGGTCAATAACTTTATTCCCACTGTTGACTCCAACACTACTGAGAACACTTCAACTAACTGTTAACTTAGCAGTTACAGATACAATTAATACTACGGCACAATAAAAAGAAGTCAAATCATTAGAAATATTCAGTGAGATTGATAATATATTATATCTTATTATATTCCGAATAAGTCTTAATAGTCATGTGTTCTTTGACCCTTCTGTAAAATGTATTGCTAATAGCTCCATTATTAATCGTATTTATTTTCAAACCACATTCCAAGTTGTTCAAATGTTAGAAGAGAACATATATAAAGATTTATGCTTACACTGGTTCTCAGATCAATAGGGTAAATAAACTTAAGATAAGAGGGCTTGACTTCTTAGAAAGAGAGCCAGCACAATCTCTGAGAAAATTAAGTTATTGCTTAATATACAAATGTCCAGACTTGCATAATAGGCATCTATTTTTACAAGAGAAAAAAGTTGCCAAATATCGCCATAATAAACAATGGGGGAAAATATCAGCTTGAGTAATAACTAAAGACAATTAAAGGAACAATATAGGGTCAGGAACACAAACATGTATTCCTGTCCCTATAGTGTTAAAACCATCTTACTGACACACCCCGATGCTCACTAAAGACCATCTCTCTGGCACCCCGATGCTTACTGCAGACAAACTCACTGGCACACACACACCCACACACACAGTGGCGTACCTACCACGGTCGCAGGGGTCGCAGCTGCGACTGGGCCCCTCACTGCAGGGACCCAGCCGCAGCCATGACCCCTGCGACCGTGGGCCGCCTAGATGCCACCCCCTCTGTGTTTCTCCTGTTATAGGGGGGCCCAAGAGGTGGCCCATTGGCCACCTAATGGACCCCCCCCTCCATGGGCTGCAGAGTTCCTGTCAGAAGCAGCGAGGGAGCTGTGTTCTCTCTGCTCTGCTCCCTCGCGTTTGCTGATGCCGGGAGCCGGAATATAACATCATATTCCAGCTCCCGGCATCAGTAGACAGCCCGCGAGGGAGCAGATTAGAGAGAACACAGCTTCCTCGCAGTGTCTGACAGGAACTCTGCCGCCTGCTGCCCCACTGGACCCCAGGGACTGATCCACGCCAGCTCTCCAGGTAGGGAGGCTGGGTGGACATTTAATGTTAATAATTTGTGTGTGTCTGTAAGTGTATGTGTCTGTCTGAATGTGTATGTAAGTGTATGTGTGTGTCTGTAAATGTATGTGTGTATGTGTTTGTCTGTGAGTGTGTGTCTGAGTGTGTATTTGTCTAAGTGTGTGTGTTTGTCTATGAGTGTGTGTGTCTGAGTGTGTATGTGTCTGTAAGTGTGTATGTGTGTATGTGTTTGTCTGTGAGTGTGTGTGTCTGAGTGTGCATGTGTCTGTAAGTGTGTGTGTATGTGTTTGTCTGTGAGTGTGTGTGTCTGAGTGTATGTGTCTGTAGTGTGTGTGTGTGTGTCTGAGTGTATGTGTGTGTGTCTGTAAGTGTGTGTGTGTATGTATGTATGTGTGTGTGTCTGAGTGTGTATGTTAGTGTGTGTATGTGTGTGTGTCTGTAAGTGTATGTGTTTCTGTAAGTGTATGTGTGTCTGAGTGTGTGTGTGTGTGTGTGTGTCAGAGTGAATGTGTGTGTCTGAGTGTATGTGTGTCTGTGAGTGCATGTGTCTGTAAGTGTGTGTGTGTATGTATGTGTGTGTGTCTGAGTGTGTATGTTAGTGTGTGTGTATGTGTGTATGTCTGTAAGTGTTTGTATCTGTAAGTGTATGTGTGTCTGAGAGTGTGTGTGTGTCTGTGAGTGTATGTGTGTATATGTCTGAGTGTGTGTATATGAGTGTATGTGTGTGTGTCTCTACGCGTGTCTGTATGTATGGATCTCTGTGTGTATGTGTCTGTATGTATGTGTCTGCATGTGTATCTGTTTGTCTGAATGTGTGGGTGGGGGCGGGAAATGTGGGGTAGGAGGTAGATGAATAGGGGGGCCCCAGGGCAATCTTTAATCCGGGGCCCGGTGGTTTCTAGTTACGCCTCTGCACACACATACTCACTACCGACATGCTGACTGACGCACACACATACAAACATACAAGATTATTTTTATACATGGGCTGCTTAGTATTTGAAGCCTATCTGGCACAGAAGGTGGGGGAGCCCTGTGAGGTGAAGCTGCCATTTTCCAACATCTTTCTGCTACCAAGGTCAGCTACTTGAGGATGGAGTGGAGCATGACTGTGGGGGTGGAGCAGAAGAGGCAAAGAAATACTGCTGGGAATTGTGAATCGAGACTTACAGTTTGACCTGTCTAGCATTATTTAACAAGTGAAGATGAACCGAATGCACCAGCAGAATGCACGTTCGCAAATTATCATTCACTTGCTCTTTGCTAGTGAATCATAATTTGAAGAACTATTTGCACTTGCTAGCCAGCCACCACATGAAAACATTAAAAATAAATAAATAAATAAAAGGCTTATGGTGGTTAATAAAACCTCCATATTATTATAATAGAGGTACCATACCTCCATATACCCCCACTTGCCAATATTGAATATTGAATATTTCCAAAGTTGCACTTCTCCAGAGGCTTGGCTTACTAGCCAACTAATCAGAGCACTCTCGGTCATATTGCAAAGCGTGTCAAATTTTACCATTCTTTATAAGCTGACATGGCATGGGAAAGCCTATAAAAAGGCTTTCTCCACTATCACAGCTCATTATGCAACGAGCCCTCTATGGGTGGAGAAAGATACATTTTAATTGCATTGTGGTTTTGGTATATTACAGTGGGGTTTCTTTTGTGATAAGCCCTCTTTTTTTATTTTAATTAGTGGCGTTGATTATTCTGGATTTTGATATGGCCTCTTTTAAAGATGAAGAACTGAAGAATTAGAAGATTTCTGATGGTAAGAATATTTTTTTTTACAGGTTTTAGATTTATTGCCCATCCCTCACTATTAGGGTTAGGTGCTAGGGTCAGGACCGGTGCTAGACTATTTTGCGCCCCTGGCAAGACCAGCTACTTGCAACCCGCCAAATCAAAAAATTGCCAACTTTGTTTATATCATTCTCCCCCCAGCCCCTTTTGTGTCTCTTTCTTCCCCGACTCCTTCTGTATTTCTTTTTCCCCTTCCCCAGTCCCTGTGTTTCTTCACCCCAGCTCATTTGTGAATCTCTTTCTCTCACCTACCGCATCTGTATCTCTTCTCCATAGCTCCTTTTAATTTTTTTTCTCCCCAAACTCCTTTGTGTGTCTTCATCTCCCCCATATTTTGTGTCTCTTTTCTGAGTATCTCTCCCAGTCTCTTTTTGTGTATCTCACTAGAGCCTTTTGTATCTCTCCCCAGTCTCTTTTTGTGTTTCTCTCCCTGACCATTTCTCCTCTTCCTTTGTGTGTGTCACTGTCCCTTCCCTAGCCCCTCTGAGTGTCTCTGTGCACCTGTCACAGATTTACCTGCACCTGGTGCTGGTGCCGCTTCCATCTTCGGGCATCGCGAGCAGAAATGTCCTCAGTCCACGTGGCCTGAAAAGGGGATAGGGTAGACTTACCTTCAATCCTGCAAACTGCTTAACGGGACAACATCATTTGGGCAACCCTATGCTGTTTGGAGTCGCAAAGATGATGTGGACCAATTACAACACATGTGAACCTATTTAAAGCATGTTTAGGCCTTTTCTCATTGCCCTATCATGGTTTCTGTTTAGTAACATGTTTAGTGATTCTGTGACTTTCTTGTGATTTCCTGTTATTGACCTTGGCTTCGTTTTGACTCTGTTAAACTCTGGTATCCTGACCAGGCTTGTATATTGACCTGTGTATTTCTGTTATCCTGACCTAGCTTGTATATTGACTTGTGTTATTCTGTTATCCTTACCTGGCTTGTTTTTCATGTATTTGTATCTCTGTATTCTTGACCTCAGCTATTCCTGACTTTGGTTCTCTCATGTAATACATTAAATCTGGCCACTCTAACGCCCGTTAATACAGCTTTTTGGACCCTCACTTTGTGGTTATCCTTTTTCCTGAGCATAAGGGTAATGACAACCGTGACAGTCCCCTTCCCCAGCCCCACTGTGTGTATCATTGTCCCCTTCCCCGGCCCCTCTGTGTGCCTGTTTCTCATTCCTCAGTACCACTGTGTGTGTCATTGATCCCATCCTCAGCCTCCATTACAGGGATATGCCATATGTGGCAGTTCAGCCATGCTATTTAAATGGAATATGAAAATGCTAATTTTGGACAGTTTGTCAAATCTAATCAGTCAGTTGGGGCCATTATATTTGCCACTAGCTAATAAAGGGAAACTATATGTACCAATGATACCTTGATCTCCTTGTGCAAGCAAGGATTTATACTTATTCACACCAAAATATCATGATATTCTATGTCCATTTCAAGTACTCCTAGACACATTATTCTGGTTCTAGAACACGGCTACTTAAAATTTGTTATTTATTTATTTTATTTATAAAACATTTTACCAGGATGGACACATTGAGATTTCTCTAGTTTTCAAGTATGTCCTGGGTCTTTGTCCACAAAACATTGCATTGTTACAATAGCATACAATATTACAAAAATACAATATACAAACTATATATATATATATACACATATACAAATTTAATACATAACTGGTAATAAATATATTCAACCATGAC
This sequence comes from Pelobates cultripes, assembly GCA_933207985.1. NCBI lineage: Eukaryota > Metazoa > Chordata > Amphibia > Anura > Pelobatidae > Pelobates > Pelobates cultripes. The sequence goes on along the minus strand of OW240916.1, from coordinate 174,500,807 downwards.
AGGTGCATTCTGTGCTGAGGTATATTGCCATCGATCTATTAAAAGATTTTAGATTGAATGAAGATTTGACTGGCCCCCTGAGGTTATTCCATAATTGCGGTGCTCTGTAGGAAAAGGAGGATAGAGCCACCTTATTTTTGTATTGCAGTATGCTAAATATCGTGCTAGTACTGGATCAGAGGCTATAGCAGGTGGGAACAGCCGGGGAGAGCATTTTACTCAAGTAGTGAGGAAGCTTCCCAGAAATGCTCTTATGCACAAGGCTGGAAAGATGAAGAGTGCGTTGGGATTCCAACAATAGCCAGTTTAACTCTTTTACCATGTCACAGTGGTGGGTAAAGTAATTACATTCTAGTACAAAGCGGCAGAACGAATTATATAACGTATTAAGTTGCCTAGCGAGCAAATTGTATGGCATCATAAAAATCTTAATGTTGTTATACATTTTTAGATATATACACATTAGTTAAAAAATAATATACTTATATTATAAAAACCTTGTCACTTGTTTTCAGATCACTGGGTGTTATCTTGCTTAAAAATCAAGCTGCTAAGTATTTGTTTGCAATGTGTGTGGTTGAGGATGATGTTGCTGAGGGATAAATTACCACTTTAAAATTATGTTCATGTTACATCAGAGGACTAGAAAGAGGACTTCTCAGAGGAGAATGTTGAGAAAAATTAGTTGTATGTTTGTCATTATGTTCCTCTCACTTTGACCCCATAAAGATTTTTTTAATATCTACATGACTCTTTCTACTTACAAGGACATGCTTTGCCATCCTAGTAGAATTTGGGAATGCATATTTGCCATTTTTCAAATAGTTTTCAGTTGCAGTAAGAAAATGCTATGCTGTTGATATATGTGCATTGGCAGACTTGAGTGGTGCTGGACAGCACAGCTTCTAGTATAGCTAAAGATGCACACATGCCAGGCTGACATGTTTCAGATTCAGTGCTCAAGAGTATGAAATATGATTTATATATATAGCCCATGAAGATAAAATAATGCTATAACAATATACTGGTTAGTGGATGGTCAATATTATCTACATTTGATAAAACAACTGAATATCCTGACCCTGTTAACATGCAATGCATACATAATTTGTAGCCAGGTAATTGGCTGTTTCTCTGTTCATATCTCTAACAAAGAACTTATCTCACCAATGAGATTATATAAAACTGCTTTGCATTATTTCTTTATGTTTATTCATAGTAAATGGTGTATAATACACATTTGTTTTCAATAGCACATCATTAGTAATCACTGCATATCATTCCAATTTAGGCATTTGAATATAGATCAGGTGTGTCATATTTATTAAGGATTTAATTATGTGCTACTTTATTATGCATTGGGAACAGGAAATGTATTGTCGTTATGTAAACTCATTTTGAACCGGTAAAATGACATGATATGTAGGTCGCTGGGAATAGATGCATTTGTTGGTTACATTTCATCTAAGTATGTAACTGTAGGTGTTTAAACATTTCAACATTTCCAAATTTTTTGCATTTTTCAAACATAACTTTACCTAATTTTCTGAGATTGTGTGTCCGCGTGTATTCTGTGATTTTCTCACTCAAGTGCATTCTCAATCACTTCAGTTACCACTTATATCTCTGGATAGTCAACAAAAGTCTCATTAGACACTCACATCAATGGAAGTTTAAAGGGCTACTCTGAACATTTCAGAACCTGCTTTAGTGGTTATGATGCCAGAAGGACTCTGGTGGTGTTTTCCAGTATGGGGGCAGTATTAGTGTCTTCTGCCGGACACTAAGCCTCCTCTAATGCCAAAAAGCTGCAGAAGTCATATGCCAAATTCTGCAAATTAATTTGGAAAATGCCCTAAATTAACACTGTTCATACAGGATCCTTGCACAATTATTGTTATTATTATGTTATTTATGACCTCTTAAAACAATTGCAGTGGTCATGGCACTTTAACATGTGGATCATTTCTGCATGAATAAGTTTTGATTCAGAGGTCATTTTTTCTACAAAACCACTGACCTGTTTTCAGATTCTGGAAACTATCTAATCCATTTCATCTAACAGTCTTGCTTGAAGTTTTTCCTGCATTTGATTCATTCAGGGTTATTTACTAATGTGAGAATTATCTGGAATTCATAGTGAATTCAAAGTGCATTTCAAATTTTAGACCAAAATAGTCAAATTGGAAGCATGAATCATTTGGATAAATTTCCAGTTCTACTGCTATTTTGGCCGTAAATTTGAAATTCACTTCAAATTCTCATTTTAATGAATAACCCTGACTGGAGCCTTGATTTAATATTATTGGTCAATCTTTTCAAATCCTTTAATATATTTGGATACGCATATAAAATTATTTATTAGTATAAAAAATATGTCAGACAAGTGGCAAACTCTCATCTGCTGCTCAGCTTGACTCACAAGGCCTACTGTGCAATGGATGGGGAGGTGGATGATCTCCCAGGCCGGAGTTTCCCAGCAGCATTCAGCATCATGCAGGTGACCAGCTACTCCCTTTTGTACCGGCAGGGGTAATCCCGGTTCACCCCAGGAGGCAATTCATCCTACAACAGCCTGGGGTAAAGCCATAATGATTGCTGGAAAACATAGCAGCCTGTCCCAGATGGTGGATGTCACATGGTTCCCAGGCATCACCAAGGAAAAGCATGACATCCTGTACAAGCAAGACAGAATTTTGACAACTTCTGGAAGAAGCTGGAGAGTAAGAGAAGTCAAGCTGCCCCACAGCTGTTGAAAGACCACTCACCTCCCAAGTTGAGGCCAAACTTGCAGCAGAAGTCAATAGCTTTGGCAAGGAGCAAGGCCCCAAAATGGAGACGAGCAACAGCAGCAGACAAGACAGAGGGTATGACTGTGATCTAGCGCTGGGGCTCTTAACTTATCTGAGGTATTGGGGGGGAAACCCAATCATGCCATATTGCTTGACCCACTGTTTCACATTAAGGCTTGGAGGCCTGCATTACATTTCATTGTTGCAGGACTAGTTAATACCGCTTGTAACAAAATCTCTTTTATCTTTTCATAATTTTGTATATCCCCATCTGGCACGGCTCTCAATGCTTTGCTGCTTAAAACTGCAGCCCAGTTAGCTATTTCTAAATCTTCTAGCACACATTGTCTCTCAAAATCTTGTAAGTAATTGTCAATATCCATCTCACCTTCAACAGAGCTTTTAAATGCAGCATAGTTGATTTTGCGTGGTCGCCCCATTGTTGATCCAGATAGCGACAATATATCCACAGGAGGTGACCTGTCTCTGGTTTCTCGGGCTTCCCGGGCATTCTGTGCCTCCGTGGCTTGTGCCAAAATCTGTACCACGATCTCTGGTGTAGGGTTAGGTCCTACCAGGCTAAGTCTCCATCTCACGTCCCTTTGGAACTCTGTTTCCTATGCATTCGCAATTTGTTGTTCGCTGGTTTGATCCCTCTCCAGTAGTTCGGCTATTAGTGTGGCTTTCTTTATTGCTTGCCACTCTGCCTTGAGCTTCTAGCAGTTCTTTCAGCGTTGTTCGTTTCAAGCGTTTGTATCTTTGCGCCATTCACTATTTGTTCCGGTTCGGTACATCCGTTCGGGAGTAAATCCCACTGTTGCCACCAGTGTAAAGGATCCTATTAACTCTGTAGTACCTATCCCTGCAGCTTCTCCCAAATTCCCAGCAGAATACTAGTGAAGTAGTGATTACAGCTCCCAATTCCCCCAAACATGAGTCAAGACTTCATGAAGGGGTAAAACGATCTGGTTTATTGATGGCCAAACTCAGCCCTTTTATGATGGTTTCACAACATATGCTACGATAACTATCTCCATGTCAATGCAACTTACATACATAGATGGCAATCTTATGCCTAGCCTGTATCTTACACTACTTACAAAAAATTGTGCAGTAATCTCGAATGCCTTGTAATTGTTATGATTTGTCTTCCCCTTTTGCCTTGCTATTGCTGTTAGGACATTGCATATCTGTTAAATCAATGCATATATAAAAATAAATAACCCACCCCCATTTTAAAAGTTTATCAAAAAATATAAAATAATTTGAAAAGCTTATTCAACAATATTATTCGAGGCCAGAGTTCTGCCCATGGAAACTCCACCAGATATTATAATGGTTACATTTTCTTATCCGAAAGAGAAAGTATTAAAGGAATACCCCATGGGCACAACTGATAGCCCATCATGACATCATGCCAGCCAAGCCTGTGATTGGACCGTTTTGCTGGCTGAGAGCGTAATGCACCCAGTCTTGGTCGTGAAGGGAGGAAGAAGAGGAGGGGAGAAAAGCAAGAGTGATAAAGTAGATGGGAGTAAGAAGCTAAATTATGCTTCCTCTTGAAAAATGCCATTACAATATCACTTTAATGTGCTACAGCTTATTATGTTCATCTATAGAACCTTTTTTTAGTCCACAACAAAGACATCCTATTGCAGTAATATGTGGATATTTATCAGTTGATTTATTGTGTTTATATTACTTGCAATTTGCATAGCAAAGCATATACTTTACAACTTCATATTTTGTATAGTACTTCACAAATCATATAAACAACATACTTTACTGTGTGGCTTGAAACATTGTTGCTAAGTTCTCCATTGCTTTTTCCCATCCATTTGTAAATACTCCAAGACGCATTAGTCTGGCTCTAGAACACAGTTACTTAAATATTGTGTCTGACGAGCAAATGATATGATGTCATTAAAATTCTTACTGTTATACATTTTCAGATATACACACATTGGTCCAAAAACAATATTACCGTTCACGGATCACAGTGTATTATCTTGTCTAAAAATTAAGCTGCTAAGTATTTTTGGCTGCATTTGTTTGCAATGTTTGTTTAGTTGAAGATGCTGTTGCTGATAGATACATTAATAATTATGTTAATGTTATAGAAGGGTTAGAAAGAGGACTAGAAGCCTCAATATCCCCAAGTATCCCCAAGATTAATTTTGCCGCATTGCTTATGCAGCCTATTGGCCTCGGACTCTGTGTGCGTTCTGTTAAGAGCAAGAGTTAGCATTTTTTTTTTTAAAACTTATGGCATGTGAGCTGATTTACAACTTCCAGAAACCATTGCAACGCTTAAAAGGAACATTTCATTATAAGAAAGTTGAGATACGGGAGGAAGTGTTGAATTTTTTTTTACTAAACTATAAATTACAGCTAAAATGACAAAAACAATAAAACATATTGCTGTTTAGCACCCGTAGCATGTTCCTTTAAGTGTTTAACCTATCAGCTTATTTTATATTTCTTATTAGAGGTGTGTTTGTCGATATCTCTACTGTGCAACTCCAGAATGTCAAAAACAGCACCTCCACTTCCTCTATTATGTAGGAGTGGCACATTGCCATAATGACTCATAATGAAGTAATTCACTCACCAATTAAGTTCTTCAGTGCTACATTTGGAACATTCCAAACAGAGTGCAATGAAGTATAATAGGTTTAATCAACTCTAGCAATAATAGGACAGCAATTTCCAGCAAACATTGCCATCTAAAAAAAGGTGTGTTTTGCTAATTGTGAGACTTACAGCTATTAAAAGAGCATTCCAAAATAGGAACAATAATTAAAGCAGCTTTGTTACAAAATACATGGCAATACTCAAGCTGATCCATAGATGTCACTGGAAGACCTTGTGCCTATACATGATAGCAAACCAGAAAACAAAAAAAAGGGTGAAATCATAATACATTGATTGTGGTTATTTATCATGTAAAGAGTTAAATTACTTTATACTATTCACTTTACAGAAGAGGTAACCA
>OW240916.1:174448071-174489926 GCA_933207985.1 Pelobates cultripes | reverse complement strand
ACCACTGATAGGAGACGTGGAAGGTATTAAACTGATCAGAACAATACTAAACACACCACTCCTATCTGGTGGCACATTAGCTTGACCGCGCAGTGCCCCAAATTTGCAGTAAGAGGACCGACCAAGCCTCTTCTTCCATCTCCCTGTTACAAAAATCAATGCCGTGTACACTACCACTGATAGGAGACGCGGAAGGTATTAAACTGATAAAAATAGTACTAAACACACCACTCCTATCTGGTGGCACATTAGCTTGACCGCGCAGTGCCCCAAATTTGAATTAAGAGGACCGACCAAGCCTCTTCTTCCATCTCCCTGTTACAAAAATCAATGCCGTGTACACGACCACTGATAGGAGACGGGAAGGTATTAAACTGATCAGAACAATACTAAACACACCACTCCTATCTGGTGGCACATTAGCTTGACCGCGCAGTGCCCCAAATTTGAATTAAGAGGACCGACCAAGGCTCTTCTTCCATCTCCCTGTTACAAAAATCAATGCCGTGTACACGACCACTGATAGGAGACGTGGAAGGTATTAAACTGATCAGAACAATACTAAACACACCACTAATAAGGTTTTTCTCCTGTATGGCTCCTCAAATGATGCTTAAGATTAGAAGCGGCTGAAAAGCATTTCTCACACAGGTATTAAACTGATAAAAATAGTACTAAACACTCCACTCCTATCTGGTGTCACATTAGCTTGACCGCGCAGTGCCCCAAATTTGCAGTAAGAGGACCGACCAAGCCTCTTCTTCCATCTCCCTGTTACAAAAATCAATGCCGTGTACACGACCACTGATAGGAGACGCGGAAGGTATTAAACTGATCAGAACAATACTAAACACACCACTCCTCTATCTGGTGGCACATTAGCTTGACCGCGCAGTGCCCCAAATTTGAATTAAGAGGACCGACAGCATCTTCTTCCATCTCCCTGTTACAGAAATCACTGCCATATCCATACAAATTGTACAGAATGTCCAGGATAGTTTTCCAGGGACAAATGTTGTCGCCTGTTGAACGAGGTGACCTTGCTCGGGTCCCAGGTGTACGGTTCCTAAAATGGCTGCCATATACACGTCCACTGATAGGAGACGCGGAAGGTATTAAACTGATCAGAACAATACTAAACACACCACAAATAAGGTTTCTCTCCTGTATGGCTCCTCAAATGATGCTTAAGATTAGAAGCGGCTGAAAAGCATTTCTCACACTCCGAACAAAAATATATTTTTTTAACATTCTCTCCACTTTGAACGAAATGACGTTTGGGAAGAGATTAACATAATTAAACACAGGCAGTAAAAATACAGTTTTTAGCCATACCCTGTAACTTTAAAACTACACATCCCATCTTCATAATTACATATTTGGAATCAGCACACTTAAAACATAAACATAACCAAAAATCAGCCAAATCCATCCAGGGGTTAAAAAGTTAGCTGGAGGTCCCTTTATGACCGACTGCAAGCACATTTTCCTGCCCAAAACAGTTCCATAGATTTGGGCTGTGAGGTCGGTCTATTTCAGGCTGAAAAAACGACTAAGTCCCATCGCCGAATGGGACTTAGTCTCTGCAGCTGAAATAAGGCTGAAAAAAACGGCTGAAAAAAAGACTAAGTCCCATCGCCGAATGGGACTTAGTCTCTGCAGCTGAAATAAGGCTGAAAAAAACGGCTGAAAAAAAGACTAAGTCCCATCGCCGAATGGGACTTAGTCTCTGCAGCTGAAATAATTTCCCATTTACTGAACCAAGTGGGAAATAGCAAGGCAGGCACAAAGGGTTTGCACCAGGTCTGGGGACACAGGGGACACCGCCTTAAAGGGGCCGTGTCCCCAACAAGTCTGGGGACACGGCCTTAAAGGGGCAGTGTCCCAATCTTCCTGATGTCCCAAAAAAGGTGTTTAAAGGGCCAGCACCAGTCACATAAAGAGTCCATAAGCCCCAATATGCCCACCGACAGTCTTAAAGGGCCATACACACCAAATAAAAGTGCATACATTTTCACAATCTCCCAGGGGCCATAGTCATGCGGGAGGAGGCTGGCAAAGAGGCTTCTCCACAACCCAGGGAAACAGGGCAATTTGCCATTTAAAGGGCCCGTTACAAAAGCAGTTTGTAACAAGGTGTCAATCCATATCTGCCAAGTGACCCGATGTAGGGGGAACAGTCCCTATTCTGCTCTGTGTCAGTGTGTATCAGGGGCTCTGAGGACAGGTGTCAATCCATATGTCAAGGTGTCAATATGTCATATGTCAGGTGTCAATCCATATTCATTGTGATTTAGGAATGTTAGGTGATTTCTGCCCTTTATGGATTAAAACCAGACTCTGTATCAACTGTGTAATTTTCCATGGGAGTTTTGCCATGGATCCCCCTCCGGCATGCCACAGTCCAGGTGTTAGTCCCCTTGAAACAACTTTTCCATCCCTATTGTGGCCAGAAAGAGTCCCTGTGTGTTTTAAAATTCGCCTCCCCATTGAAGTCAATGGAGTTTCGGGTGGTTCGCCGGTTCGCGAACATTTGCGGAAGTTTGCGTTCGCCGTTCGCGAACCGAAAATTTCGGGTTCGCGACATCACTAGCAATGTATAGGTCAGGTTCCTACCAAGATAAAATAAAAGTAAATTATAAAATGTCTTGCCCTTATTCATCGTGAAGCCAATTTCTTCACTTTTCCCAGTTCTAAAATGCATATAAGTGAACTGTGTATTCAACAACAATTCTTACCATAATCTTACCTTTATTTATGGCTGCAGTTATTGTTCCAGATATCTAGATTGAATCTAGATTGCCATTTGCTTTCCAAGGTCTCTGCTTTATACTGGGGACTTGTGGGAGAATTTTGGCTGATCTAAAAGTCTCATCCATAAGAATACAGCACTTTTAGATAATATAGCAAAATATATATGTATGAGAACCACCGAGTTTATTGCTGTCCAACTGTATGGTTGAACACAAGCAGCAGCTTGATCAACAGAGCTGTTACATGTATAAGACAACGTGATCTCTGGGAGTGTTAAACAGTATCATTATACATGTAACTAAAAATTCAATTGGACACAACACTCAACTAGGTTGTAAGGAAGATAATATGTAACAGACAATTTTAATTTTGATTTGGTTTATAAAATGACAAAATATCACCATAAAAAATGAAAATCATAATACATATCAGATATATCGAAAATATACAGTTTCCAGGGGGAATGTCAGTACAACTCCAGTGAGGGGCCCCTAGTCATAGTCTTCATTTAAGACGAAAGGTGTAGACTTTTGGTTTTATTCTATTTATAATACTCAAGTCCCCAGTACACATCATCTGGACTCAGAATACGGCAAGTTGTGAGTAGAACCTCCTGCCGAAACTTACGGATTTTCAGCATCGGTCAAGTTGAACGGCGTGCTCCCTCTACCCGGCGCCTGGCGTGGCCGATAGGGTAAGTGACTCTGTGTTACCCCCAGAGCTTTATCCGGCATGGGAAGGTCCCCAGAGTACCCCTAGCCTAGCCTTACTAGCCGGGTGGGTTTCAGAGCTCCCCCTGGAACCTGTATATATTAGATATATCTGATACGTATTATGATTTTTGTTTTTTTATGGTGATATTTTACAAACCAAAATCAAAATTAAAATTATATGTTACATATTATCTTCCTTACAATCTAGTTGAGTGTTGTGTCCAATTGAATTTTTAGTTACATGTATAATGATACTGTGTAACACTCCCAGAGATCACATTGTCTTATACATGTAACAGCTCTGTTGATCAAGCTGCTGCTTGTGTTTAACCATACAGTTGGACAGCAATAAACTTGGTGGTTCTCATACATATACATTTTGATATATTATCTAAAAGTGCTGTATTCTTATGGTTGAGATTTTTAGATCTCTCTGTGCTGGATTTACTTTTGAGTTCTTTGGAGCGCTCACACACCTTTATATTCTTGTTCAACACACTACTTAGCCGCTCTCTTGTGTGGTGAAGCAGCCCTGATACAATTAAATTCAACTTATTATTTGTTCCTATTCGTTTATATTCAGTTACTGATTATTTTTTAAGTTTGGCAGATGCAGTAGGTATTCTGGGTAAGGTACACAGGGGACACAGGGAAGATGCACAGTGGTGAGGGAGAGATTTGGGTAAGATGCACAGGTTGGAAGTTGGGGGATGGACAGAGACTGATGACGTGACTGGTTGGACTCTGGATGCATAGCTGCTGGTCCCCCGTGGACTCAGTGAGTAGAGAAAGGGAGATGTAACTTCCTATTCCTGCCTCGCTCCACACAAAGCAACCCCTACTTACCGGCGCCAGTATTGCAGTCTAATCTCAGAAAAATACCAGCATTTGTATTGAAGATGAATCCGCCCAAGCTACCAAATATAAAATAAGACAGCATAATAAGCCTTAATTAAAATGGTAGTTTGGGTGGATTCATCTTCAGTTTTTTAATATATATATATATGTGACAAACTGCCATTTGCCACTGGGCATTGGAGAGGACTGATTGCCAGCCTCCTGCCATATGACTATGACTATTGTCCACATTTTTTATGATTCCCTTCGTTTGTTGCACTGTTCCCCATGTGTTTCATCTGTTGGTTCGGCTGTGTAAGACCTCCATAAAAGAAGGCCCTTTGGTGCTAATTAAACACAGTTCTTCCTGACCCGCAACACGTAGTCTTGTCTCGTGATTGGAGGGGACAGCTATACTCACACTGTGGATTGCTATGCTCTGCATACTTGAGCTTTAATCACTTAGCTCTTTTAAGAGCTGTTCCTGTTATGCTCTCCTGGAGGAGAGGTCTTCCCCACACGGTCCTTGAGGACAGAAGCTGATCCAGGGTGGACAGAAGATGGCGAGACTCCAGTTAAGCTATGGCGGTTGTGGAGTCTGCGGTGGTTGTGGTCCTCAGCACAAGCTAGGAAGTGTCCATCAATGGGAGGTGTAGTCTAAAACATATGCAGTGCCGAAGGTTGCCTATGCATGGTGCTTGAAGTTATAGGCTAAAAATATGCATAGAATAAGCACAATTTATACAAAATACAGATTAAGGAACAGCGCACACATAAAAAAGGAATAGCAAAGGGGGCAAAAGAAGGGCTAAGATGGTGAGGGGGCAAAAGATGGCACAGGAGGGGAGGGGAGAGACATGAACAAGAGGGGAGGGGGACAAAATAGTACTCAGGAGGGGGCTAAAAGGGCACATGAATGTAAGGGAGCAAAAGAAAGGCACAGACACACACAGAGGGGTTGAGGGGGGACAAAGAGACACACAGAGGAGCTGGGGGCACAAAGAGGCACATAGAACCACTGGGGGGGGGGAAAGAGACACACAGAGTGACTGGGGAAAGTGAAAAAGAGACACGCAAGGGGTCGAGGGAGAAACAGATCCACAAGGGGGCTGGGGAGGACAAAGAGGCACACAGAAGGGCTGTCATAAAGAGACACACAGAGGAGAAGGGGGAAAAGAGACACACAAAGGGGAAAAAACAGACGCCTGCTGGGGAAAGAAAAAGGCCTGACAGTGGAAGCCAGTCAGCCAGCCACAGCAGTCAGCTTGCCTGCCAACCCCATATTACCCATTTTGTTATCTTAATTCCGTGCCCGGACTTTGGTCCTGGGCTCCACCATCTTTGTGTGGGCAGATGAAGTCCCTGTGGGACGCGTCATCTGCCCACACTATATAGCACTATGAAATTCCTGCGCATGCCCAAACACTTCTATCCAGACGTGAAAAAAAAATCCATCTTCACCCACCGAGGGCACCGCGCAGACTGAGCTCCGCAGAGCGGGGAAAGGCTTATAAAGCCTTCCCACGCCCTGCAGTTTGACTCAGAGCGCGCTAATTGGTTGGTTTAAGCCAACCAATAAGAGTCCTCTCATAAATAAATAGTGAGCCTTACCTGATTGGTTACCTGAAAGGCTCACTATTTACCTATGAGAGCACTTTTATTGGTTGGCTTTGTAGCGGAACACCTGGTAACCCGACCGGTTACCTCCGCTATTTCCCTTCCTTCAGCTGAACCATTTAGGATATAAAGAGACCCATTTTCATCCAGTAACTGGACAACACACAGTTCTGGAGCTACAACAAACTTTATTGGCCACGGCTTTTAAGCATCACCCCATGCAAGGGGTATAACACACAGCATACAATGTCCTCTCCCAGGGTCCTCCCCATCCCTTGGACACAGGAAAGGGGTTTGTCCCTTTGTCCCCAAAAGTCCATCACCCAAACACAGGGTTTCCCATATTCAATGAGCCTCTGTACCTGGGAGACCAAGGCACAGAGAATCCGCCCGCGGGAAAAGATCTGGTATCTTTGTCCCAGCAGGCACCGCAAAGCCTGACAAACTCACCAGCGCCCCAGAAGTGTCCACACCAACCTCAGGGACCCTCACAATGGCCCCTGTCATGAACTGCTTCCATTCGCAGGGTGCGTGGAAACCAGGCAAGGGAAGCATCTCTTTCGGGTTACGAATGCTGCCCCTGGGTGCCATTCTTCTATACGAAATGGCAGCCACCCAGGGTAGCATTTATTAATTATTTCCCTTGCGGTTTCACACTTATGTTGCGAGTGTGAACGTTCTAATTGATTGGATAGAGTTTGTCTGTACGAATGGCTGCCAGCTGGAGGAGAGCTCATTAATTGTTTCCCTTGCAGTTTGCGATTTGACACTATGTGACGAGGTGTGAAGGTTCTAAGCCAACATTCTAAATGGGGTATCGGGGTGGTTCCTGTTCGGGAGGCGAATGAATACCCTTCATGGAAGCACTCCTAAACAGGGAGCGGACAGAAGACAATGTAAGGTAAGTTATTTTTTTACAATAGATTCACTTTAATGGTGACTTTTGTGAATAAATCATTTAGAATGTTTTTCTAACAGTATTGAATCATTTTGAAAGCATTTGGACTCAATTTAATATTGCTGGATACGTTTTTCATATGATTTAATAGTTTTGGATAATCATTTAAAAAAACATTTCTCAAAAAATATTAACCCCTTAAGGACCGCGGATGGTTCAGGACCATCATCGGCATTTTCCCATTGCCGACCGCAGACGGTCCTGAACCGTCCTAAAGGTCCTAGTTACTTACCTGATCGCCGTCGTTCGCCCGGCGGCGATCAGCTTTGCTCCCGTTGTGGGGAGACTGCCTGCAGCCTAGACAGTCTCCCCACACTGGATTAGGACCCCTGTGGCCATGTGATCGCTCAACAGAGGGGGACTGCCTGTTCTGACAGGTAGTCTCCCTGCTAGTGTAAAATCAGCTGACTGGAATATGTGACCCGCCACATCACCTCTAAATTGAGCACGGAGGTGAAATAAGCCCTAGACAAGTCCATCTCCATAGAGGAGCTGCTCATGGCAGTGAAGCTAGCGAAGACGGGAAAAAGCCCTGGACCAGATGGGTTCACTGCACACTACTACAAAACATACGCCAAAGTCCTGGAACCACACCTGGTAGAGATCTTCAACTCAATCAGAAATGGGAGCGCACTGGAGCCCAACATGCTCATGGCCCATGTAGTGGTTGTCAGGGTGGCGGTCCGGTGACCGGGACCCAGTATGCCTGATGTTGAATATAGGAGTCACAGTGTGGAAGTGGAATAGCAGGGTCTGGTGCAGGGTAACCGCACGCCCCCCGTTTGTGAAGCCACATACCAGGACCCTGATGCAGCTTCAGCGGATCACAGGAACTAGGAGCTTGGAAATAAGCAGACCTCCCAGGAGCTGAATAGGGAGGCTCTGCAGCAGGAATGTATCCAATACAGAAACAAGGCAAGACTAGAATAGGCACCAAACATGAAAACAAGACAGAACTAGTAGCTCCCACAACCAGAGAAGGATAGGAAGCTAAACCAAAAACATGTACACAATACATATGGGAAACGTAAACAGAACAGGGGCAGTACAGGACAAGACTGTACATGGACTGGGAATACAAAATAAAACAAGACAAGCTATGATAGGCAAAACAAAAGGAGAAATAACTAAGCACTATATGTGAAAACTATAGGGATTTATATACATTATATGATCATACATTGCATAAGCCTGCCACAACGCCAATGTACCCCATATTCGGCAGGTCCTACTCTAATGCCTTATGTCTGCTAAATGAACCATAATAAAGCACATACAGCACTTACCTGCAAGAAAAGGCAGAGAACTTGAGCAACTGCCTGCAGGAACAAACTGAAACAAAAGGATTCAAGGAAAAGGAACAGGTGTGGCAACATAAAAACAAACATTTAAATGAATCCAGGAGACTGGGAATTCCAGGAACGGAATACAGGAATGAACCCAAAAAACCCAGCACAAAGAAAACCAGACATTCAATAGAATACTAGAAAAACCAAGAAAAACTAAACAAGAATTGTAAAAAGAGTACTGGATACCAGAAGCCATTGGGATTTGTCAAAGGAAGGGAGGCTCGTGACAACACGGTAAAGGTTGTCAACTTGATACACGCAGCCCAGAAGCAATTGTTCAGGCACTGCTGATATCGACGGATGCAGAGAAGGCGTTTGAGAGGGTCCTTCCTCATGATAACACATTCGACAGGTGGGCTTCGGACCCCACATGCTATTATGGATACAAGCCCTCTACTGTAAACCAGCAGCGCGGATATGTGTAAACGAAATTCTCTCCCAACCATTCGACCTACAAAACGGGACCCGACAGGGATGCCCCTTATCGCCCCTACTCTTTGTCATCAGCAAAGGAACCATTCCTCAATGCAATAAGGGAGAATACCGGAGTGAAGGGGGTCAGAGGGCCCAGGGGAGAAGGTAAAATTTCTGCATATGCCGATGATCTTTTTTCAGTAACGAACCCGCACACATCTCTACAGGCGATCATGCACAAATTCGAAACGTATCACCTTCTCTCTAACTTACAGATAAACTACAGAAAATCAGAAATCCTCAATATAGGATGCAACCCAAACGCAGTACGGGCGATCCACGCTGCATTCCCCTTCCCCTGGTGTGGAGAGGCCTTAGGGTACCTGGGCATATGGATATCGACAAGGTTACCTGACTTGTTCCAGCTCAACTTTACCCCACTTTTGGGACAGATACAGCAGGACCTACAACAATGGTCACTACCACACATCACCTGGCTAGGGAGAATAAATGTCCAAAAAATTAATGCCCTGCCGAGACTTCTGTACCTTCTCCAAACCCTACTGATAGCTGTGCCCAGGGAGTTCTTTGCAAGCAAGACTGAGATACCAGATCGCCACACAGCCCAAACAGACATATTCTAAGACTACTAGCCTGATCAAATACCGCTACGCAGTACACTTGAAAATGATCATGGAGTGTATATTAAGGAAGAACCCATGGCAATAGATGTGAAAATGATTGCTACTAAAAACTTGCAGAATAATTGTAATTGGTTAACTCAAGACAAGGTGCTGCAGCAACTAAAGAAAGTTAATATAAACAAAGCTCCAGGGCCTGACGGTATCCATCCACGTGTACTTAAGGAACTAAGTGCAGAAATAAGTGAACCTCTGTTTTTAATCTTTCAAGATTCTTTTCTTTCAGGAAGTGTTCCGGAGGATTGGAGGAAGGCAGATGTGGTTCCTATATTCAAAAAGGGTTCAAAATCCTTGCCTGGAAATTATAGACCTGCGAGCTTAACTTCTGTGGCTGGTAAAATATTTGAAAGGTTAATAAGGGATAATACTCAAGAATTCCTTGAGAAGAACATGGTTATCAGCAAAAATCAGCATGGTTTTATGAAGCACAGGTCATGTCAAACTAACTTGATTGCGTTCTACGAAGAAGTAAGTAGAAGTATAGATCAGGGTGTTGCCGTGGATGTGATCTATTTGGATTTTGCCAAGGCATTTGATACAGTTCCACACAATAGATTAGTGTTCAAACTCAAGGAAATCGGTCTAGATGAAAATGCTTGTTCTTGGGTAGAACATTGGCTTAAAAACAGAGTACAAAGAGTTGTCATTAATGGTAAATTTTCAAGCTGGACAGAGGTGGCAAGTGGTGTCCCTCAGGGGTCTGTTCTGGGACCCCTTCTATTTAACATGTTTATAAATGATCTTGAAGACCGCATTGAAAGTCATGTTTCAGTGTTTGCAGATGACACCAAACTTTGTAAAACAATACAATGTGAGCAAGATATTACTTTGCTGCAGAGGGATTTAGATAGACTGGGGACTGGGCACTCAAATGGCAGATTAAATTTAATGTTGAAAAATGCAAAGTTATGCACTTCGGCGTAAAGAATACACAAGCAACGTATACCCTTAATGGAAGCGAATTAGGGATAACAACACACGAAAAGGACTTGGGAATTGTTATAGACAACAAACTATGCAACAATGTGCAATGTCAATCAGCAGTGGCCAAGGCCAGTAAGGTATTGTCATGCATGAAAAAGGGCATTCATTCTCAGGACAAGAATATAATTTTGCCTCTTTATAAATCACTGGTAAGACCCCATATTGAATATGCTGTGCAATTTTGGGCACCTGTTCTAAAGAAGGATATTATGGCACTAGAAAAAGTGCAGAGGCGGGCTACAAAATTAATAAAAGGAATGGAACATATCGGCTATGAAGAAAGGTTAACAAATGTAAACCTATTTAGTTTAGAAAAACGTCGCCTGAGAGGGGATATGATAACATTATACAAATATATTCGGGGCCAATACAAACCATTGTGTGGAAATCTATTCACAAACCGGACTTTACATAGAACACGAGGCCATGAGTTTAGACTGGAAGAAAGAAGATTTCGTCTAAGGCAAAGGAAAGGTTTTTTTACTGTAAGAACAATCAGGATGTGGAATTCTCTGCCTGAGGAAGTGGTTTTATCAGAGTCCATACAGATGTTCAAACGGCTACTAGATGCATACTTGCAAGAACAGAATATTCAAGGATATAATCTTTCAATGTAGGGTAATAACTGCTTGATCCAAGGATAAATCTGACTGCCATTCTGGGGTCAAGAAGGAATTTTTTTCCTAGCTTGTTGCAAAATTGTGCTTCAAACTGGGTTTTTTTGCCTTCTTTTGGATCAACAGCAAAAAACAAATGTGAGGTAGGCTGAACTTGATGGACGCAAGTCTCTTTTCAGCTATGTAACTATGTAACTACTATGTAACTATGAGTGGACCCATGCCCCCCCCCGAGAAACTCTGGATAGCGACGGAAGGCAGCTTCTCCAAGATCCCTCTGACGGCACCGCCGTGGATGCCGAGGGGAACGGTAGAGATGCTCCCGAGGGCGTCAACTGACCATTAACGCAACCGTGCAAATATGGCAGAAACTAGCTCCACCGGGAAACCTGTCGCCGCCAGTGTCTCCTATGTACCCTATTGCAGGAAACCACTATTCAAGCCAGCGGACTACCCACAGTTTCTGACCTCCTTGGGCCTGCCACGGCGGTACAGACTAAAAAATGTAGGCACAAGAAGAGGAGTGGCGCCCCTCACGGACTTGCCGGCTCCGAACCCCTCGAGTTACCTGACTCAGTTCCGATAGCACCAATTGGCGAGACATGTCAAATCCATCCCACGCCTGGACTCGGCGAACAGACAACTGACCGCATGCAAAACATTATGCGATCAAGACACCCTTCCAGCACACTGCATCTCAATCCTCTATCAAATGATACTACCCACCCAAAGTGGAAACCAACCTCTATACTTTACTAAATATTGGGAGTGGGACCTGGGGCATCCACTGACAGAGGATCAATGGACGGATGTCTTTGTGAACACGCATAAATCATCGATCAGCACCAAATACCAGGAATCGGGAACAAGATGATAACTCACTGGTACAAGACCCCTGAGAAGCTCTCCAATGCGGACTTCCACTGTGACCCAGAATGCTGGAGATGTGACAGGAAATTAGGCACGCAGTTCCACATATAGTGGAGCTGCCAAAACATCAAACCCTATTGGGAGAGGGTTCACAAAATTATCACCACAATAACGGACGCAAGTATTGACTTCACTCCCAAAGCCTATCTCCTGCACGTCACCTTAATGCCAACCACAAAGTACAAGAAGACAGTGATACCGCACTTGCTCAATGTGGAGCGCAGTCTCGTACCCGGTCACTGGAAATAGAAGATGATCCCTTCCACTAGAGATTGGATACGAAGGGTGGAAGAAATACGGGAGATCAAGGAACTCATCTTTACGTCAAAGGGCAGGACCCAACGATACCACCAGATTTGGTACCTCTGGACAAATTGGCTCTCAGATGGCCTAAATGATGGGCAGGGAGGGAACGGGGTGAACTAAGACCAAACACTCGACTTTGCCGGGGACAGGGCAGGGTGGTGGCCCTGGTGGGGGGTTTCGGGGGCACTCTCTACACTGCGTTGGTCGCACACTTGCTCCTCTTTTCTGCTCTTCCTGCTGTCTCTTCCCCCCATCCCCTGCCCCTATTTTCCTCTTGTCTCCTCCCGGACGCTGCCTCCGGCGGTGCGGGGTCTGTAACAGACACTCCAAGGAAGCCCACCCCTGAGGTATACAAGTCAGGCTAAACAACATTCCAGTCTCTACACCGACCGAGACACAAAAGTCCACAGGTGGACATCCTGCCGAGACTGAAAGGGGTGCAAGTTGCCGGCTAGACATTAAAAATTTGAAAAACAAAAGGACAGGAAAGGGAAAATGATAAAGGGGAACGAAAGTGAAGGAAGGAAAAAACCCAAGTTAAGGAAAGAAGGCATAAAACGGGGACTGCCCACACGTTTAAGGGCCAACATGTCACAGCCTAGGGCAACACTTTGACAAGACTACAATTCTCTCTATATACTCGAAAGTCCTGGTGACATGCGTTAGACCGCAGCTTATTAGGTCAGTGAGGTATCCCCCAACTGGTTGTATCACTCGGACACACTCTCAACCAGTCAGTCCCGAGTACACTGTCGTTTTACACCCTCGGACAGGGGCACAGGCAAACCTCCTGAGAACAAGACATCTTGCCTTGCCCCCCGCCCTTTTTTTTTTCTTCCTCTCCCTTGTTAGAACATCAGACACTAAGGGAAGCACACACAGAGGGGAGATTACACACCTGCTCCTGCAAATACTCGCAAATAGACATAGACAGCCCATACATCACAACTTACAAGCAATTGCATTACACTGCCTCCAGCTATATAAAAACGAGAGGACTGGTCCTATATAACTCCTATCAATAGATAAGGTATCAAGATGGAGGTCAGCATTCACACAGCTATATCCATAGAAGGCAATAGTTCTGTTACGATACAAGTTACTCTTAATGTTCATATTAATCTGCATAAATATTTGGCGGATGTCGTTACAAACACTAGTTGTACCCACGTAAGGATATACCTACAAGAAAATCAATGGGTCTGCAGGAATCTTATTGAGGACACTGTCGGAGCGGGCCCCACCCAGATTTACAATTGTCAAAACGTTTGTAATGACTAATACATGCAATCTGCTGCAAGATGTATGTTCTATTCAAAAAGCAATGTCTGCAAACATATGTGTGTAATAAAAAAATACAATATTTTCCATGAAATTAAATAATTTTAAAAGTTTATCAAAAGTCTGAAATCACTTTAAAAGCTCATCCACCAATATTAAATCGAGGTCATGTGAAAATGTTTTGCTTCTTACCTAATGGAATAATTTCCTTTGGCTATTTCATTATATAAATAACGTGCTTTAAAAGTAATAATATAGACAGAGCATTGCAGAAACAAATTTAGAAGATTTATTTTTACTGTTAACAGACCACCACAGAACCATGATTATTACATATTCCAACAAATTCTCAGACATTGTGTTCTTAGTGTCTTATAATATAAAATATAAGAATTACTTTCAAGCAGTTGATGGGTTACAATCACAGGTGTAAATCATCATAAGAAAAATAAAAAATAAAAATACAAGTTCTCAGAAGACCAGCATATCCCTGAAGGTTACCCTGTCGCCTGTTAGCCCTGCAAATAAAGTTATAAAAACGGTGTGGAGGTTACATTTTATAACATTGTAAAGATAAATGCGGAGTAAATGTGAATTATTTTGAAGATATTATCGTAAACGTGTTTAGAGACAATATACATCTATCTTAAAACAGGTACATGTTATTTGTGTCATGCATATTTTAAATTACTGCATTTCTTATTGTTATGAATGCAGACACAGAAGCAGTGTCTAATTTAAATCAGAGATACATAATACATTGCATTTTTTGCTCAAAGCAAGACAAAAAAAACAAAACAAAAAAAAAAACACACAAAAAATCCAAGATAGTATTTACTTATTTCGACCTGTTTTGTGCAACAAAACTAAATTGAGAAGATATTATATAGAGGAACGCTGTGAACTAACTTCACTGTAAGTCAAATCTCTTAATTTTTTTACATTTATTCAGTCTCTCCTTTAAATGTGCCTAATAAAGTATTCATTTTCTTTTTGAGATTAGCAGAGTTCTTGAGGGTCAACATGAGGCTTAGAAGAACAGGATAACATAACCCAAAATATAAAGGCACAAACTATAGGAGTAATATCAGGACATTGTTCTTAAGAAAACATAATTTAGATTCACAGAATGACCTTCAGCAGACACATTCTTTGAAAACTATCAAGATGCGTAGAATAGACAAACTGCTGTTATGAGCAGGAAACAAGATAAATCAATAATAAATTACTACTTTAGACGTGAAATGGACAGACTAGTTGCACTATGTAGTTGTTTTTTCCCCAATACATACTCTATATTTCTATATGTGAGTGTTCTATGCATTCAGTCTTAAAGATATCTACCATCATACCACCACTATACAAGGTCTTTATTCACATTTTCAACCTCTGATCCAGGTTTCTATCAATCAGAAACTAACGAAAAAACTAAAAAGTATAAGATGATATCTCACTTCTTGACTTGACATTATCAAGTGATTTCAGTTAATTTACAGTTTACAGTTAATGATAGTACTTTCCTATGGGAAAACATTAGATTTCCTGAGATCATCAAGATTGACCATTTCAGTAATGGAGTCATGGCCAGCTGTGGCGAGTCTGGTGAGATGTGGGAGCAAAGCTATCTCATGATCGGATGGGGCCAGGACCTAAATACTTAGTTTAACACTATAGTGCCAGGAATACATGTTTATAATCCGGACACTATAGTGTCCCTTTAATATCGTACTGCATTACACCACAGGAAAGGGTAACAGTCAACTCTTCTCCTGAAATCATGTCTTAGACCTCACAAAAGGCTCAAGATAGATGTTAGTGCTGTGAAAAATGCATAGTTACTAGTGCAGGATTTTCTAGATCGTTTACTAAACTTTGCATCGTTGGTAACTCAGCAGAAAATTTAGGCCAAAATAGCAAGTTGAAAAAAATAATCACTTTGGCTATTTTGGTTTACAGCTTGCAAATCTCTGTTCAATATCCAACTATGTCCACTTTCTGAATATCCATGTATCAGCAGCTTTCTAATCCTTTATGCTATTATAAACTTAGCTCACTTATCATGGTTTTCGCTTTTTATAATAATACATACTAAAATAAATTATTCCAAATGTCCTTACTTAACTTAGGTTAAGTTTAGCTTGGAGGAAAAATGAGACGGGGGGATATGATAGAAACATTTAAATACATTAAGGGAATCAACACAGTAAAGGAGGAGACTATATTTAAAAGAAGAAAAACTACTACAACAAGAAGACATAATCTTAAATTAGATGGGCAAAGGTTTTAAAATAATATCAGGAATAGAGTTGAGCGAACCCGGACTGTAAAGTTCGGGTTCGTACCGAACATTAAGTTTTTTGGCCCCCGGACCCGAACACGGACATATCACTGTATGTTTGTGTTGGAGTTCGGTGTTCGGCGATTTAATGGTGCGTTTTGAAAGGCTGCAGGGCAGCCAATCAACAAGTGTTTGACTCATGTGCCCTTAGAAACCATCACAGCCATGTCTACTAATGGCATGGCTGTGATTGGCCAGTGCAGCATGTGACCCAGCCTCTATATATAAGATGGAGTCACGTAGCGTCGCACGTCACATGAGCTCTTATTAGTGTAGGGACAGGATGCTGCCGCTTTCAGGGACAGATTAGGAAATCATTTTGCAAACTAGTACATTAGTGGGGTGCACTTCATATCTGAGAGTCAAATAGAAGCGTCAAATACTGCAGTTACATCAGAGTTTTAAAAAGTCCATTTTTTTTTGGTGCTAAATAGTACATTTGGGGTGTGCACTTCATATCATAGCTTTCCCCAGCTGTTCCCAATTCCTATAACCTCCGATCCAGTACCAACACTTTACTTAGTCTACCTCAATACAAAAAGAAAGCAGCCCGAACCTCCTTCTTCTACAGAGTGCGCAATTGTGGAACAACCTCCCGCACACTTTAAAATCTTCCCCAAGCCTAAAGTCCTTTAAGAGATCCCTCTCTACATACCTCATGCACCTGTCATGGTTGATTATATATTTCCTACCTGTTCTATGTTAAATTTTGTATTTATTGTGTATTAATATTGTTTTTGTATTTTATTGATGTATTTTATTTCCAAGAGAAATGGGATTATTTAAAAGTTGCACTATTGAAGGCAACAGAAAATTGCATTAGGCTTGTCAGTAAAAGCAAAAATTCAAGAAACCACTGTGGTACTCCGCAGATGTGGCCAAAATAGTTAAAAACAAAAAGTTAGCATTTAGGAATTATAAAAAAAAACCAGAGTGAGGAAGACAAAATGATCTATAAGATTAGGCAGAAAGAGGCTAAGCAAGTTAAAAGAGCTTCCAAATCACACACAGAAGAGAAAATAGCACAGTCAGTAAAAAAGGGGGATAAAACATTTTTTAGATACATAAATGAGAAAAGAAAAGTAAAACAAAGATTAGTTAGATTAAAAACAAAAGAAGGAAGGTATGTAGAAGAGGATAAAGGTCAGGCTGACTGCCTCAATGAATATTTTTGTTCTGTATTTACAGAAGAAAATGAAGGAAAGGGACCTCAGTTGAGAAAAAAGGATAAATGAGTCATTTATTACACGTGAGTTTACAGAGGAAGAGGTTCTATTTCAACTGTCAAAAGTAAAGACAAATAAGTCAACGGGACCTGATGGAATACACCCAAAGCTATTAAAAGAGCTTAGTGGTGTACTAGCAAAACCATTAACAGAATTATTTAACCAATCATTGTTAAGAGGAGTAGTCCCAGAAGATTAGAAGTTAGCGAATGTTGTGCCCATTTACAAGAAAGGTAATAGGGAGGAGTCGGGCAACTATAGGCCAGTAAGCCTACTTCAGTAGTGGGGAAAGTGATGGAAACCATGTTAAAGGATAGGATTGATGAACATCTAAAAACACATGGATTTCAAGATCAGAGACAACATGGGTTTACTTCAGGGATCTCATGCCAAACTAATCTTATTGATTTTTTTGATTGGGTAACTAAAATTATAGATCAAGGTGGTGCAGTAGACATTGCTTACCTAGATTTCAGTAAGGCTTTTGACACTGTTGTACATAGAAGGCTTATCAATAAACTGCAATCTTTAAGTTTGGATTCCAATATTGTTGAATGGATAAGGCAGTGGCTGAGTGACAGGCAACAGAGGGTTGTAGTCAATGGAGTATATTCGAAGCTTGGGCTTGTCACCAGTGGGGTACCTCAGGGATCTGTACTTGGGCCCATTCTCTTTAATATTTTTATTAGTGATATTGCAGATGGTAAGGTATGTCTTTTTGCTGATGATACTAAGATATGTAACAGGGTTGATGTTCCAGGAGGGATAAGCCAAATGGCAAATGATTTAGGTAAACTAGAAAAAATGGTCAGAATTGTGGCAACTGACATTTAATGTGGATAAGTGCAAGATAATGCATCTTGGACATAAAAACCCAAGGGCAGAGTACAGAATATTTGCTAGAGTCCTAACCTCAACATATGAGGAAAGGGATTTAGGGGTGATTATTTCTGATGACTTAAAGGTAGGCAGACTGTAATAGGGCAGCAGGAAATGCTTGCAGAATGCTTGGTTGTATAGGGAGAGGTATTAGCAGTAGAAAGAGGGAAGTGCTCATGCCATTGTACAGAACACTGGTGAGACCTCACTTGGAGTATTGTACACAGTACTGGAGACCGTATCTTCAGAAGGATATTGATACCTTAGAGAGGGTTCAGAGAAGGGCTACTAAACTGGTTCATGGATTGCGGGATAAAACTTACCAGGAAAGGTTAAAGGATCTTAACATGTATAGCTTGGAGGAAAGACGAGACAGGGGGGATATGATAGAAACATTTAAATATATAAAGGGAATCAACACAGTAAAGGAGGAGACTATATTTAAAAGAAGAAAAACTACCACAACAAGAGGACATAGTCTTAAATTAGAGGGACAAAGGTTTAAAAATAACATCAGGAAGTATTACTTTACTGAGAGGGTAGTGGATGCATGGAATAGCCTTCCAGCTGAAGTGGTAGAGGTTAACACAGTAAAGGAGTTTAAGCATGCGTGGGATAGGCATAAGGCTATCCTAACTATAAGATAAGACTAGGGACTAATGAAAGTATTTAGAAAATTGGGCAGACTAGATGAGCCGAATGGTTCTTATCTGCCGTCACATTCTATTGTACCCTAATGCAACAATGCAATGATTTGTGGACCCAGGACATACTTGAAAACGAGAGAAATCTCAATGTATCTTTCCTGGTAAAATATTTTATCAATAAATAATATCTGAGAGTCAAATAGAAGCGTCAAATACTGCTGTCACATTGCAGTTTTAAAACTTAAAATTATTTGGGTGCTAAAAAGTACATTAGTGAGGTGCACTTCATATCTGAGAATCAAATAGAATCGTCAAATAGTGCAGTTACAGCACAATTGTAAATATTCTTATTTTCTGGGTGCTAATTTGCTAAATATCAAATATGGGCCCTGCCCTTTATATCGGAGAGTCAAATAGAAGCGTCAAATACTGCGGTTGCAGCGCAATTGTAAATATTCTTATTTTCTGGGTGCTAATCTGCTAAATAGTAAATTTGGGGCATGCTCTTCATATCTGAGAGTCAAATAGAAGCGTCAAATGCTGCGGTTACAGCGCAATTGTAAACATTCGTATTTTCTGTTACAAACACAAAGATAAAGCACTGCGCTTACAGCAGCAGTAGCTTAGTATCTAACAGCATAAAATACATAGTAAAAACAAAGAGAACGTTACCTGCACTCTGGCCTAAATCCCCATTTACATTTAAACAAAATGGAGGCTATTTAGTTTTATTCCAATGGCCATTTGAATATATAAGCTCACCTGCCACGTCAAGACAAGCCTCAATAGATGAGTTTTTTTGGTGCTAAATAGTACATTTGTGGCGTGCGGTGCATTTCTTGCAGTCCAATAAACTAAAAAAATAAATAATAATTTTTGACTATTGGCGGTTACATTGTGGCCTGACATAAAACATCTGTTAGTTTGGTGGGTGAACACAAAGAATGAGGAGAGCGTCAAATAAGGGACGTGGCCCTGGTTGTGGTGCTGCTGGTGTTGGTGGAGCTCCTGTTGCAAGGAGAGGACACAGTCGATCTGTGCCAGCTACATGCATAAGTGAAACACCTTCCTCATGTGCGAGTACGCGACAGAACCTTCAGCGTTTGGTAGGCCCGAATGCCGCTCTACGAATGGTGAGGCCAGAACAAGTACAGGCTATAGTAGAATGGATGGCTGACAGTGCCTCCAGTTCCTGCACATTGTCTCCCACCCGGTCCCCTGCTGAAAGCTCAGAGTTGGCACCTACAGCCCATGGTCATCTGTCTTTCACCTCACACCCTTCCAAATCAGCCAAGCAGTCTCAGCCACAAGTCATGCAGCAGTCTCTAATGCTTTTTGATGACTCTGCTGGCGGGGTTTCCGTGGGCCATCCACCTAGTCCTGCCCCAGAAGGGGAAGAGATTGAGTGCACTGATGCACAACCACTTATGTGTCAGGATGTGGACATGCAAGGACCACCGCAGCACATCTCTGATGATGACGAAACACAGGTGCCAACTGCTGTGGCTTTCGGCACTGTGCAGACTGGCAAGGAGGGCAGGGTTGAGGAGTGGGTAGAAGATGATGTGGAGGATGAGGAGGTCCTAAACCCCACATGGAATGAAAGTCATGCGAGTGACATGTCCAGTTTGGAGGAAGAGGCGGTGGTCGCACAGAGGCACCACCACAGCATAAGAGGGAGCAGGGTGCAAAAACGGAGCAGCTGTCCCCTAGTTGCCCACCGAGCACACCAAAGCCAGCTCCAAGGCGTGGCAGTTCTTCAGACAATGTACTGACGACAAGACACAAGTGGTTTGCACGCTGTGCAATCAGAGCCTGAAGTGAGGCATAAACGTGCTAAACCTGAGCACAACCTGCATGACCAGGCATCTACATGAAAAACACGAGCTGCAGTGGAGTAAGCACCTCAAAAACCAAGAAAGGTCTCAGGTTCCTCCTGCTTCCTCTTCTGCTGCTGCTCTCGGCCTCTTCCTCCACCTCTGGAGTCAGAGTGGCACCTGCCACCCCGCAAACAGAGGAGGTGGCAGCAACACCACCACGTCCGCCACCTTCCCCAGGCATCTCAACACTGTCCCATGGAAGCGTTCAGCTGTCCATCTCCCAAACACTGGAGAGAAAGAGGAAGTACCTCCCTAGCCACCCGCGATCCCTGGCCCTAAATGCCAGCATTTCAAAATTCATGGCCTTTGAAATGCTGTCATTCCGTCTGGTGGAGATGATCAGTTTTAAAAACCTGATAGCGGTGGCTGTCCCACAGTACGTGGTTCCCAGCCACCACTACTTTTCCAGGCGAGCCATCCCTTCCCTGCACAACCAATTGGCGGACAAAATCAGGTGTGCACTGCGCAACTCCATCTGTGGCAAGGTCCACATAACCACAGATACGTGGACCAGTAAGCACGGGCAGGGACGCTATATCTCCCCAAATGCACACTGGGCAAATGTAGTGGCGGCTGGGCCTGAGGCGGATAGCAGTTTGGCACATGTCCTTCCGCCACCGAGGATTGCAGGGCATTTCTCTTTGCCTCCTGTTGCCTCCTCCTCCTACTCCGCTTCCTCGTAACAGCGTAACACCTTCACCAACTTCAGCACAGCCAGGGGGAAATGACAGCAGCCTGTTTTAAAACTCATATGTTTTGGGGGAAAAAACCCACACCACGCAGGAGCAGTGGGAGGGCATGGAACAACAGACCATTGAGTGGTTGTTGCCACTGAGCCTCAAGCCCGGCCTGGTGGTGTGCGATAATGGGCGAAATCTCGTAGCAGCTCTGGGCCTAGCCGGTTTGCCGCACATCCCTTGCCTGGCGCATGTGCTGAATTTGGTGGTGCAGAAATTCCTGAAAAACTACCCAGATATATCAGAGCTGCTGCAGAAAGTGTGAGCAGACTGTGCGCACTTTTGGCATTCTCACCCTGCTGCTGCTCACCTGTCTGTGCTGCAGCGTAACTTCGGCCTTCCCGCTCACCTCCTCATATGCGACGTGCCCACAAGGTAGAATTTCACCTTGCACATGCTGGAGAGACTGTGCGAGCAGCAGCAGGCGATAGTGGAGTTTCAGATGCAGCACGCACGGGTCAGTTGCTCTGTGGAACAGTACCGCTTCACCACCAATGAGTGGGCCTCCATGCAAGACCTGTGTGCCATTTTGCACTGTTTCGAGTACTCCACCAACATGGCCAGTGCCGAGGACGCCGTTCTCAGCCTTACTATCCCGCTTCTATGTCTCCTTGAAAAAAATGCTTCGGGCAATGATGGAAGAGGATGTGGCACAGGAGGAAGAGGAGGAGGAAGAGGGGTAATTTCCATGATTATCAGGCCAGTCATTCACAAGTGGCTTGGAGGGTGGGTTCCTGCACCAGCATAGGCCAGGTACACAATTGTCCAGCCAGGGCACAGTTCTGGAGGAGGAGGATGATGAGGATGAGGAGGAGGAACCGTGTTCACAGCAGGGTGGTACCCAACGCAGCTTGTGGGCATCACTGGAGCATGGCTGGGGGATACGGAGGACACAGACGATACACCTCCCACAGAGGACAGCTTGTCCTTGCCTCTGGGCAGCCTGGCACACATGAGCGACTACATGTTGCAGTGAATGCGCAACTACTGCCGAGTTGCCCACATTCTAACTTGTGCTGATTACTGGGTGGCCACACTGCTGGATCCCCATTACAAGGACAATGTGCCGTCCTTAATTCTCTCACTGGAGTGTGATCGGAAGATGCACGACTACAAGCGCACGCTGGTAGACGTGCTGCTGAGGGCATTCCCAACTGACACCAGGGGGCTCAATGGAAGCACAAGGCAAAGGCAGAGGAGGAGGAAGAGGTCGCCAATGCAGCTGTGGCACCGGCAGCACATCAGAAGGCAGGGTTAGCATGGCCGAAATGTGGAAAAGCTTTGTCAGCACGGCACAACAACCAGCACCACCATCTGATATGGAACGTCTTAGCAGGAGGCAGCATTTCAGCAATATGGTGGAACAGTACTTGTGCACACCCCTACACGTACTGACTGATGGGTCTGCCCCATTCAACTTCTGGTTCTCCAAATTGGGCACATGGCCTGAGCTTGCCTTTTATGCCTTGGAGGTGCTGGCCTGCCCTGCAGCCAGTGTATTGTCTGAACGTGTGTTTAGCACGGCAGGGGGCGTTATCCCAGACAAGCGCAGCCGCCTGTCCACAGCCAACATGGAAAAGCTCACGTTTATTAAAATGAACCAGGCATGGATCCCACCAGACTTGTCTGTACCTTGTGCAGAATAGACACTTATACCAGCCTCACCCAGCCATTGTTATACTCAAGTGCACTTATTCTTTGCTTTCTTTTTTTATATGTCCCAATAATTTGGGGGCTACCCAAATAAAAATAAAAAAACACTAACAAATAAAAAACAGTGTTGGCTACCTCCTCCTCTTCCACCGCTGCTTCCACCTACACCGCCACGGTCACCGCCTCCTCAACCTTAGTATAAACTATGTACACACTAACAGAGGCTTGTGAAGGCCTTTTCTCCATGCATCAGGAGTTGAGCTCAGTTTGAACAATGAAAGAGAATACCCTGAACTCCAACCCTCTCTCAAATGGATAATTCTGGTGATCCTCCTGACAGCCATGCTTTAGATTTTGATTTATGTTCTTCCAAAGCTAAAATCAAAGATTCCATCTAGTGCTATTTTATGGCTCAGCTATATTTTAAATTTTTATGTATTTTATGTTTTTTTAAGTGATTTCCCTATCAATCATTTTTTTTTGCTTACCCCCATTTTACTTCCTTTTGCAGCCCTCTAGCCCTTTCCTGGACTTTTTTAGAGGCATTTTTGTGCCCAAAAGTTCGGGTCCCCATTGACTTCAATGGGGTTCAGGTTCAGGGTCAAGTTCGATCCCGAACCTGGACTTTTTTTCAAAGTTTGGCCGAACCTGCCGGACCCGAACATCCAGGTGTCCGCTCAACTCTAATCAGGAAATATGACATTATTGAGAGGGTAGTGGATGCATGGAATAGGCTTCCAGCTGAAGATAAGACCAAGGTCTAATGAAAGTATTGAAAAAAAAATAGACTAGATGGGCCGAATAGTTCTTATCTGCCGTCACATTCTATGTTTCTATGTTTAACTCTTCTTAATACACAATTATTTTCTATTGAATTTGAATTGGGAAAATTGTTGCACTTTGTAAAAAAAAAAATAACTAAACGTGTCAGTTGATTGGAGCCTGATAAATTTGTGACTGTTACAGCCAGCAAGAACAAACTCCAAATTGCATGCATCTGTTATTTTATGTTTTACATCATTTTTTGCATAACATTTTTAGACTTCATGTGACAGATTATTATGTCAATGTTTGATATTTCATCTTACTTCAGATAGTTTTATTGTAAAAAATTTGTCACAAGACACATGGATTCCTCTATGATCACAATTATTTAATTATTTTTACAGGTCAAAATGCTGTAAATAAGGGTATGGTTAAAAATCTGTATATAACAAATATTTGCCTTTGGAACTAAAACACCATTCATATAAATAATACAACAATAGAAGAAAAAAAATACATATTTTGAATTCATTATTATGTATTGCATAATGTACAAATATATTTTGCTAAGCTGTACAATGGGGTGAATAAAGACAAGGAGTTAAAGGATTTTATAATTTGGACATTCTAGAAAATGGTGGGATGTTCCTGCTTTACTGTGTGTTTATTGCATTTGTCTTGTGTTATTGGATGTCAATATTGAAATATTTATTAAATGATTTATTAAATTTAAATTTCTTCATATTTAGGCCTTGATTTATTAGTTTTGGATAAGCTTTTCAAATAAATATTTTGGGATAAAATTTTAAAATAATTGTTTCTAAATATTGAAAAGAACATCATATATATTTTTACATATATACATATTTTCTTTTATAAATATATATATATATATATATGTGTATATCTATATATATATATATTTATGTATATAAAATCAATTTATTAAAGCATATAAAACTAATAAAATATGAAAACATTTTTCAAAATATGAAATCATTTTAAAAAAACTTAGCAAAAATATACAATTTTGAATTGGTCTGAACGTGGAATCTCCTTACCTGCCAATTTATTGAAAAGTGATTAAACCTGAGTGTGTTATGTAAAAAACATCATATATTTATATATTCTGGGATTCCATTTTTAGCTTATTTACAGATATTAAATGTTTGGAATGGTTTCCCTGAAGAGAAGTTTGTTGTCCTACACACTTATAGGGGTGTGCTATGTAGTAAAAAGAACAGGGTCTTCAGCCCAAGAGTACATTTTAGGCCACTCCCACATATTATTACATAAGCCCTCTTAAAATGCCATCCCTCAAAAAAGTGTCTTGTCTACCTTTAACTACCCATAAAAAGCATTACCTACTGTGCATTGTCTTATGATGTTTTTGATTGCATAGTAATTTTAATTAATATTTATATCTTTATGAAATACTTAGAAGTGATGGATCTATGTTAATAGATCATGACTGCAATCCTTAAGGGGTAAAAATAGAATTTAATAAAAATATCCCAAATAATGATGGCAAGGATGCCGTTAATACATAAATATTTATTCTGTTGTTTATTCTGTAGTTGGAACACAGAAATAATTATTAGTTAGACAGACAGTGAGTGTGTAAATAAAATGCTAATATAAATGTGATTATAATTTGTTATCATGCAACTGAGAGTGGATCAGTAGAATGGGAGTTATTGGAAAATATTGAATTACAGCTGTTATTTCTCTACCAATATTATATGTAGAAAGAGAAATAATTCTTCTAATTACAAATTGCCCAATAAACTCATTTTGCTAATCCTCTCTATGTGCCAAATTAATTGACAAACTTTGAACAATAACCAAATTGGTAAAAGTACAATAACAGGGGATTTTTTTGAAAATCTGAAATTGAATTTCTGTATGTAGGGTCTATCCTAGCACTGTTGGTACCAGACTGTCCATGCCACACAGTGAGTGCCAGTAGCCAAGGGCATAGGAACAGAAATGGGGAGGGGATACTTTCAACAAAGAAATTCTGACCTCTCCCTTACCAAAATTGCGAAACAATAAGATTTTGTACAGGCAAATAAAAACACTGCACTATTTTAAAATCAAAATCATAATGAATTATCACATTCACTAAACAATGCATTGTGGTTAAATGAAAAATTAATAAAACAAAAAGGCTACAATAGAAGAAATTAAGTTAATAAGTTAACAGGCATTTCCTGTTAACAGGCATGCTGTCTTAATCTTTTAGCGTAGTTTTTGCATTTTTTTTAAACGAATTGGTGAATTAATGTGTACATTTGTGTGTGCTATCAGTTGTTTGTGCTTATTAATTTGAATATAGAGAGTGCACGTCAGAGCAAATTTCTGAGTACAGTTATGGATCTATGTATAGTGCCTGTAAGCTTTAACTTGTATATTGTGCCATTGTCTGCGAATTGTTTCATGGTCATGAATGCAAGGCCTTATTTGTGTATATTGAGCCATTGTTCTAAAAATCCTTATTTGGTCAGTGTTGGTGCATGTTTGTGTGTATTTTTATTGTTTGCAAATGTTGTTTGTGTTTCTTTGTAAAGATTTATAGTGCATGTTTGTGAATTGAGTGAATGTACTTATGATTGTTTTTTGTAGTTGTGCTTTCTTACACATATTTCTGCACTTTAATTGTGTACATATTTATGGCTGTATTTGTGTGGTATTTCAATGATTGTGAATGCAGGGCTCTATTTGTGTGAAAAGTCATTCTGTGTGTGAATACAGGAGTATGATTGTGACTGGGTAGTGTGTGTAGTTGCCATGGTCTCTTTGTGGGAAAAGTCAGTGTATGTGATTGCATGGGTTTATTTGTGTGAATGGTCAGTTTATACATTTGCAAGGGTTTGTTTGTGTGAAAGGTCAGTGTATGTGCATGCAAGGTTTAATTTGTGCAATGTCTGTGTGTGAATTTAGGAAATGTACATGTGTGGTGTCTCATTGTGTATGAAAACATGGGTGTATTCCTGTAAAACGCCAATGTATTTAAATGTATTTGTGAGAATGGTCAGTGTGTGTGTTTGCGGGCGTCCATATGTGTGAAAGGTCAAGGTGTGTTTGCAGGTTGGTCTCTTTGTGTGAATGATCAGTATATGTTTGCAGGGATCCATTTGTGAAAATGATCAGTGTGCGTGTGTGTTTGCAGGGATCTAAAGGTGGTATTTGTGCAGTGTCAATATTTGTGAATGCAGTATGTTTAGTATGTGCTCCTATCTCTTGTCGTACTAGGACCAATATGTTTCCATACCAGTTATCACTGCCCCTTTCCCTGTTAACATCTGTTTCATTCAACAGTAGATAATCCAGATGTTCAACAGGGTAGGAACTTCAACAGGATTTATTAGGAACAGAAACACAAAAAATACATTTATTTTGTCCCAAGCCTTAGTCATGTATAAATAAGGTTATATGCTGAAACATGCATTTTTTTTTTAGTTCCTGTTCCTAATACATCCTGTTTGAAGTTCCTACCTTATTGTGCTTGGAGGTTCTCTACTTTTTGGCATCTTGTTTTTAGGCAGTGGTCCTTCATACCAGAGTGCACAAGGCTGGGCATTGATTTGCTGTTTCTATTCCCTAGAGTGCCACATCATATTACTACTGACCTTCTGTTTCAGTGTTATTTTTCTCTCTTCATGTTGTCTTCATGTAGTCTTTTTATATATATATATATATATATATATATATATATATAAATCAGATTGTTTTATTAAAATTTATAACAAGTAAGATAGAGGGAAAATAAATTAGATCCAGGCACTCAGGATTGCTGCAGGAAGGCAAGTTCATGGGAACAAAAAGTGCAGTGTTTCGGCCTTCACAAAGGCCTTTATCAATCTTGTGTAACATGCTCATCCTCACCTCGTGGTATCTGCGCTCAGTGGCCATGTGTCAGTGTGGTCATGCGTCAGTCAAATTATTGCCCCATGTCCGACCACATTGATGATGACGTTGGCGTGCGTGTTACGTCACGCTTGAGACGCGCACGCATGTTCGTGGGTCAAAGGCCGGGTACAGACAATCAGATTAATGGGAAACATATTTAAACTCCTTTCTTACCTTTCCTCGTTGCCCTGTCATGATTTCCCTAGTGGTTGTCTGAGAGTGTGTGTGACAAACTCGCCTTATTAAGGTTTTTATTGGTTTGTTCACTTTGTGTCCCTGTGCCCAACAAGGTCCACCTGGGTGTCGCCCTTGTTGGGAAACTTGCATGAAAGGCCAGTGTGCCTCGATTAAAATGCTATTTCAGCTTGTACTCCAAAACTGTGTCTCATCCTGTTATTAGAGGGAAAGAAGATTTGCTCCTGTGTCTGCTGTTCCAGCTTGCAGGAGACTCAACGGGGAAGTCCTTGTAAGGACTAGAGCTAATTCCCCATCCGTATCCAGAGCTCCCAGGACTGAGTGTCGTCCAGTGCCTGGGGGTGTTAGAGCTAATTCCCCATTCGGCTCCAGGAAGGAGGTGGCGGCTCCAGGACCGCAGTCAAGCAATGGTGAGTGAGGGCAAGAGTGCTGAGGTTTTACCGACTGTTCCAGCTAGGAAGCTGTCCTTGGTGGAGGTACCCAGTCGGGGTACCAGGTGATCCGTAACAGTGTGTTTCTGAGCATTTATTTCTGGTTATTGACTTTGGCTTCATTTGACTTCCCTGTATTCTGGTATCCCTGACTTTTGGCTTTCTCTCATCGTTGTGTCTCATTCTGCGTAACCGACCTCGGCAAGTATTCTGACTATTCTCTGGTACGTTAAGTTCGGCCATTCTAAGGCCCGGTAAGACGTTACCTGTTAGTCCTAGGTGTGATACAATGCTACGTGATGGACCAACTTGTAATCCTGACAGCTTGGTGAAAGGCCTCTGTGTAGGCCTGAAACATCCTGCAGTAATCCTGAGTGCCTGGACCTAATTTATTTTATATACTAAACTGGGTTTTTTCAACCTTGGTCCTGAAAAAGCACCGGGATTCCTAAGTGTGAGTGTGGAATCCTCAGTTTGTGAATTTCTAAAGTAAGATAGAGGCAGTGGCGTACTAAGGGGGGTGCCACTCATTAGGGGGGTGACTGGGGCAGACTGCAATGCCCCTCCTGCGCCCATCGCCGAGACCGGGGGTCTGCAGCTCTGCAGTGTGCAGAACTGCAGACCATGTGTCTCGCGAGCACTGCCCAATCAGAGCGTTGCCGCGGGTTACCATGGCAACGCTTTGATTGGGTCTCATGAGATCCATGGCCACAGGACCACCAGGGAGCCCACCGGACCACCAGGCAGCCCCCACTGGACCACCAGGGATTTAAGGTAATTTTTTAGTCCCCCCTGCATAACCACCCCTCTCCTCATCACCCCCTCTCCTCATCACCCCTCCTCCCTCTCACAATCACCCCCCCTCCTCATCACCCCCTCTCACAATTCTCACCCCCCTCTTACTATGACCCCCCCTCCCTCTCATCCTCAACCCCCCTCCCTGAGCTCCCTCTCACTTCACCCGCCCACACCATCACCCCTC
Organism: Pelobates cultripes; assembly: GCA_933207985.1. NCBI lineage: Eukaryota > Metazoa > Chordata > Amphibia > Anura > Pelobatidae > Pelobates > Pelobates cultripes. Next base: position 174,460,820 of record OW240916.1, on the reverse strand, counting down.
TCCCTCTCACAATCACCCCTCCCTCTCCTCATCACCCCCCTCCCTCTCACAATCACCCTCGTCTCACTATGACCCCCCTCCCTCTCATTCTCATCCCCCCTTGGGTTCCCTCTCACTTCACCCCCACACCCATCCCCCTCCCTCTCCTGATCACTTGCCACCCCTCTCCTCAGCCTCCTCTCACAATCACCCCCCCCTCCTCCCTCTCACAATCACCCACCCTCCCTCTCACAATCACCCCATACCTCCTCACCCCCCCTCCCTCCTGTCACCCCCCCCTCTCAAAATCATCCCCCACACAATCACCCTCACCTCTCACTATGACCCCCCTCCCTCATCCTCCACCCCCCTCCCACAGGCTCCCTCTCCTTCACCCCCACCATCACCCACCCCTCCCTCTCACAGTCACCCACCCTCCCTCTCTCGCATCACCCCCCCTCCCTCTCTGATCACCCCCTCTCACAATCACCCCCTCCCCTCAATTCTCTCACCCCCCCTCCTGAGCTCCCTCTCACTTCACCCCCTACCATCACCCCTTCCCTCACACCATTATCCACTATACAAGCACACACACTGCATTCACTATACAAACACACACAGACACACACTTATACATGTGTGTCTGTGTATCTGTATGTGTGTTGGTATATGTGTATCTGTATGTGTCAGTGTGTGTCTGTGTATCTGTTTGTGTGTCTGTGTTTGTATCAATGTGTCTGTATGTGTGTATCTCTATCTGTATGTGTGTCTGTGCCTGTGTGTCTCTCTCTGTGTCTGTATGTGTGTGTGTTTTTATCTGTATGTGTGTATCTGTGTCTATCTGTTTGTGCCAGTGTTTGTCTATGTATGACTGTTTCTATGTAACTGCATGTGTGTACCTATGTGTCTGTGTATGTGTGCCAGAGTGTGTATATGCATGTATGTATCATAGGCGTGCGCAGCCTATTGCATTAGGGTGTGCACCCTAAAGCACAAACACACGCCGCGTGTATATGTATGTGTGTGTATATATATATCCACGAACCCCGATAATTTATACACTCCACAAAATTCATAAAAATTTGGAAAAACCCCCGGACGCCCTATTGTTTCAGCAGTCCAAGGGCTGTTAGAAACAATAGCCAAATATCTAGATTATCTATTCAAAGATCCGGTTACATCTTTGAGCACATGTATAAAAGATACTCCAGATTTGATACAACGTCTGAAAGAAGTAAAAGAATTTAATGGCATCTTGATTACGATGGACGTTGGGAGCTTGTATACCATTATACCACATGAAAAAGGGGTACAGGCAATGAGAGATCTCTTGAGTCACTCACAACACTACCATGGTCCATCTATTGAATTCATTTTGGAATTGCTCAATATGGCTTTACAGAACAATTATTTCCGCTTTGAAGTTGATTGGTACCTACAGATAGCAGGCACATCAATGGGGGCGGCGATGGCCCCTATGTATGCGAATGCCTACATGTACCAATATGAGTATCCTACAGAAATATGAGATACAATATATCCTACAGAAATATGACCCATTTATCACTCGATATTTTAGGTTCATCGACGATATACTCATTTTATGGAATGGTTCTAAGGAAGAGGCGATTCAGTTTACAATGAATCTAAATACACTACCGACACCGGTGAAGATGACCTCACATATTGATGAAAAAAGTGTACAATTCCTTGACATTGAAATTATGATCATCAAGAATCAATTGGAGTTCAGACTTTTTACGAAACCTACTGATCGAAACACCATATTACACTTCGACAGCTTCCATCCGAGGCACTTGAAAACATCGTTACCTTACTCACAATTTTTGCGGGTATTGCGAAACAATTCTTTAAGTCAACAATGCAACATCCAATTGGAAATTATGTGTAAGAAATTTCTCACCAGAGGATACCCACAGAGTGTATTGGAAATGGCCCTTAAGAGAGCAAAAACAACATATTCATCATCCGAGGCACCAAGGGATAGAGCAACAAACACTAGACTCATTTTTCCAATGCAGTTTAACACTGCAAGCACAGAGATCATTTCATCTATCCGGAAAAATTGGAATACTCTGGCAAGGGATCCTACTCTTCCAGAGAACTTTCATCAGAAACCCCTGTTCTGTTACAGACGGAACAGGAATTTAAGAGATATGCTGGTTAAGACGGATCCCCAACATTGTTATGGAACAGCCAAGGGCAATGTTAGGAATGTGGGGTGTGTAAGGTGTTTGGGATGTGTCACGTGTGGACATATAATCCCTTCCAAAACCTTCAACCACCCACACACGGGCAAGGTATATAGAATTCGACATCGAATTCATTGTAGGAGTGACTTTGTGATTTATAAATTAACCTGCCCCTGTGGTTTGAATTACATTGGTAAGACGGAGACAGCCCTCTGTGAGAGAATTAGGGGCCACAGGTCAAGCATCCGCCTGGCCTATCGTGATGGCCAGTCGGATAAGCCTGTGGCCCGACATTTTCTGGAGTTGAAACATCAGCTGTCATCTCTAAGATGCGTTGCGATTGATCACATCCCGACACCGATACGTGGGGGTGATCGTGCGAGACTCCTCCTACAGAGAGAAACTTACTGGATCATACAACTTGATACCCTTTCACCTAGGGGTTTAAATGAAAAATGTTCCTTTTCAGCCTTTATATGATATATGGTCCAGATCTATAACAATGGGGTGCTAATTCCAAAACAATATATATCTTAGTTTTTGTGAATTTTAAGTGTATAATACTGTTTTTTAATATATTATTTATGTAATATTTTTTTGAATACTTATGACTCATGAGACGACTCTGTAAGGGATGAGATTTGAATATGTAATTTTTAGCAAATACTTGTGGATTTTTTATACATAGTTTGATAGGGTTAATTATGCACTTTTAATACATTTCTTCACTTTTTGCACTTTATATTCATTATATTTTTAGAAGAATTGGAACTATAAGAGCTTATACAGCACATTTCAATATTTATTAACTTTAATATATTACAGCACTGGTCACAGCATTAATTAATTAATTAATATGTGAACATTGTCACTTTAGATGTATGCACTGATACTAAGTGTTCATTTAATAAATAGATCAATTCCTCTGGTCACCCTCTATAGGCTTGTTTACACATAGTTTGCCCATATATACTTTTCTGCACACTTCACATTACTTACATATACCTATAGTGCACTTAGTCCCTTAGTATTGCTATAGTTCTGAATTACATTTATTATGTTTTTTTATATTCTATGCCTTCTCATGGTGTCTCTTTTGATCCCCCCCTTTTCTTGCCGTTTGGGCTGTTGCCCGGTTGCCATGGTGACGTGATACACTATGGAGGACTCTTGTGTTTTGGTTTGCAGTGGCGCCCGTAGAAATGGGAGGTCTTTAGGAGACAAGTTAGTCTCCAGCTGCCCAGAAACAAGGCTTTCTGCACCAATTAAAACCCTTTGCCTCCGCTCACGTGATAGGTACCCGGAAGTGAATTCACTTCCGCATTGGCGACCGGTGCGAGTCTGGCGGTGGGAAAGAGCGAGGACCACCTGTGTTGTAAGTAAACTCATTATTTGTTTCCTATATAAGCTTTGCTCATTTTGTATTTGATTTATGTCCTGATGAAAGCTCTTTGAGGAGCTGAAACGTCGATACTGAACTCGGAATAAAAGTGATATTACTTGAGAAAACCGTGAGTGCCGGTTATTTTTTGAACTTATCAATTTTTGCAACCAGAGTACCAGGTATTTATATATTTTGAAGGTTGGAGTGCAGGAACTACTGCTCTTTTTGTTCTATATTTACATATATATATATATATATATATATATATATATATATATATACACACACACACACATACACTGCTGTGTGTGTGTGTGTGTGCTGCATGAGGGTGGTTTGAGGGTGTTGTGTGTGTGTAAGGGTGCTGTGTGTGTGTGTGTGTGTGTGTGTGTTTGTGAGGGTGCTGTTTCTGTGCTGTGTGTGAGAGGGTGCTGTGTGTTTGAGGGTGCTATATGTGTGTGGGTGCTGTGTGTGTGTGGGTGCTGTGTTTGTATGTGGGTGCTGTGGGTGTGTGTGTTTGGTGTATGTGTGTGAGGGTGCTGTGTGTGTGTGTGCTGTGCATGTGTGGGTGCTGTATGTGTGTGGGTGCTGTATGTGTGTGTACTGTGTGTGTGGGTGCTGTATGTGTGAAGGTGCTGTATGTGTGTGGTGTGTGTGTGTGCTGTATATGTATGTGTGCTGTATGTGTGGGTTGTATGTGTGTGCTGTGTGTGTGTGGGTGCTGTATGTGTGAATGTGCTGTATGTGTGTGCTGTATGTGTGTGTGTGTGTGTGCTGTGTGTGTGGGTGCTGTGTGTCTGTGTGTGTGTGTGTGCTGTATGTGTGTGGGTGATTGTGGGGGTGGAGGTGGGGGTACATTACTTAATATCCCCCCTCCCTTCTTACCTTATGTAGGGAAGGGGATCATGCTGCTGCTTTCCCTGGTGGTCCAGTGGAGAGTGAACTCTAGCCCCTGTGCCAAATATAGGATCCGCCCTGGGTGCCAAATGCTCCAGGTACGCCCCTGGATAGAGGTAACAGAATGAGACAAGCAGGTCCCGAAAAGAGTACAGTTAAAGATCAGTGATGCATGAGATGTCAGAATCAAACATTAAAAAAAAGACAACAGACATTAAGGTGTAAATGGTTTACCTCTTTCACCCTCGGCTACCTGGTAGAGGTTAGGGAACGAAAAACAAACAAAAAAAACATAACACGGCTGCATCATCTACCAAAATGAATCTGCCCACAGAGCAGACAGGAGGGCTATGGCTGAGAGCATGCCAGAAATACACATTTGTTGCAATTATTGTTATATATAGGTGTATAGGTGCGTACTGGAGTTGTCAGCAAACCATTGGAATGTCTCTTACACTATGAAGCAATACTCCTGCCCTAGTCAGTTTTTGTCTTGTCTCCTGAGTGCAAGTTGGAGATGGTAAGACTGGACCCAGCGGCCGCTCTGTCCCATCCATCTCCCCAATCCAGAGATACGCATTGCCTGTGTGGGGTCGCAGAGTGCCAATCAAGGATGTGCTTTTGCTTGGTGGTATTTTTTAAAATCGGAGAGAGCCAATCCCTCCACTGCCTGGCAAGACAGAATAAGTAATGACTCAGGCGGATCTCTCGATCCTCCAGACATATCAGATCACACCAGTTTTCAAAGAGATAAAAAATGCTTTAGGTGAAATGGGGACTATTTGGAAAAGTTATAGCAGTCTTGGTAAGATGTTCATTTTGAGAACTGCTACATGTCCCAACCAGGTGTGGGTACAACAACTGTTTGAAGTCTGCCTGAATTTTATGCAGCAAGGGTAGAAAGTTGGACCGGTAGAGTTCTGCTGGGTCCCCCATCACCGACCATTCAGGTGGTTATATGGAGCTGTAATCCAGGTCCCCCAGCTTATCACCAAATTCCATCTCTTTTAGAGTGGTGAACATGAAGGTTCTATTAACATGGTCGAACGCGTTCTCGGCATCTGTGGATAGTAAAAGCAGGAATCTAGTCCCGCGTCAATCCAGGTGTTGTATGGTAAATAGGCATAGAGTGCTATCTTTAGTCTCTCGACCTGGGATAAATCCCATTGAATCTGGGTTTATTAGATCTGGGAGCAGTAGCTGCATTTGCGTGCTAATAATTTTGTGAACAGTTTAACATCCACGTTCAGGAATGAGATAAGACAGTAACTGACACATACTTCAGGATCTTTAGCAGATTTCCGGAGAACCGTGATTGTGCCTGCCCCGATGACTTGTTGCAGAATTCCCTCCATCTCACTTGTTGCATAACTCTTCCCCCATCCGCCAACTTATTTAGGGTCTTTGTCAATTTGTCACAAAATATTGAGAGAATGTCTTGTAATGTTTCTTAGAACCTTTCTTTGTTCAACTTTTTGTCTTTAATAATGAGCTGCAATCCATGAGTGAAGTTGGGGTGAAGAGCTCAATGAGAACCAGCAATAAGGTCATGACTTTAAATGAGATCCTTTGTAGCTTTGGTAACGAAATCAATTGCCAACTTGATCTTCTAGTAGACAGATTTACCCTGATTTACATTCATCTTCAGGTTGAAAAACCATGTCATGGTTGCCCTGGATAGCACAATGAAAGCGATTCATGGTTGCCACCCTGCACCATTATTCTGGTAGGCCTTAATCTGTTTACAATCTATGGGTAAGAGGTCTTTTTTAGAGATGATAAGGATTGTCTGACAAGAGGAATACAATGTTCTGTAAACTAGCATTGAGACTTCAGTAATCTGCAGATCCTCTTCATTTTCTAAAAAATATCTTATGGGCTTCTTGTTTCTTCTCCCTTGTATCTATTAGGTAGACAATGGCTTTGATATTGGGGAACCACAGTTATGCTAGCGTGATAGACACCTCTTTGATTTGTAAACTAGATGACCTGAACATGTCTTCAGCAGACATACAAAATATAATAAATATGATGTATTATCATAAAATTCCAGTGTATCTTGCAGTGAGTGACAAAACTATTGCCAATGCAGCCAGTTCACTGGCGCCGTGGCCCACATGCTGAAGTGCCTATCGAGTGGTACCAGTGTGGTGCTGTGGCCCTGTAACAGAACAAACGGGCCTCTGTAATATCAGCAATGCTGGGAGAAAGCGAAAGATGGAAACTTTTATTGGGAACTGTGTCAGAGGTAGAGCAGGCACAGGCAAGAAGCAGGCACAGGAAGAGGTTTAGAATCAAGAAGACACCCAGCTCCAGAACCACACTCCTCTCAGCATCAGCCAGCAGCAGGAACTCAGGCAAGCCACACTCCTGCACATCAAAGGTGTATTAACAGGAGGGTGCATCAAAATATAAATGACTATGACATATGTATGTATATGTCTGTGTGTGTGTGTGTGTATGTGTCTATTTTTGTGTCAGTGTGTGTATATGTTACCGTGTGTGTGTCAGTGTGTGTATCTGTGTGTCAGGGTGTTTGTATTTGTCAGTGTGTGTACCTGAGTGTGTATGTATGTTTTAGTGGGTGTATCTATGTGTGTCAGTGTGTATATGTGTCAGTGAGTATTTGAATGTGTTTGTATGGGTCAGTGTTTTTAAATGTGTGTATCTGTGTGAGTTTTAATGTGTACAGATATCTGTGTAGGTATGCATGTATGTATGTGGTAATGTATGTGTGTATGTGCATACATCCCAGCAAACACCAACACTACACACATATACACCCCTACATGCACATACTATTCCATTTAAAAAAAAAATCAAACACACAAACACTGCTCACAAATACAGACATGCATGTAAGGGCAAATTGTAGATCCCCAGCTGGCATAAAATATGTATGGTTCCACCACTACACAAAGCACTTAACTGGTATACATAGCTTGAATTCAGCTTGAATGTTGGGAGATTCGTTGCTGCTCACATACCTATAACACTTACAGCCAAACAACATCTAAACAGACACCTTAACCCCAAAAACAATCTGTTACCTTACACATGCAGTCAGCCATACACAGCCACAAAACACACATCATTCACAGCTACAACACTTACAGCCTCCGTACACCTAAACAATGCACACATTAACCCCCACATATACATACAGCAGCACACAAATCACCCTAACTTCTACAGCCCGCTATAGCGGTTAGAGTAAGGAGTCAAACCATTTAAGAACGATTCAACAACTTTCCTGGGTCCTGCCCCTGCTGCCAGAAACGTATGCCACTGAACTATGCCTCACTGCTGTGTTCATTGGCTGAGAATATCAGCTGATGCTCTTAGCCACTGTGTAACCCCTGAACAGCAGGACTTAGCTCAGTGGAGCTTATTTTACCAGGAAATAACCCACACCCAAGTGAAAGGTACTGCACATGCCTATGCTTGACACATAGACAATCCTTGTTTTTAAAGTAATAGTGTTATAAACCACCAATTCAGTTAACATTTCCATAAGAAAGTAACTCTAGATATGTTGGTGCAGTATAAGCATAATTTATGTGATACTATTCCTATACCTATGGCTACTGCTTTAACAGCATTGACATTGTTTTTCAACCCTTTAACCTATTTCACTCATCATCAGATGTATTCTTATTCAAAATGTTAATTTTCTTTTGTTACCTAAAATATACTGTTTTTCTTCTGTTTTCCACAGTCCAATTTTTGTGTTCTATATTTTACTTTACTGTAATGGCATTATGAGAAATGAAAATAACTTTCTAATTTGAAAAAGTTGAAAAAATAAAAATAATAATACATGATAAGATGTATTGGATAAACTGGACAGCAGAGGCAGATTTCACACTTGCTGGTTTGTCCAGTGATGAAAGAATACAGCATTTTCTATTTCCTATATTTTTACTCTTGTACCTTATGTCAATCTGTGGAAATGTCATAATTGCAACAACAATATGGACAGAACATAAACTCCATACTCCTATGTACTTCTTCCTGGGAAATCTCTCATTCCTGGATATTTCCTACTCATCAGTGACTGTGCCCAAAATGTTGATACCATTGGTTGGTGGGAGCACCAAGATATCTTACACAGGTTGCATGTCTCAACTCTATTTCTATGTGTCCTGCTGTAGCACAGAGTGCTTACTGCTCTCTGTCATGGGCTTTGACCGATATATTGCTATCTGCAATCCCATGCACTACACTATTATTATGAACAAAAGAACATGCCTCCAACTGGCCATTGGTATTTGGCTGGTTGGCTTTCTCACATCTATCATACATACAGTCTTCACTGCTCGTTTGCCCTATTGTAATTCTCACATGATCTCACATTTCTTTTGTGATATTCCTCCTTTGCTAAAGCTTGCTTGTTCAGATACTTTCCAGAACAAGTTACTTATCCTCACAGCTGGTGGCTTTTTAGGACTAAGTTCCTTTGTACTGACTTTGGTCTCTTATATACAAATTATTAATGCTATCTTGAAAATACGCACAAAGTTGGGAAGAAGGAAAGCATTCTCAACATGTGCTTCACATCTTGTTGTGGTCATCCTATTTTTTGGCAGTATAAGTTTCATGTACATGAGGCCAACATCCATCTACTCACTAGAGCAAGACCAACTTGTTTCTCTTTTATATGCTGTAGTAACTCCCGCCTTGAATCCTATCATCTATACATTGAGAAATAAAGAGGTTAAGCAAGCTCTAAAGAGTATCCTTTGCAAAACTTTAATTCTAAAATGAAACTTGTTTACTTAATTAAGTTTGTGCATTCCAGTCATGTATATGGCTTGACACAGACATATCTAATTATTTTCTTCTCTCCCTTTTATAACTTGTATTCTGAAAGTGCAGAGTGGCCTTCAACAAACTCCTTATGTTGGCTCAATTTGGTCCACCATTTTAGGTGCTTGAGGACATTGGACAGAAGGGAACATCAATGCCTCTGTTGATTTAATTTTTTTTTAATAAAAATAGAATCTTTATTTAAAAAAAAAAACTAATTTAGATCGCATAGAAAATTTACTGAAATGTTACTAAAGCTTTATGAACCAGCTGATTTTTGACAAAATGTTGCACTAATTGTCCAATAATTTTCACATCTTGCAATTTCCCATAAATTCATCAATTATATTGATGGGAACAGGTATCTACTCCTGTGATGCTCAATAAATGCATTTGATATGTCACTGCACATATGCAGATATATTCATTGAGGATCATGTGATCTCATGGGTCATGTAATCCTCTGTTTTGTACTGTCACATATATCATGTGCACAATAATACAACAGTGATATAGCTCCTGATGTTTCAAGCCCCTAGTACCAAGCTGACGTTGGTGCAGTTCCAGAAGATGAGTAATGAGAAGGAAAAAGAGAAGGAAAAAAGCAGGTATGTTCTTCAGTTAAATCTAACTTCAATACATTGATTACTTTAAACAATTTACTTCATTTTGTTGCCATCTGCGCTACATACGCATTCAGGGGATCATAAGAAATTAATCTCAATAAAACCTGACTTCTCTGACTTCTATGCCCTCCTCCATTGCTGGTTGCAGCTTCAATAAGGAACCATCTGCTACTGGACAGTTGACTCTCAAACATTCACTAGTTTCCTATCTAGAAAACTGGAGAAAAAAAATGGAGAAAGATACAAACAGAGTAAGTGAGAAAGATACAAATGTGAGCAAGTGATTTAGATGAAGTTGTTATTGTGTCTGCATTTTCTTTTAAAATATGTTTTATACATTTTGCATCAATGGCCTTATTGTTATTGTTCTTATTGTCTAAGTTTCTTGAAAGATTGTGAAACTTAAATGTCTTCTTCATAATGTTTTAAGGATCACAAATGTCTTACTTAATAGAACACTTAGATGCAGAAAGAGGACAGATAGAAGTATTCCCTGGTTTTTAAAATTTTCAAAGAGACAAACTCTTTCAAAAAAGATTTCTTTTTTATTGTTTACCAAAAAGAGAATGCACACTAGAACCACCAATATAAGTTATGCAAATATTTAATGAACCAATAATAGGCATATATTGCATACAGCAAAAAATACAGAGTGACAATATAAAGGCATAAAAGGCATAAAAATAAAACAGTAATAATTTACCAAACTTCTCTCAAGCCTAGCCTGGCAGAAACACAGGTTCCCAATACCCCCAATGTTTCGGCACCAACTGGCTGCCTTTTTCAAGGTTTTTTTTATTGGTTACCATTTCAAGTGTACATTATTGTCATTCTTGGCTCTTAAAACAGTATTTGTATGTGCACAGTTGTTAAGCTTTAATACACCATATAGCTGTAATATTATTCATAACGTCAAAAATAAATAAATGACTGTGCACACACAATGTAAATATAAATGTTACCACCATCATTTTAAAAGGTGCTGAGTGTAAACTGAGTGTCATGTTATATGTCATAGGTCTAAACAATAAAAAGCAGTAATAATTATCAAAGTGGGGATGACACGCACATTCATGAGCCATAACTGATTAGCTGTATGCTCGATAAAACAATTGCGTCATTTTTAAGGTAAGGTAATAAAATAATGAGACATTAAACAAAAGAACCATACATACACTGATTAGCCACAGCAGTAAAACCACTGACAGGTGAAGTAAATTACATTGATTATATTGTTACAAAGGCACCTTTCAAGTAGTGGGATTTATTAGGAAGCAAGTGAACAGTCAGTTCTTGAATGTCATGTGTTGGAAGTAGGAAAAGTGGTCAAGGGAAAAGATATCAGTGACTTTTACAGGGGCCAAATAGTAATGGCTCGGTGACTAGATCAGAGCATCTCCAAAACATCAAGTCTTGTGTGGTGTTCCCAATATTCAGTGGTTAATACTTACCAAAAGTGGAACAAGGAAGGGCAACTAGTGAACCGTCATCAGGGTCATGGATGGCTTATGCTCATTGTGGCAAGTGGTGAGCGAATGCTAGTCCATCTGGTCTGACACAAAGAGCTACTGCATCTCAAACTGCTGAAAAACCTTAATGCTGGCCATAATAGAAAGGTGTCAGGATATCCAATTGAATATCTCTGTACCGCCTCTAATCTGTCCAATGTTTCATTTCCTCTATCAGACCACAATATGCTGACATCGCCATACCTCGTAGCCAGATTACACCACCTTCAGCACATCAATCTCACAGAAACCTCCACTGTCTTGACCTACTGCGATTCTCCACAAAGTCTCAAACCTCACCTGCCTGGCCCAACTCTGCTTCCTCCCTTTACAACATAATACTCTCCTCTCACCTAGACACCGTGGCCTTCTACATTTAAATGCAGCAATCGTGCCCAATTACATTGAGTTTCACTTTTTCCTCTATAAATTTATTTAAAGTTATTTCATAACTATGCTCTCCCATGAACCCAAAAGCTTATTTCACACTTCTAACTCTCTTCTTTTGCCCTGTTGTTCCTCCTTCTCCTCCTACTAACTTGACCGCCACAACCTTTGCAATCACTTCTCTGCTTTCCCTACCAATACTTTCCCCAACCGCATCCCCTCCACTGTTCTATACTCATTTGCACTTTTTACAATGGAAAAGGGTTTCTTCCCTGCTCTGGTCCTCCCACCCCACTACCTGTTCCATCAATTCTATTCTCTCGTATCTCATCCACACTCTGTTTCTCACTCTTTCTCTTGCTTTGCCTCTCAGTAACATTTTAAATCTCTCCCTCTTTTCTGTCATATTTTCTTTGCCCTTCAAACATGCAAACATCACCCCGATTCTGAAAAAATACCCAACCTAACTTCCCATCCAATTACCACCATATTTTGCTACTGCTGTTTGCCTGTAAGATCCTTACAAGAGTTGTGTATGCAAGATTAACAGACTTCTTCAAATCCAGCTCTATGCTTAGCCCACTTCAGTCTAGATTCCATGCTCGTCACTCTGTCTGAAACAGCTGTGACCAAAGTATCCAATGATCTATTCGTTGCAAAATCCTATAATCTCTATCCTATCCTAATTCTCCTTGACCTTGATGACACTGTTGATCATCAACGGCTTCTTCTCATCCTCTGCAATCTCGGTCTATACTGCAGTCTACTGGTACTCCTTCTACCTCTCCCACTGCTCTTTCAGTGTTTCTTTCTCTGGCTCTGCTTCTTCTCCCCAATCCCTCTCTGTTGGTGTTCCCCAAGACTCTGTCCTTGGTTCCCTGTTATTCTTGATCTATACTGCCTCCCTTGATAAACTCATCAGCTCCATTAACTTCCCATATAATTT
>OW240916.1:174411218-174447971 GCA_933207985.1 Pelobates cultripes | reverse complement strand
TGACAGCCATTGTGGAAAGTTACATTCGTGAGATTGGATGCTTAACAATGTGAATCTAAATTGTTTAAGTATATTTTTCAGTGGCTGTTGGGTGTAGCTTAAGATGATTAGAATTTGTATTATTATTTCTAAAAGTGAGTTAAGAAAGCACTCAGATACAATATTGAAGGTATTTATATTTCAACTCTATCTTTGTATAAGTGGTTTTATGTATCTTTAACCATCACAAACCAAATTAAATTTTTTGGTATTTGAGAAAAAAAAATGATAAAATATTTGATTACGTGTATTTTAATATATACACAGAGTGGCATGGATGTTGAATTTATATCTCGGACATCTTTTCACCAGTTTGCAATAGGTGACCTAAATGATCAATTTCCAAAATAATCAGTTTGCAATAGGTGACCTAAATGATCAATTTCCAAAATAATCATGTATATCACCTGGACGGGTTAATCCACAATACTCTTTTACTTTCCATTGACTGGCCTTAGCTCTGGCAGACTAAATATTTTTATCATTATAAATAAACTTTATGATAGTTGAAGTAAAGTTTCTGCCTGTCTTTCAGTTAAATTTTAACTGTTGGAGTATTTCACTTATATTAATTATACCACTCTGCAAACTTAAACGAATATTGAGTAGTTTCTGTTTTAATAAAAACATTTTATATTTTCTTCTAAAGTTTAAACCTTATTCATTATTGCAGTTGTTATTGCAATCATATGATCTTTAACTATCATGATTCAATTATTCATCTTGGTAATTAGCTGTTATACTCTTCTACGTATGTTTAATATATTTGTTTGTAGGCCAGACTGCAGCTGCATATGGCATTTTAGCAATAATCTTCAATTGCGTTTCAGATTTTCACAAAGTCTATCCACCTTTGTAATTAACACATTATGTGTTTCTTATGCCATTAATTATAGTATCTGTATTGTATTACACATTGTCACTGACACATTTCTGATACAGGGAAAAAAATAGCATGATTGCTTTAGTAATTATAATTTTCGGTCCATGCACCACATTCCTGGAAGTCCAGAATATAGCAAGAATCCTTTGTCGTTTGATTCTATGGAGCCATTTAACGTTTTGATTGGTATAGTTATACCAAAAGAGCAAGGAGTACGACGGTAGATCACATCTGCAACAGAACCATTACAGATTCCTTGTTGTATCAATGTCTCTGTGTTTATGTTTACAGGAGTTCCTTGCTTTGCAGGTATGTACATAATATGTAGAGTTTAAGAAAAGCTGCAAATCGTGCTTTAGTACAAGTGTCCCATGATGTCAGGTTTCTGAAAGATTTTGTTGGTCTTTTTATATTCCATTCTCTTGGCAGGGCATCTGCTCTTAGTAAGCCGGTATTGTTATTATTTATTAATTGCATCAAGGTTTCTTTAGTTAATTGATGTGTTTCTACCAAATTCAAATTCATATGCCACCAAATGTCATTGTAAAGTTCATTGTTACAGAATATTGTTCCAGGATGGTTTTTCACTCCAGTAGGAAATCTATATTCCTCTTCTTCTGCTCCTTCCTATAAACCACTTTTTCTGAGTTGTAGGCAACAATCTGTGTCTTGTACTGTTACGTGCTTTGATAGTCAATCAGGTTTTCTCAGTACCATGTTCCATCTTAAGGAATAGCTGGGTGTTGACAGTTATCAGCCTTTATTTCTTTTTCCGGTTATCGTCTGTTTGGATAATAGCAATGTCCAAAATTAGTATAGCACTTCTTTTCAGCATAAGAAGGCTGTTTGCTGTAGTCATTCAGTGATAAACTATATGGCAAAGTCTTTTCTTGCATCACCTTCATAGGTGCATCCAAAGCATCTTTCCCGTCTTTTTCTGCTTTCAGCATGCTTTGCCATCATTGTTGATTCCATTATTAGGATTTGTAATTGTCCAATCACATCTTTCTCATGTATAATCGTTTTTTTGGAATGATCTCAATAGGTTCCTTATGAAATACCAGTGTAGGCAATAATTTCACTGTGAGCTGTGTCTCTCCTTTCGAGATGGTTCTTGGAGGTAGTCCTCACGATCACAGAACTTGTATAGTGTACAGTTCAATTCAGTTCAGGTGCTTCCTGCTTGTTAACATAATCCCAATGCAGTTTTAAAACAGCTAGGGTTGATGTTATGATAATGCTGCAGATTGTAAGAAGGAGACTCCAATTTTCTAGCATCCTTTTGCTTCCATCTTTGAATTTCTTTCTTACTGTATAAGATAATTCAGGTTGAGTCTGTTTTCTCCAGAGTCTGTCTTATAATGATGTTGATGATTCATTTTTCATACATTCCATGTTAACTGTGAATGTATCACGTCTGTCTGTTCATCCTTCTCCTTCACATTTGCAGGTTCAGATGTCAGATCATGATTCAGTCTGTTACGTGGCTATGATTCTGGTGGCTTTTCTGTCGTCCTCTGTTTTATCTTGCCATCTTTAACAGCATCCATTGTGTCAGTCAGTGGTTCTGTGAATGTCCTGTTAATATTTAGCAGGTTGTAAAATATCAAAACTTACTGTTCTCTGTTGGCTCTGATTGTTCTCTGTAGTAAAAGTTCTCGGAGTCACCCTCTCCAGGACAAACTGGCCAACAGAAGGAAATAGGTGGTGGTGCAAGGCGAGGTGGGCTGGAAAAAAAATTCCCTAAATTTCTCTAATAGAACCAATGGTTCTAAGCTCTCCCTGGTGCAGAAATATGTTTGTCAGTGAAAAAACATGTAACATTTCATATGGTGTCTCACCATTTGTATCATCAGGTATGTTGTGAATGCTTATCTGTACCATAGGAATAAATAGATACCACTGTGTGGGGCAAGCAACTAGTAACTTGGTTAATAATCATTTAACCTCAGCATTTTCCCAGACCACAACCCCACTTCTTTGGGGGTGGTTGGGGCACTGAAATCCCAAAGTAACCCAAATGTGGTTGCCCAGTTTTAGGTTTCCTTTGCGGTAACTGCAGGACCACCATCCAAATGGATGGTCCTGGGATTATCAAATGCATACTAAGGAAGTGAGACTAGAAAACGTGGCATCAGAGGTTGCACTTCGCACAGGATATATCCATGTAAACCTGGTACATGCATCAGCACATACAAAAACATATTTATAACCATGAGATGTTGGCACACTTCCAATATATAGTAATTCAAAAAGTACATTAGATGTTAATATTTCAATAAACAGTACATCAGTAATGTGGCAATAAGCAAATGCTTATGATTACTAAACACATGAATTACAGTATTTCCCATATTGGACCACCAGTATTCCTTTTCAGGAGTCAGAAGTACATTACCTCTCTCTATAAAAGCTTGTCTTAGCCATGAAAAAGCTTTTAGGGCAAGTCTATCTTTCCTCTATAGGAAGAACAACCAACATATTACCTTCAATGGTTATTATGTAATTAACCCCTGTAAACGATAGGAGTATTTATGCGGATACCAGGTGGATAAGGTCTGGATATCCTTGCAAGCATAAACTCTGCATCATGACTGAGAGATAGGGTATGCGATGTGATCCAGTGACCACAGAAAAGCGTTGGTAGACACATTGCATCAAAGTGCCTGTTAATGACCAACTACATGAGGAGAGGGCCCATGCTTTGTTATAAGCATGTCCATACACATATTACAATGCCAGGCTTTCAATTTGTTACCACAAAGCAAAATGCAGTTGTGGATATAAACTCACGACGTATCGTAAGAAAAACTGTTTGAACACCAGACTGAGACTCGAGATCAGTGGACCAAAATAGATAAATGAAATCCTATCAATTAATATACTTTCTTTATATTACTTTATCCTCTGTATTAACTATGAAATATTAAAGTTAAAACAATAACATTTAAAAGCCAACTTTTAGTGTGCATAGGAATTACAAGGCCGTTCATAATGTGAGATAAAGAACCGCTAAAAATCCGAATAGTCTGTGAACACAAAATGACCTGAAAACTCACTTGCAGGGGAAAAATAAAACCTCTTCTTTTTTCTTTAGTAAGTTAATTAATTAATTAAACGTAGTTAGAACCTCCCTCAAAGTCCCGATGACTTTGCAAAAAACATGTCGTCCTTAAATACTGGGTAAGTCTATTAAACAGTGAAATAGCATTTTTACCATGTGTATTATGTTGTCACAGCTATAATGTGCAGTATTACAAACTATTTTATAAGTGTTGTGCAAACTGTTCATTAAAAGCCAGTGATCTAGCGAGCTATAGAACATTTATTCTTTAAATCTCTGACCTCAATCGGCAAAGCAATATTGTAATGGTGTCCATTGCAATCTGCTATCTATACTTGCTGTATATGTTCAGAGATTTCTTGGGCAATAATAAATCCCCAAAAACAACAACTTTGCATTTATGCTAAACCTGCCTGTTGGAAACGTATTCTGTATATTTCTTGACATAAGTACTTGTACTTAAATCTGTTTAACAAAGCTGTTTATATTGTGGTGTAAAATATATTTTTTATTATTATTATTTATTTTATTTATTTATTTTTAACTTTGCTTAATTTTTAAAGATACCTGCATATTTAATTAAATATCCTTTATATGTCTTTAAGGCATAAAATAGCTGCAAATTAAGATTATATACAAAAATGCATGTTCTGGGTGTTCCCGTGATTCCTTTTCTATCATTTATTTATTTTTAAAAAAAATTTAAGTCTAGAATCTGATTCCTTTTGGGATGAGCACCCCTCTGAGCCCCCCCAGTTTCAGAGGCTTCTTTGGAGGTGACCACTGAAAAGTATAGATTCTATAAAATAGATGTGAGGGGGCTTTGGACCTTAATTATACCTTAATAATGTCACCTTAATTATACTTTTCATATAGCAGATATGTGATATGCAATGTGATTTAATATATCAGAGTAGTATCACTAATTGACACTGCATTTTTTTATGCATTATTCTTTCTGCATTATTATTTTTCTTTTTTTCTTAAATTTTAATGTCTGTTTAGAATATTGCAGGCTTTGCAATATCAAATTAATTTTGCATTATATGTGCTTTTACAACATATTATTAAAATTAGCCTCTTTCAGAATTGTAGAATATGTGGTGGAACTGAATCCCCATATGTGAGATTTGAAACTGTATTTTTATTTTTACTCTTTGCCCTAATCTGTATTTATATACATAATTGCGGCAGCATATAGCTTTTAAAGAAGCAATTATTTCACCCTTCATGTGTGGTTGACTGTGGACTTTTTAAAACCTACTTTTTATTTGTTTATAAATCCGTTTCTGGCTTTGAGAGGGCAGGCTGCTGAATGCATGTAAATGCTGTTATTGCCTAGTCTACATACTTTTATTTATAAACAACATTGATATTTAATCTTATTTTATGAAAACCTAGTTTATGAAATTCACTGAGATTACATGTGTCTGATCTGTTGTTCTAATTTCCTTACTGCTAGTATGGTGGGATAGTACCACTGATTTAAGTAAGCTTTCCCTTTTAAAATTGGTGGACTTTACTGCCATTGCAATAGACTAAAGACTGTACCTGAGTAAGCAAAGTCATTATGTGCAGGAATTGTGCACTTTAAATAGTAGAATACTTATGCTATTCTAGTGAATTGGGCTGGCTGCTTAACACATCATTTAATATCTTTTGGTCACATTTAAAGCTGTAAATGTATTTCAAATTTTTATTTAAATAAGCCTTTAATAATTTCAGTTTAAAAGTTATCAGAGATCCTGTATAGTTACAATTTTATTTAGCCCTGATTTATCTTACGTATATATTATTTTTAATCATTTTATCAATATTTATTTTTGCAGAGCATTTAGAGAAGCAAAGGATGTATAACCACCTGTTGCCCTTTTTTTCTAGGAGGGTAGTATAATTTCAACTGTTTAGGAAAAAAATATGAGCTAGTTATATATTATATAAAATACATGCTGCAGTGTACTGCATTGTACTGCACTGAATTTATTTAAAAGCCATGTCTTTCTCTTTATGGCTGTATGTAATAATGTTGTTAATAATTTGGAATATAAAACGACTTCTCAATTCCTTGAAATGTTTACATGTCTCTGTATCTCCGCAACCTTGGCTGGAAATTCCAGACTCCAAAAATAGTTATGCTGTTATAATTTCTGATTTTTAATCAACAGCTAGCGTAACTGACAATATGGAAAATATCACTGTTTTATAAAACTTTTCATATATAGTGGACATTAGAATCCAGAACGCAGTAATGCAATAATTAAAAATCCTGTCTGTCTGTTGCATGAATGTTTTCATTAAGCCATAATGCATTTGTCTTTGCATTCTTGGAATTAGACTTCAAATTTAAATCGCTCTGTCTTATCACTTTTCTTTTGACAACATTTTGCATTAATCTTTTTCCTGCATATGCATACTAAGCAACTACAAAGAGAACATATCCCCTTGCCTGCAATCCACTGTCCTGGAACTAACGGGCCATGCTGTGCTGGTGTATTAGGCATATCAGGAAGTTTACCAAATATGTATATTTGTTCTATTATGATATTAGTTAAGATCCACAATTTCAGCATTGTATGTTAATTACGTTGTACCTGGCACCTAAAGGGCTTTGTTCACATTAAAATCATCTCTTATGATGAAGATCTCTCTCTGAGTCTGGGCTACACATACCTCAATAGATTCTTGATATTTCAAGACTTGTGCCATGACAAAGTACTGTGTCTTCTCTTACGTATAAGAGGTTACCTAGGTATTTATTTTATATTTAAAGCTTCCAAGTACAAAGTCCCTTCGTGGTCGCCAATTGTAACCGTGTGTGGTTCCCTTATTTACCACTATAATGTCTTAAAGCATAGAACTTAGTAGGGCTAACCATACAGATATCTTAGCCATAATTTTATATAGTGTAAGAGATCCTCTATTAAACATAAAAAAAATAATTGAGAATACAATATAAAATAAGGATTGTCTTGGAAGCAAGATTGTCTTTTTGGATATTTATTATATAAAAATATAAAATCCATTATAGCAGAGTTTATAAGATTAAATTACATGCTTGCAAATATCATTAATAGGTTAACATACCCTTCTGAACATGTCATCATGCCAGCCTCTCTGTCATTTTAAGATGGAGCAGCGTCTGTCTCCAAGTCTCTCCTCTGTGTCTTAACATTTAAAAGTACACCTATTTATACCTTAGGTGTCTCCATTTTAGGTTACTGTAGTTCAAATATGAAAAAGTAACACTTCTTTTACTTTATTCAATTTAGGACCTCCCTTAATTTGGCAAACATACAAGGCCATAACTAAAGGGTGTATACGTCATGGAAATTTTCCTGACTTAGTTCAAGATGGCATCTTAAAGTCTGAATAGGTTATCTGTTGTTTATACTAAGTCGTAAGTGTACAGTCATGGGAGATTCCCGGATTTGGGGAAGTTCCATTAACTTGGGGTTACTACAGTATATTGTGTACTGCAAGAGTCGTAGCATAGCCTTGAAGCTTGTTTATGCATTATTGTTATTGTAATTCGTCTGGGACAAAATGGCGCAAACATATCATGCACTGAGGTTATTGCTTAAAGAAACCGTTATGAAAAACAATATGTTCCATTTCTAACACCTTGTCAGTTTGCAATATCTCTTAAAGACAAAGTACACAGTTTAAGAAATACAACATTTCATTCTAAAACTTGTAATATTTGCATTTGCCCGTAACAGTATATTGTACATTCTCCACTAATTGTACAGCTCTTGTGGTTCATAAACCGGTTTATAAATTGTTTCTTTAAGTGTCAATCTCTCCTTAAGCTAGTGATGTTTATTAACAATTTGATATGTATTCAATACAATGTTACTGAAGGAAATGTTCTCAGTTTCTGGGAATAGAGGGGAATGGAAGTCAATTTGCATAGATTTTAGATAGGAAGGAGTAGCTAAATTAGAATTTTATTGTATATAGACGGCATATCATTTTAGGTCAGCGCAATTAGAAATACTTCAAAGTTGGAAATTATTGCCTATGGTAGTATTCACCATCAGTATTTTTCACCTTTTTAAAGAGATATAAAAAAAATTAGAGAGAAGCGCTTAACAATCTAGTATTTTTGCTTCTAAGGCTCAACATATGTGTACAACTGGGGCTTATTAGAAACATATTCATCAAAATGTGTGTTTTTTTGTTTTGTTTTTTTGGAGCACTCGAATAAATAATAGTGGTATACTTAGAATTGATATGTATTATACTTATTAAAGGAACACTATAGTCACCTAAATTACTTTAGCTAAATAAAGCAGTTTTAGCGTATAGATCATTCCCCTGCAATTTCACTGCTCAATTCACTGTCATTTAGGAGTTAAATCACTTTGTTTCTGTTTATGCAGCCCTAGCCAGACCTCCCCTGGCTATGATTGACAGAGCCTGCATGAAAAAAAAAACTGGTTTCACTTTCAAACAGATGTAATTTACCTTAAATAATTGTATCTCAATCTCTAAATTGAACTTTAATCAGATACAGGAGGCTCTTGCAGGGTTTACCAAGCTATTAACATAGCAGGGGATAAGAAAATCTTAATTAAACAGAACTTGCAATAAAGAAAGCCTAAATAGGGCTCTCTTTACAGGAAGTGTTTATGGAAGGCTGTGCACGTCACAGGCAGGGAGGTGTGACTAGGGTTCATAAACAAAGGGATTTAACTCCTAAATGGCAGAGGATTGAGCAGTGAGGCTGCAGGGGCATGTTCTATACACCAAAACTGCTTCATTAAGCTAAAGTTGTTCAGGTGACTATAGTGTTCCTTTAAACCTTTCCCGACCAAGGCCATATCCGGTATGTCCAACAAAAAATGGTCTTTAAGGACCGCAGATGTACCTGATATGTCCGTGGCTAATTAGAGTGCTGGAAGCTCTAGCAGAATTGCAGCAATGCCTCAATGTTGAGGCATCGTTCAATACCCCTCCCGACTGATCGTCCCCCCTCCACATGGACCCCGGCAGTGAGGCAGAGCATTGGAAGCCATTAGGCACTCAGTGAAGAATAATAATAATAATAAAAAAAAACCTTCCTTCCCTCTCTCATGTACTTACCCAATCACCGCCGTTCCCCCGCCGGCGATCAGTGTTCTTCATGGGGGAGGAGGGAGTAAAGAAATGGAAATTTTCAGTTTTATTTCAATTTCTTTACTGGGTTTTATTCCCAGATTTTACATCTGCAAGGGACCAGTATCCTCCTCACCTTACCATAGCTTACTCAGCAAGGGTGAGATTATAACCAGCGCTGACCAATATTTCCTTTCTAACACTGTTAGTATCTGGAGTCTTCCCTCATTAGGGACAATACCTATCTCTGTAGTAAGGGAGAAGATTGAGTCAGTACTGACCATATACAATTGTTCCTGTCTCCATTATTGAGAAATATCTCATACTGCTATTTCTGTGGTTTGGAGTGCTCTCTGTGTAGAGGTACTCCATTCTATTAGCATGGGATTGATTGAATAAGCACTAGAATTATATTACTAAGCTTTCATTGCCTGCATCTCCCACCATTTAAGTATCTACTTAGTATTGGGGGAAGTATGCCCACCCTCCCTAATTTCCATTTTTCCCTCCCCCCCTCTACTGCATTATCGCCATAGCGATATATACTTGGTGATATTTAAAGGATATTTACATATTTATATTTACATCCTGTTTAGTTCATTTGACCAGTTTATTACACACCACGTTCTCAGTTCTAACCTTAGACTACTCTGTATGTCACTCCCTTTTTTTCCCCCCTGTAAAACACAGACAACTCTGTGTATTCCTTATCCGGGAAAATAATAAGTAATCTGTTACACTTGTTACACACTGACTCTGATTAGTAAACACAAGTTGCTACTTTTGTAGCCAGCATTTTACAAATAGTGGAGTCTACAGAGGTAACGTCTATATCTAAGGTTTAATCACAGCAGTCTTTTTATTCCACCTTGATCACTGTTTTTGCATGTTTTTTTCTCTTATGTATATATATTTCTGTTAATAAAGTTTATTATCTTTTATTGATTTTTACTTAGGAGATATTTCTAGTGAAGCAGTGTGGCTCCCCTAGTTTGGAGCTAATAATCTTCACTATTCAATTCTCATTGTTCAATCCTCCCCTTACCCCTTGTTTAGATTTCTCTATCCTAGGGTATTTTTCTTGTATTTTGATATAAATATATAATATATATATTTATATCAAAATACACGTAGAATGAAATTGTGTGTGTGTGTATATATATATATATATATATGTATATATATATATATATATATATAATGTGTAAAATTCCAATTACTTGCATTCCAGGATCTATAGTAATTGCCCGGTGCTTAACAGCAAAATAAATGAGATACAGAATTGATAGCACTCCAGGGACTTCAGAAATATCGTGAAAAAACACAGCTTTTATTCAGGCATCTGCCAAAAAAGATCGTTTCAGTTCTCTGATGGAACTTTTGTCAAGATACAGTGCAATACAAACACCAGTGCTTAAATAACATACAAACATGTTAGCAAAATCACATTAACATAATCAGTGCATTGTATACAGCCTGTATTTACAATTAACCCCTAGTCTGCTTACAGCTGTAGCGAAAAAATTGTGGGTAAAATTGACCCTTTTCAAAAGAAAACCGCTGGTTCAGAGGTGAGCTAGGAAGGTATGATTGCGTTCCACAAGTCGTCATGGAAACAGTTGGAACGCATGGGGGAGTGATAAACAAATCGCTGATAAGGAATTAGGTAACAGCCGGCTAAAAAAGAGAAACAAGGTAGCAAAAAATAGATACATATAGACCAGCAGTGTTTTGAGGGGATCTACTGTATGATCAAGGTATGAGTACAGCAAGTGACTGATACACAAACGTACATATTGCCAGATCAAAATTACATGGAACATCATGTTAAAGTTCAGTAGTTGAAAACACAGTATATTAGCAAGATACTGGTCAACAATAAAGATCACAAAAATATCCCCCAGAGAGAATTTTTTGTTTAGTCCTTTAGGGTATACGGTGTCAAGTGTTATAATCCAGTAGAGTTCTTTCTGTAATAAGAGAGTTTTGCGATCACCGCCACATACTGGTAAAGGTATGTGGACGATTGCAAAAAATTTCATGGACGGTAATGGATGATTGAGTTCAAGGAAGTGTTTTGCCACCGGTAAGTCTGAACCATTGTTTCTATAAGCCACCCGGATACTGGAGCGGTGATTGTGGATTCTCTCTCGTAATGGGAGATCTGTCTTACCTATATAGGCTAGTCCGCAGGGACACAACAACTTGTAAATAACAGTCACTTGTGCATGTCAGGTGATGTTGAATGGCAAATTTCTTACCTGTATGGGGATGTGTGAATGACTTGCTCGGTATCATATGGCTACAAGTCACACAACCCAAGCATCCAGTGTTGAGATGTTTTGATTGAGGGATGTAACTGTGGATAGGGTCCGTTTTCACCAATAGATCTTAGATTACTGCCTCTGCGGTAGCACATCATAGGAGCATCCTTGAAGGCTTTAGGTAGAGTGTCGTCGTTTCTCATAATTCTCCAATTGCTGTCGAATGATTTCTATAATGATTGTATTGCACTTTATCCTGACGAAAGTTCCATCAGAGAACTGAAACATTGATCCTTTTTTGGCAGATGCCTGAATAAAAGCTAAGTTTTTTTTCACGATATTTCTAGAAGTCCATGGAGTGCTATCAATTCTGTATATATATATGTGTGTGTGTGTGTGTATTTATATATATATATATATATGTACATATACATAATTACATAAATAATTTCATAAATATACACGTATACTTCAAATATATGTATATCTGTTTAAATTCTATGTGCATATTTATGTAATATTTTTACATAATTTAAGTAATTTTATTGATTGCAATTTAAGGGACCTGCCTGACAACCAGGGCCTGATTAAGAGCACAGTGGGCCTGGTGCTGACAATTATGATGGGCCTAATTACGGAATCTTATCAACCAAAAACACTAAAACAATCATACCTCCCAAGCGTCATGTATCTGATGGAGATGGTGCTGGAGGGAACTCATAGGATGCAGCTATAAGAAAACACATACTCTATGCTAATCTCTCTCTAATTTATGCTTTCATCTTTCAAGTAAATCCATAACCCCTAACAGCAGTGTCCAGTGAAGCAGGAAGTCAATGGGCAGGGTAAAAGGGTGTGCCACTGGCACGAATCACGTGACGAGACCTGCCAAAAGGGTGAAGATGCCCAAAAAGGGGGCATGTTTGTCCAAAGAATTGGAAGGTCAGCCTGGCATGAATGCATGTCAGGCTGCCTGCCAATCCTGCAGGTTGTCCAACTAAGGGCATACTATGCAGGCAGCACCTTGAGCTTGACATAAATGCGTCTAATGATGCGCTCACTCCATTCTTTCTTAGGACTGTCCCCTAGCACTCGCTGGTCCACTTGTATCCTTACCTTCTTACTAGCAGGCAGAAGTTCCTAGTATATAGTCTGAGACAGAGAAAAGGTGTCTGTAGTTGTAGCGGATAGCACCAGGCGACCCTACAAATATACTGTGTATATACCTGCATTCGTGTATCTGCTGTGTTTTCTATGTATTAAAGAGAATTGTATTCCTCTGATTGTTCGGTAGTTTCATTCCCTTAGTTTATTCGAATGAAACTACCGAACAACCAGACCTCCCCTGTGTGAAGTGTGTCCTCAATTACCTGTTGCAACATTGTTGCGAACGGGTAATTGAACAGTAAGTAGCCGTCCTTTGTTCTCGGGGGTGGCCACCATTCGACAAACGAACATGGCGGCGGCCATTTTAAAACTCCCGAACAGCGGTGTTTTGCCGTCGAGTGTCTGGAACTAAAATCGGACACTCGAGTAGGCGAACACCGCTGAGACCTCCACAGCCCTGGTCCGTTCGGTTCCAAACTACCGAACGGCCCCTCGTTCGGTAGATAGAAAATACCGAACGAGGGGATTCAGGCGAACCCTCCCTAGCCTCTATAGCTAGAGGTTTTCGTGTATTTTATTCCCTTATGCCAGGACCTCCATACTTTTCCCGAACCCCTGGTCTGATCTGGGTGATTTTTGGATATGTTGGTCACCCAGATCAGGGGTATCCGGGGATGTAGGATTTAAAGAGGTACCCCTCCGTTTAGGGGTACATCCAGAAACGGGGGGAATTGGTGTGCTGGATAAGGGGATTATGATGCTGGCTGAGGGGAGGAGATGTGTGGGAGGTTACCAGGACATGATTGGCTACTGTACTAATTACTGTAAATCCCTCCCTTGCATGGGAGCATGCTTTATAAGGAGACTGTGATTAAAGGCTTTCAGTTATGCTCCTGAAACTGTGTGTCGTCCAGTTATTGGGATTGCTGTTGGGATATTGCTGTATTTTACCTTCTGGAAGCCTTGCCTGTGGATTTACTATTTACTTGTTCCTGAGTCCCACTTGGATTATAAGCGGACATAACCTGGGTAATATTGCATCTCCGCTACATTGGTTGGCAGCGGTGGGATCCAGACATGTTACGGGCAAATGCAAATATTACAAGTTTTAGAATGAAATGTTGTATTTCTTAAACTGTGTACTTTGTCTTTAAGAGATATTGCAAACTGACAAGGTGTAAGAAATGGAACATATTGTTTTTCATAACTGTTTCTTTAAGCAATAACCTCAGTGCATAATATGTTTGCGCCATTTTGTCCCAGACAAATTACAATAACAATAATGCATAAACAAGCTTCAAGGCTATACTACGACACTTGCAGTACACAATATACTGTGGTAACCCCAAGTTAATGGAACTTCCCCAAATCCGGGAATCTCCCACGACTGTACACTTACGACTTAGTATAAACAACAGATAACCTATTAGACTTTAAGATGCCATCTTGAACTAAGTCAGGAAAATTTCCATGACGTATACACCCTTTAGTTATGGCCTTGTATGTTTGCCAAGTTAAGGGAGGTCCTAAAATGAATAAAGTAAAAGAAGTGGTACTTTTTCACATATGAACTATGGTAACTCTAAAATGACGACACCTAAGGTATAAATAGGTGTACTTTTAAATGTTAAGAGACAGAGGAGAGACTTGGAGACAGACGCTGCTCCATCTTAAAATGACAGAGAGGCTGACATGATGACATGTTCAGAAGGGTATGTTAACCTATTAATGATATTTGCAAGCATGTAATTTAAATCTTATAAACTCTGCTATAATGGATTTTATATTTTTATATAATAAATATCCAAAAGACAATCTTGCTTCCAAGACAATCCTTATTTTATATTGTATTCTCAATTATTTATATATGTTAAATAGAGGATCTCTTACACTATATAAAATTATGGCTAAGATATCTGTATGGTTAGCCCTACTAAGTTCTATGCTTTAAGACATTATAGTGGTAAATAAGGGAACCAGCCACGGTTACAATTGGCGACCACGAAGGGACTCGAACCCTCAATCTTCTACAATATTGCTTTGCCGATTGAGGTCAGAGATTTAAAGAATAAATGTTCTATAGCTCGCTAGACCACTGGCTTTTAATGAACAGTTTGCATGACACTTATAAAATAGTTTGTTATACTGCACATTATAGCTGTGACAACATGACACACATGGTAACAATGCTATGTCACTGTTTAATAGACTTACCCAGTATTTAAGGACGACATGTTTCTTGCAAAGTCATCGGGACTTTGAGGGAGGTTCTAACTACGTTTAATTAATTAACTTACTAAAGAAAAAAGAAAAAAATAAGGTTTTGTTTTTCCCCTGCAAGTGAGTTTTCAGCGCAAGGTCATTTTGTGTTCACAGACTATTCGGATTTAAAAAAAAAAAAAGCTGTTCTTTATCTCACATTATGAACGGCCTTGTAATTCCTATGCACACTAAAAGTTGGCTTTTAAATGTTATTGTTTTAACTTTAATATTTCATAGTTAATACAGAGGATAAAGTAATATAAAGAAAGTATATTAATTGATAGGATTTCATTTATCTATTTTGGTCCACTGTTCACTGATCTCGAATCTCAGTCTGGTGTTCAAACAGTTTTTCTTACGATACGTCGTGAGTTTATATCCACAACTGCATTTTGCTTTGTGGAAACAAATTGAAAGCCTGGCATTGTAATACGTGTATGGACATGCTTATAACAAAGCATGGTCCCTCTCCTCATGTCGTTAACAGGCACTTTGATGCAATGTGTCTACCAACGCTTTTCTGTGGTCACTGGATCACATCGCATACCCTATCTCTCTGTCATGATGCAGAGTTTATGCTTGCAAGGATATCCAGACCTTATCCACCTGGTATCCGCATAAATACTCCTATCGTTTAGAGGGGTTAATTACATAGTAACCATTGAAGGTAATATGTTGGTTGTTCTTCCTATAGATGAAAGATAGACTTGCCCAAAAGCTTTTTCATGGCTAGGACAAGCTCTTATAGAGAGAGATAATGTACTTCTGACTCCTGAAAGGAATATTGGTGGTCACAATATGGGAAATACTGTAATTCATGTGTTTAGTAATCATAAGCATTTGCTTATTGCCACATTACTGATGTATTGTTTATTGAAATATTAATATCCAACATACTTTTGAATTACTATATATTGAAAGTTTGCCAACATCTCATGGTTATAAATATGTTTTTGTATGTGTTGATGCATGTACCAGGTTTACTTGGATATATCCTGTGCGAAGTGCAACCTCTGATGCCACGTTTTCTAGTCTCACTTCCTTAGTATGCATTTGATAATCCCAGGACCATCCATTTGGATGGTGGTCCTGCAGTTACTGCAAAGGAAACCTAAAACTGGGCAACCACATTTGGGTTACTTTGGGATTTCAGTGCCCCAACCACCCCCAAAGAAGTGGGGTTGTGGTCTGGGAAAATGCTGAGGTTAAATGATTATTAACCAAGTTACTAGTTGCTTGCCCCACACAGTGGTATCTATTTATTCCTATGGTACAGATAAGCATTCACAACATACCTGATGATACAAATGGTGAGACACCATATGAAATGTTACATGTTTTTCACTGACAATTATATTTCTGCACCAGGGAGAGCTTAGAACCATTGGTTCTATTAGAGAAATTTAGGGAATTTTTTTTTCCAGCCCACCTCGCCTTGCACCACCACCTATTTCCTTCTGTTGGCCAGTTTGTCCTGGAGAGGGTGACTCAGATAACTTTTACTACAGAGAACAATCAGAGCCAACAGAGAACAGTAAGTTTTGATATTTTACAACCTGCTAAATACTTCCAGGACGTTCACAGAACCACTGACTGATACAATGGATGCTGTTAAAGATGACAAGATAAAACAAACAGAGGACGACAGAAAAGCCACCAGAATCATAGCCACGTAACAGACTGACTCATGATCTGACATCTGAACCTGCAAATATAAAGGAGAAGGATGAACAGACAGACGTGATACATTCACAGTTAACATGGAATGTACGAAAATGAATCATCAACATCATTATAAGAAAGACTCTGGAGAAAACAGACTGAACCTGCATTATCTAATACAGTAAGAAAGAAATGCAAAGATAGAAGCAAAAGGATGCTAGAAAATTGGTTATGGTGTATCCTTCTTACAATCTGCAGCATTATCATAACATCAACCCTAGCTGTCATTTTAAAACTGCATTGGGATTATGTTAACAAGCAGGAAGCACCTGGACTGAATTGGACTGTACACTATACAAGTTCTGTGATCGTGAGGACTACCTCCAAGAACTATCTCATAAGGAGAGACCCAGCTCACAGTGAAATGATTGACTACAATGGTATTTCACAAGGAACCTATTGAGATCATTCCAAAAACCAATTATACATGAGAAAGATGTGATTGGACTAATACAAATCCTAATAATGGACTCAACAATGATGACAAAGCATGCTGAAAACAGAAAAAGATGGGACAGATGTTTGTGAAAGACTTTGGATGCACCTATGAAGGTGATGCAAGAAAAGACTTTGCCATATAGTTTATCATTGAGTGACTACCGCAAACAGCCTTCTTATGCTGAAAAGAAGTGCTATGCTAATTCTGGACATTGCAATTATGTATCCAGACAGAAGATGACCGGAAAAAGAAATAAAGGCTGATAACTGTCAACACCCAGCTGTTTTTCAAGATGGAACATGGTACTGAGAAAACCTGATTGACTATCAAAGCACCTCACAGTACAACACAAATTGTTGCCTACAACTCAGAAAAAGTGGTTAATAGGAAGGAGCAGAAGAAGAGGAATATAGATTTCCTACTGGAGTGAAAAACCATCCTGGAACAATATTCTGTAACAATGAACTTTACAATGACATTTGGTGGCATATGAATTTGAATTTGGTAGAAACACATCAATTAATGAAAGAAACCTTGATGCAATTAATAAATAATAACAATACCGGCCTACTAAGAGCAGATGCCCTGACAAGAGAATGGAATATAAAAAGACCAGCAAAACCTGTCAGAAACCTGACATCACGGGACACTTGTACTAAAGCACAATTTGCAGCCTTTCTTAAACTCTACAAATTATGTACATACCTGCAAAGCAAGGAACTCCTGTAAACATAAACACAGAGACATTGATACAACAAGGAATCTGTAATGGTTCTGTTGCAGATGTGATCTACCGTCGTACTCCTTGCTCTTTTGGTATAACTATACCAATCAAAATGTTAAACGGCTCCATAGAATCAAACGACAAAGGATTCTTGCTATATTCTGGACTTCCAGGAATGTGGTGCATGGACCGAAAATTATAATTACTAAAGCAATCATGCTATTTTTTTCCCTGTATCAGAAATGTGTCAGTGACAATGTGTAATATAATACAGATACTATAATTAATGGTATAAAATAAACACATAATGTGTTAATTACAAAGGTGGATAGACTTTGTGAATATCTGAAACGCAATTGAAGATTATTGCTAAAATGCCATATGCAGCTGCAGTCTGGCCTACAAACAAATATATTAGACATAAAGTATAAGAGCATAACAGCTAATTACCCTTATAAATAATTGAATCATGATAGTTAAAGATCATATGATTGCAATAACAACTGCAATAATAATTAATGTTTAAACTTTAGAAGAAAATGTAAAATGTTTTTATTAAATCAGAAACTATTCTATATTCGTTTAAGTTTGCAGAGTGGTATAATCACTTAATATAAGTGAAATACTTCAACAGCTAAAATTGAACTGAAAGACAGGCAGAAACTTTACTTCAACTATCATAAAGTTTAATTATAATGATAAAAATATTCAGTCTGCCAGAGCTAAGTCCAGTCAAGGGAAAGTAAAAGAGTATTATGGATTAACCCATCCAGGTGATATACATGATCATTTTGGAAATTGATAAGTTAGGTCACCTATTGCAAACTGGTGAAAAGATGTCAAAGATATAAATTCAACATCCATACCACTCTATGTATATATATATTAAAATACATGTAATCAAATATTTTATCAGTTTTTCAAATACAAAGAAAATGTTATTTGGTTTGTAATGGTTAAAGGTACATAAAACCACTTATACAAAGAGTTAAAATATAAATACATTCAATATTGTATCGGAGTGCTTTCTTAACTCACTTTTAGAAATAATAATACATTCTAATCATCTTAAGCTACATCCAACAGCCACTGAAAAATATACTTAAACAATTAAGATTCTCATTGTTGAGCATCCAATCTCACAAATGTAACTTTCCACAATGGCTGTCAGATCTTGGTTAAAAAAAAAAAAAAAATGTTTTGAAGACAATTTTGGGGTGTTTCTGGTATTTTAAGCCACTAATAACTGTAGTTATTATATTAACTAATTATATCTTAGGGAATAAGTTGTCTTCTCCCTAACAGGACAAAGAAATTCCAATTAGCAACTAGTCTATATATATTGAGACATTTTGAATAAAGTAGTATTTTTAACATTTAAAGAGAATGTAATTTTACATACCATTGTGAACAAAGGCGGTAAATACTTTGCTGCTTCAAATTATTCTTATATCTCTAAATCATATACAAGGGTGTTTATCTTTAATACAAAACACTAGAAAGATTAACTATGTTAATATTTCATCTATCATTATTATACAAACTATAACAAATGTAAAGATTTTTCCACAGATTTTACCTGTTAACATTTTTAGCACAACAGTACCTGATGTCAGTGAGATGTCTATCACTGAGATGTTACAAAGATTCCAATACAGCAAAAAGAGGCGTTCTTGAGGATCCACTTAGAATGCTGTATCAACAAAACATTTACTATAACGGGATCCATGTCACTTAAGACAATGTCTTGGAAATGCTGTCAATTAATTGATTCCGTAAAAGAATATCGGAGAGAGTATCCAATCTATACACATCATAAACGGTGTAAAAATGTTTCATGGAAAAAAACAAAATAAAAAAAGACAAAGACAAATACCAACTCCATCACCACAGTGATAACAGATGATGCTGATTCAATATCTGCGACCAATTCTATCCAAATACTTGGAAAGCTGGACTCTACAACCTATACTCTACAACAAATACCCGGGTATTCTACAAACACAACCTCCAGCAATGTATCTAAAAAATGTAAACTTCTACAGGCATTTAAAGACTTTGGATTACAAATACAATTACTACTTTTAACTTTGGATTACAATTCATATCTGGATCTATCCAAGAATATCTTACTCTGGAACTTGGTGTTCTTTTCAATTCTTTCCCAGACAAATGTTTTGCTCATTTTAATCAACCACCTTTACAGGCAAAGATCATACTACGGATATTTTACTGTTACAACAATGATCAAAGATGCTGGGAGCACAAAAAAATTAAAAGACTGTTGGAGAACTTTGGTTTACTAATTTAAGGAAGAAATGGTCTACAATGCCCACAGTTTAATGGAGAGGGTGTTACGGGCAAATGCAAATATTACAAGTTTTAGAATGAAATGTTGTATTTCTTAAACTGTGTACTTTGTCTTTAAGAGATATTGCAAACTGACAAGGTGTAAGAAATGGAACATATTGTTTTTCATAACTGTTTCTTTAAGCAATAACCTCAGTGCATAATATGTTTGCGCCATTTTGTCCCAGACGAATTACAATAACAATAATGCATAAACAAGCTTCAAGGCTATACTACGACACTTGCAGTACACAATATACTGTGGTAACCCCAAGTTAATGGAACTTCCCCAAATCCGGGAATCTCCCACGACTGTACACTTACGACTTAGTATAAACAACAGATAACCTATTTAGACTTTAAGATGCCATCTTGAACTAAGTCAGGAAAATTTCCGTGACGTATACACCCTTTAGTTATGGCCTTGTATGTTTGCCAAGTTAAGGGAGGTCCTAAAATGAATAAAGTAAAAGAAGTGGTACTTTTTCACATATGAACTATGGTAACTCTAAAATGACGACACCTAAGGTATAAATAGGTGTACTTTTAAATGTTAAGAGACAGAGGAGAGACTTGGAGACAGACGCTGCTCCATCTTAAAATGACAAAGAGGCTGACATGATGACATGTTCAGAAGGGTATGTTAACCTATTAATGATATTTGCAAGCATGTAATTTAAATTTTATAAACTCTGCTATAATGGATTTTATATTTTTATATAATAAATATCCAAAAGACAATCTTGCTTCCAAGACAATCCTTATTTTATATTGTATTCTCAATTATTTATATATGTTAAATAGAGGATCTCTTACACTATATAAAATTATGGCTAAGATATCTGTATGGTTAGCCCTACTAAGTTCTATGCTTTAAGACATTATAGTGGTAAATAAGGGAACCAGCCACGGTTACAGACAGACAGAGGAACAAGCCTAAATGGAGTACGGATGGAGATTGATTTTGCCACACTAAAACGCTCCACGCTAAAAGACCTTCTGGAGGCAAGGGGTATACAAGCCAGCAATAAGACAAAAGCGGTACTCATTACTGAACTGATGGCGGAGTACCGAATGGACGGCGATTCGGTTCCCGAACAGGGGAATTCGGGAGAAACACCGGAACAAAGGGAGTTCCAGAGGCAGGTACAATTTCGGCTGTCTTTCTATGGGGAACACCCTCCAACAGAGATTGTTTCAAAAACGATGACGGAGGTCCAGGAATTTATACTGAGGAGTCAAACAGCGGCCCCAGAACGCAGCTCTGCAGTAAATATGCCACAAGAAGGTAAGCCTAAAATACCATACCAGGCTTTTAAAACCTATGTGGAGGCAGAGGAAGATATAGACGCTTTCCTGCAAGATTTTGAGAGACTGTGTGCACTGCATAGAATCAGCGCAGAGGACTGGGTACCTATTTTGTCAGGGAGGTTAACTGGGAGGGCAGCTGAGGCATACCGTACTGTACCTAATGAAGAAATACGGAATTACAACAAAGTGAAAGAAATTATATTGGCCAGGTATGCTATAACACCAGAAGCATACCGGCGGAGATTCAGGGATTTAAAGAAGGTGGAGAAAGACTCACACGCAGAGTGGGCATGCAGACTACAACGAGCAGTCTTGGGGTGGGTGCAAGCGAGCAAGGCACGGTCTATGGAGGATGTATTGCAAATGGTACTGCTGGAGCAATTTTATGAAGGAGTAACCAGCGAGGTACAGGAGTGTGTAAGAGACAGAAACCCTACCTCCCTTACCGAAGCAGCCAGGAAGGCAGACGAGTACCTGGATGCACGCAGGCAGCAAAAACCTGCAGCTCCAAAAGTACCTTTTAAAACCTTTGGGGGGGAACAACTACACGCCAGCTCTACCAAGACCACTGCCACCACCTCCACCGCCCGCTGCACAGCCACGTTTCCGCCAGCCCACGTCGGGCCCTTGCCACCACTGCCAGAAATGGGGACATTATAAAAGGGAATGCCCCCAGCTGCGGGACCATTCCACCTGGATTCGCCCCGGCCCACCACCACCACCGAGAGCAGCCGCAGCCCACCACTACCAGGACATCGTGGCCACACCGTATGGTTCAGCAGTTCCCATCACAACGGTAGAACAGTGGGAGGTACTGCACGAGGCAGATCCCGTCCAGGCTAATGCTGACAACCGCCAGCATCACAGGCAGACCGTGTATCTGGAGGGTAAAGCGGTTCAGGGGCTACGTGACTCAGGAGCCACCATCACCCTGGTAAAAAGTCACCTGATCTCAGACCAAGCTAAACTAAGTAAGACTGTGGCCGTCAGGGTAGCCGGGGGAGCAGTATACCGGCTACCTACAGCAAGGGTACATTTGCATTGGGGAGCGGGGGCAGGGCATGTGGAGGTGGGGTTGATGCCGCAGTTACCGGCGGAGGTTTTATTGGGGAACGATCTGGGGAGGCTCACATCTGCTTTTGAGCCCCAGACACCCACCACAGGAGAAGCTCACCCTGTGGTTACTCGACAACAGGCCCGCACCCAGGACTACAACACACTCCCGGAGGTTCAGGTAAGAGATCCTTCCCTTGACTGTGTTCCCTGGGCCCCTCCTAACAAATTTGCAGCTGAGGTAGTGACTGACCCCACCTTGCAGGTGTATAGAGACAAGGTGACAGCAGACACGCCTGGGGGGGAGGGCGAAAGGTTTATTTGGGACAAACAGCTATTATATCGGGAGACGGATAAGAAGGTATCCGGGTCAGACCCGATTGTGATGAGGCAGTTAGTGGTACCTCAGCGGTACCGGGCGGAGTTACTACGGATAGCACACGACATTCCGCTATCTGGACATTTAGGGGTCAGCAGGACCCGATACAGGTTAACCCAAAGTTTCTTTTGGCCTGGAATTAGCCAGGAAGTGCGCAGGTATTGCAACACGTGCGATACCTGTCAAAGGGTGGGGAAAAGGGGGGACCGGCGCAAGGCCAAGTTACATCCCCTTCCCATAATCGAGGAACCCTTTAGCAGGGTAGCAGTTGACCTAATAGGACCCCTCAACAAAGCGAGCCCGTCAGGTAAAAGATTTATCCTGACAGTAGTAGACTATGCCACTAGATATCCAGAGGCGGTGGCCCTAACGAATATACAGGCTGAGACAGTAGCAGAAGCCCTGATGAAGATATTCTCCTGGGTGGGACTCCCCAGGGAGATTGTCTCCGATCAGGGCACCCAATTCACCGCCGAAGTCACGCAGCACCTCTGGAAGTTTTGTGTCATTAAGCCGGTCATTAGTTCCCCTTACCACCCCCAGACGAATGGGCTCTGCGAACGTTTCAACGGCACATTGAAACAAATGCTCCGAACCTTCGCAGAGACCCACAAGGACTGGGAGAAGTTCCTGCCCCACCTCCTCTTTGCTTATAGGGAGGTGCCGCAGGAATCCACTGGGTTTTCCCCATTTGAACTATTGTTTGGCCGCAGGGTACGAGGGCCTTTAGATTTGATCAGAGAGCATTGGGAGGGAGAACGGAGCACTGACGGTACCCCCATCATACCATATGTGTTGGCATTCCGAGACCGCCTTGAGGCCTTAACTCAGACGGTACACGAGAATTTGCAGGCGGCTCAGACACGCCAGCGCACATGGTATGATTGGGGCGCCAGGGACCGTAGCTTTCAGGTCGGGCAGAAGGTGTTGATCTTAAAACCTGTCCGACGCGATAAGCTGCAGGCCGCCTGGCAGGGCCCTTATAGGGTGGTAGAACAACGGTGTGACACCACTTATATAATCGGCTCGTGCGTTGGTACTGGGGGGCGACGCATGCTCCATGTAAACATGATGAAGCCCTACCAGGAGTGCTCTGAGGAAGTGACCGCTATATGTGCGCCTAACTCCGAGGAGTTTGACAGTTTGCCTCTCCCGGATCTGCTGGGAGAGGGTCAGTTATCCGGGGACTTAGGGGAAGCCACCCTGGGGGATCGGTTGAGCCCACAGGAGCGGAGCGAGGTACAACAGCTGTTGAGGGAGAAGCAGGATATCTTCTCTAATGTACCTGGTTACACTCCTCTGGCCACTCACAGAGTAGACACCCCAGGGCAACTTCCCATGCGTCAGACCCCGTACCGCATCCCAGAAGCGGTACGGGCGAACATGCGCAAGGAGATCGATGAGATGCTCCAGCTGGGGGTGATTGAGCCCTCCGACAGCCCCTGGGCATCTCCGGTAGTACTAGTACCAAAGCGGGACGGCACGACCCGGTTTTGTGTAGACTACCGGAGATTGAATGAGAAGACGGTATCTGACGCCTACCCCATGCCCAGGATAGACGAACTCCTGGATCGGATGGCGAGGGGGCACTATCTCACCACGATTGACTTGTGTAAAGGGTATTGGCAAATACCCTTGGCGCAAGACGCCATCCCTAAGTCGGCCTTTGTCACCCCATTCGGCTTGTACCAATTTAAGGTCATGCCATTTGGGATGAAAAACGCCCCGGCTACTTTTCAGCAGATGGTGGACCGCCTCCTGGATGGGTTCCAAGATTATACCTGCGCATACCTCGATGATATTGCCATTTTCATCAATACCTGGCAGGAACACCTGACCCATATAGGAGCGGTCCTAGACAGGATTAGGGCCGCTGGTTTAACACTGAAACCAGCCAAATGCAGCATAGGCATGGCTGAAGTACAATACCTAGGTCATCGAGTAGGATGCGGCAAGCAAAAGCCAGAACCAGCCAAAGTAGAGGCTGTAGCTCAATGGCCTACCCCTAGGACTAAGACTCAGGTATTAGCGTTCCTAGGAACGGCCGGATACTACCGGAAATTTGTCCCGAATTACAGTGCCCTGGCCAAACCTCTCACCGACTTGACCCGTAAAAACCTACCCCGCCAAGTAACCTGGACCCCGGAGTGTGAACAGGCATTTCAGTTGTTGAAAGATGCATTGACAAATGCCCCTGTCTTGGCAGTTCCCAATCCAACTAAACGTTTTCTTGTCCACACAGACGCTTCTATGTTTGGATTGGGAGCAGTATTGAAGCCAAGTCGGGGCCGATGGCGGAGAACATCCCGTGGCTTACATCAGCCGCAAACTGTTACCTCGAGAAGTAAGCTACGCCGCCATCGAGAAAGAATGCCTGGCTGTGGTGTGGGCCCTGAAGAAATTACAGCCATATTTGTACGGACAAGCTTTTTCCCTGCTCACGGATCACAACCCGTTAGTATGGCTAAACCGGGTGGCTGGGGACAATGCCCGGCTGCTGCGCTGGAGTCTGGCGCTGCAGCCCTTTGACTTTAATATCCAGTACTGCCCGGGTAAACAGAATGGAAATGCTGATGGGTTGTCCCGACAAACTGACCTAGAGAAATGATCCGTGAGCCTCCCCGGACATCCCCAAGCCAATCCGTGTTGGATCAGACTGTGTATGCCGGCTTGTGGGCAAGGGGGAGCAGTGTAGCAGATAGCACCATGCAACCCTACAAATATACTGTATATACCTGCATTCGTGTATCTGCTGTGTTTTCTATGTATTAAAGAGAATTGTATTCCTCTGATTGTTCGGTAGTTTCATTCCCTTAGTTTATTCGAATGAAACTACCGAACAACCAGACCTCCCCTGTGTGAAGTGTGTCCTCAATTACCTGTTGCAACATTGTTGCGAACGGGTAATTGAACAGTAAGTAGCTGTCCTTTGTTCTCGGGGGTGGCCACCATTCGACAAACGAACATGGCGGCGGCCATTTTAAAACTCCCGAACAGCGGTGTTTTGCCGTCGAGTGTCTGGAACTAAAATCGGACACTCGAGTAGGCGAACACCGCTGAGACCTCCACAGCCCTGGTCCGTTCGGTTCCAAACTACCGAACGGCCCCTCGTTTGGTAGATAGAAAATACCGAACGAGGGGATTCAGGCGAACCCTTCCTAGCCTCTATAGCTAGAGGTTTTCGTGTATTTTATTCCCTTATGCCAGGACCGACCGCAGGGCCCATTCACATGGAACCGAATTCGGCTATCTCAGTTCGTGCGGTCGGTCATTTTATTCCCTCCATACTTTCCCCGAACCCCTGGTCTGATCTGGGTGATTTTTGGATATGTTGTTCACCCAGATCAGGGCTACCAGGGGATGTAGGATTTAAAGAGGTACCCCTACGTTTAGGGGTACATCCAGAAATGGGGGGAATTGGTGTGCTGGATAAGGGGATTATGATGCTGGCTGAGGGGAGGAGATGTGTGGGAGGTTACCAGGACAGGATTGGCTACTGTACTAATTACTGTAAATCCCTCCCTTGCATGGGAGTATGCTTTATAAGGAGACTGTGATTAAAGGCTTTCAGTTATGCTCCTGAAACTGTGTGTCGTCCAGTTATTGGGATTGCTGTTGGGATATTGCTGTATTTTACCTGCTGGAAGCCTTGCCTGTGGATTTACTATTTACTTGTTCCTGAGTCCCACTTGGATTATAAGCGGAGATAACCTGGGTAATATTGCATCTCCGCTACAGTAGTGAGTGTAGAAGAAAGGGGACATGCCACAGTGTTAGAGAGACCAACGTCTGCATTACCTAAACTAACTTTAATGTCAGCCAGTGCACACAAGTTTTGTTCCCATACATCCCTCTTAAGCTTCCAAACTTAAAGGGACACTATAGTCACCAGAACAACTACAGCTTATTGTATTTATTCTGGTAAGTAGAATCATTCCATTCAGGCTTTTTGCAGTAAACACTGTCTTTTCAGAGAAAATAACTCCACTGGCCGCTCCTTAGATGGCTGCTAGAGGTGCTTCCTGGGGCAGTACTGCCTAGTGTGCAGCACTGCCATTCAGTGTCTCCACCCTCTGCATGCAGACACTGAACTTTCCTCATAGAGATGCATTGATTCAATTTATCTTTATGAGGAGATGCTGATTGGCCAGGGCTATGTTGGACTTGTGCTGGCTCTGCCCCTGATCTGCCTAGTTGACAGTCTCAGCCAATCCTATGGGGAAGTATTGTAATTTGCTCAGACCACCACTTCTGAGCCAGCAGCTGCAGAATTGAATACAATTCCCCTACTGGCCGATGCAGGTATTGCAGAGTAATTTCCATTTATTCTGAGAAAATTACCTGCATTTGTATTGCCGGTATTACTGCAATACCGGCACGGCCAGGCAGCCTCAAATACCGTCTGTGCCATTACAATACCAGTCAGGTGGCAAACCTAACTTTTTTTTTTTTTTTTTTTTAAATGGGCCTATTCCATGGGCCTGGAGCTGCAGCTCCATCAGCCCCTATGTTAATCCGGCCCTGCCTGGGGGTACCACAAACGCATGGCAACTATGAGGAAGAGGCAAGGAGGATAGCAACATCCAAGTACCTCCATAGAGTCAGTCAGGTCCTGAAGTCCCAGCTCAATGGCAAGAACAAGATTCAAGCTGTCAACACACATGCCCTACCAGTCATCATGTACCCAGCTGGAATAATAACCTGGCCAAGAGAAGAACTGATCACCATGGTTGTCAAGACGAGAAAACTACTCACTATGAAAGGAGGATTCCACCCGTGAATCCAGCACCCAGAGACTGTACACCTGCTGGAAGGAAGGAGGTTGGGGCATGATGAGTGTCAAGGCCACAGTCCTTGATGAAACACAGAGCATCCACAAGTGGCTCCCAAAGGTGAACTGCTAAAGGAATGCCTGAGACTTCCACAGATCAACAATGCAGAAAGAGGGGAGGTTCCTTGGCAAGACAAACCTCTCTGTGGGGTGTACCACCATCAGATAGTGGATGTGGCTCACGTGACAAAATCCTACCAGTGGTTGGAAAAGTCCAGATGGGAGATACCACAAAGGGTTGTCGAGAATGACAGGGCTAAGATCCTGTGGGACTTCAAGATACAGACAGACAAGCAAGTGCTGGCCAACCAACCAGACATCGTGGTGGTAGATAAGGAATATAAGACTGCAGCCATGGTGGATATGGCAATACCCAGTGACTATAGCATCAGGAAGAAGAAACATGAGAAGGTGGACAAATACAAAGGACTGAAAGAAGAACGAGAAAGGATGTGGAAAGTGAAGGCAGTAGTAGTCCCAGTTGTGATAGGAGCACTCAGGGCTGTGACTCCCAAGTTAGGGGAGTGGCTTCAACAAATTCCAGGTGGGACATCTGAGATCGCTGTCCAGAAGAGTGCATGTATTTCACTCAGATCTACCTGTTGTATGGATATCTCTGTAGTCAACTCAGCTCTGTGTATTGTATAGGTGTCATTGTGTTGTCCCCAATTCTTAAAAGGGGGGGACCAATTGTCCTAGCCCCCCAGGCACACACAAACAAACTCAATAGCTGGCGCACACACTCCCTCACTAGCAGATGCACACACACACAGCTCACTCACTAGCAGATGCGCGCTCACACACACACACACACACACACAGAAGCTCACTCACTCACTAGCTGATGCACACACGCAGAGACATCCACACACAGAGGCAGACAGTCACACACACAGAGGCAGACATACACAGACAGTCACACACACAGAGGCAGACATACACACACACACACACACACACAGAGACAGGCAGACAGTCACACACACACAGGCAG
Organism: Pelobates cultripes; assembly: GCA_933207985.1. Taxonomy (NCBI): domain Eukaryota; kingdom Metazoa; phylum Chordata; class Amphibia; order Anura; family Pelobatidae; genus Pelobates; species Pelobates cultripes. The sequence continues at coordinate 174,419,453 of OW240916.1, read as the reverse complement.
ACAGTCACACACTCACAGGCAGTCACACACACACGCACACTGACCTGCTTCTTACCTCCACATCCCTTGGCGGTCCTGGAGACTGGTTGTTGGGGAAGCAGGGATTCCTTCCTGCTTCCCATGCTGCAGTTACCAGGGCCCCCGCCGCACAGTAAATTCCGCCCCCTGTACGCTAAGCTCCGACCCGCTGCACGCTAAGCTCTGCCCCGCTGCAATATATATTTTTTTCTTTTGTTTTTTTTTATAATCCCGGCCGGCCGGGATTACAGGAGCCTGACCAGTGATGATTAGGGCTGTCAGCCCAGCCCAAGGTGCCGGTAGGCCAGTCTGGCCCTGCTTGCCCCGCCCTGCAAGTAGGCTCAGAGCACTCTGGTTGGTTGGTTTAAGCTATCCAATCCGAGTGCTCTGACAGGTAAATGAAGGGACTGACAGCTAAGTCTCTATATTTACCTGTCACCGCACTCTGATTGGTTAGCTTGAAATCCAACCAATCATAGTGCTCTGTGTCATGTTACACACCGTGGGAAAGTTCTCTGGAATTTTCACACGCTGTGTAATTTGACTCATAACTCTCTGGTTACTTTCAATCAACCAATCAGAGTGTTGTTATGAGTCAAATTACTTAATTAGGTACTTAGTTATTGGTCCCCCCTCACTATTTTTAGGGTGAGGGGGGTAGGTAGGGGTGCCGCTCAGTGGTGGGGGCCGGGGGGGAAACCTATTGTCTCCCCCCTATAGATCTCCCCCCCCCCCCAATTATTTTACTTTAGTGCCCCCACCCGCCGCTCAGGGATGGGGGCCGCGGGGAAGGACAATATTTTACTTCAGGGCCCCCACCCGCTACTCAGGGGTGTGGGCCGAGGGGGGCAATAGGTCCCCCTTCACTTTAACATCCCCCACTCGTGCGACTCGGGAGGGGGGACATTTTTTGTTTGTTTGTTTTTTTAACAGTGATCAGCCACAGGCCACTATTTACTTAGTATTAGTAAATTTGGCTGAAAGACCAATGTAGGTCTTTCAGCCTTTTGGTAGGTAGCTCCCTAATACCGTGGAAATTAGGTAGTTATCTATTTCTTCATTCCCATCCATTGACTGGCTAAGTAACTTACATTTTATGTGAATGTGTTACTTGATTGTTGTAAGTGTTGCAAATGCTTACAGCTGAATCCTGGCTATGTCTGTATACTTTTTATTTAAACTGGTATACAGTGTAACATTCTTCATTCTTCCACTGGGTATGTTAGTACTTAGCAATATTAGCAATTCTGTGCTTCGGAATTCGGCAACTTCGACACTTCGGCAATTCAGCTATTCGGACGTTTGGAAGCATCCGAATGTCCGAATTGCCCGAAATTTGTCCGAATTAACATTCGGAATGAAATGCATGGCACATGTCTAATCACTAGATGCAATAGGAGAGACACTGACAATTGTAAGTAGTGGGTTTTGTATGGATGAGGTCTACTTATTTTAAAGTCCCTCACCCTGTGCCCATGGGTGGGAGCATGGTGGGACTATACCACCCCTCCATTATTTTAGACATTCCCCTTGGGATGGGGCCTGGATAGGAATGGCTGCCCATTTGATAGTTTTAGACATTTAGCATCTATACCGCCTACCTGCTAGGTTTTAAATAGTAATATGGAGGTCTTCTAGAATCCATATGCTTTTTATTTATTTATTTTAACTATTTATGTGGTGACGGCTAGCAAGCAGCTACCTTATAATTAATCCTCGCACCACTGAGGGTTTTTCACTGTTTGTCCACTGGTTGCTAGTGTTGCCAGCAGTCAAATAATACTGAGTTTTAAAAAAAAAAATCAGGGCAATATTTGAAGTTTTTGTTCTGGATTTCTGCCATCTGGTCACGTTCTGTCTGACTGTAATCCAGATCAAATTCACTCTGAATTCTCACTTTAGTAAATAACCCACTAAATGTATGATACAAACTTACCACTGTAACGACACATGATTCTTAAATTTAAAAAAAAACAACATAATTTCCCTTGAGAGACATAACAAGACTACATTCTTCTTGATTTTCATAAAAACGCCTGAGACACAGTATGTCCCTTAGCTCTTTCTCTAACCCTGAGCAGAATATTTACTTAATTATAATAGCTCTAATCCATGGAGAGTGGAGAGCTTAAATAGCACACTAACTCACAGTTCAGATAGTGACAACTAAGTTACATACATGTTTGGGAGCCATCTCCTTCCTGCAACCAAAAATACTTTCTGTGTTGGGAAAAAAAAAACACACGGAATAAAGGTTCATGGATCAAATGCAAACCTGAATATCACTAACAATCCATAAAGACACAAAGGTATGTACAATTAGGATTGTAATGAGGACACACAAAAATTTGGAACCAATCCCTTTAATTACATTAACACGCGGTCAATCCAAACCACTGCAAATAATTTTGGGCAGTGGCAAATAATTTACCCAAGATCAGGATTAGCCATAGGTCGACATAGGACCAGACTGGGAGGGAGCCCTCCTTGAGCCAGGAAAAAGATCTTCCTTCTTAGCCCCGTGGCCCCTCACCTGTTTGCAGTAGATTTGTTATCTATACTTCTATTGGGTGCAGATTACTTTAAGAGATCCCTCATGGTCCTGGCATTTTCTAATATCACAGAGCACCACAGTCAGCATTTTAACTCATTGCCTGAGCTCTTAAAGTGATCTGCACCCAATATTGGCAAAGACTACAATGCTCTCCCACCAGGGATCCAATGTGTCCTCTACTGAACCACCAGGAATTACACATCCTCCTGCCAAAAGGTAAGCTTTAGGGGGGCAAAATAACAACTTCCCCATACTCATACTTGGACATTACACACACAACACTCCGACAAACCCAGTCTCCTCTACACACACATAAACACACACAACTTCACCAGACACAAAATTAAAGGACCACTCTAGGCACCCAGACCACTTCAGCTTAATGAAGTGGTCTGGGTGCCAGGTCCTTCTAGGGTTAACCCATTTTTTCATAATTATAGCAGTTTCAGAGAAACTGCTATAATTATGAATGGGTTAAACCTTCCCCCAAAGCCTCTAGTGGCTGTCTCATTGACAGCCACTAGAGGCGCTTGCGTGCTTCTCACTGTGATTTTCACAGTGAGAGCACGCCAGCGTCCATAGGAAAGCATTGTAAATGCTTTCCTATGAGACCGGCTGAATGCGCGCGCAGCTCTTGCCGCGCGTGCGCATTCAGCCGGCGGGGCGTAACGGAGGCGGAGAGGAGAAGGAGAGCTCTCCACCCAGCGCTGGAAAAAGGTAAGTTTAAACACCTTTCCCCCTTCCAGAGCCGGGCGGGAGGGGGTCCCTGAGGGTGGGGGCACCCTCAGGGCACTATAGTGCCAGGAAAACGAGTATGTTTTCCTGGCACTATAGTGGTCCTTTAATCCACAACATGCACATCACTCAACCAGCACACTCAGTTACACGCAGCGTCCTCACCGCATACAACTTTGTTTCCTTCACGCAAAGAAACTACACACATTCTTATGAAATCCACATTTAATCCCCCACACACACTTAAAACACACACACCACTTAGAGAATGGACCCAAATGCTCTATCATCCTTCCTAGGGTTATGGCTTTGCCATGCCACTACTTGCACACTAAAATATGGTATCTAATCCACATAATATCAGGCTTGTATAATAAATGCAGTCTACAGGACTGTTGAATAGTGTAGGACTACCTACTAATTTTACCAATTCCAGATCTGAAACGTGTCCTGGTGCATACACGGATCTGGTGAGTGACTGTTGTTTTATACATACAACTGCTATGCAGTAGTTATTTCATTAACCAACTTTTCTTCAAGTTCAAAAACCATATTTATCAGATATCAATTCTCAATCATATCAATGGACATCTGAACTCTGGAAATACAAATGTATTAACTCACATATTTGATACCATCATGTATTTTCTTCAGTAAACATTATTCGTTGGGAACCTAAAATATTGTTAAATAACCGACACAGGATGAGGCTCCAGTGGTGTACTTGGGCTGTGCTTTGCCTCCTCACTGTGGAGTGTGCCGCTGGACTGATAACATAATTTTGGTTTTGTTTTCCTTTATTTTGCATGTGCAATTTTGTTAAAGTTATTCCACTTTATACTTTTATAATGCTTGCAAACAAATCTTCAGTGACCAGTCAGATATGCTTATGCCACCCCCTCCCCCTTTGTTGCTCATTGGTTAATGAGCACTACCTTTAACTATTCCTCCATCATGGCAGCACTAAGTCCCATCATAGCTTACTGCTTTGTGCCTCTCATGCGCTACCACCTACTCCCAATACTTTACAACGCACCAGCCTAACCAACAAATTCCCTTTATTTTTGGGAATGTCAGTCATATAGTCTCCCCATAAGCCACAAGTCGCAAGGTCTTACTCAGTGGGCTAAGGCTCCTAACTCACACTTGATCTACATGGCCCATACATTACTCAGCTCAAGCTCATTTAATAAAATAAACATAAAAAATGCTTGCTCTAACCACACTTATCTTGTATTGGTTTATGTTAAGATGTAATAGACATAAAGAAAGAATATATATATATATAGTATTTAATACAGCAACACCAGATACTCCAGATCCAGGGAATATAGATAATCCAAACTTGAGTGAAAGTTACAGATCTATTTCTTCTCTTCAAAAAATTATCAATGTAGCATAGTAGAAATAGCCAGCCAGAAATGTGCTGAAGATAGTCAGCAAATCTTCAGCACAGTTGTTGTCCAAACACTGCCATTTCCGCCTGAATTTTAAAATGTTTTTTTTTTCTTTTGGTTGACCACACTTCACTATTTAGTGAATAAACCCTTAAATGTAAAATGTATATTTTACTTTTGGTACATAAAATGCATGGTTTATAATCATGCTAAATTTGTACCATAATTCTAGAGACAAAACATCTGGAGTGCCAACCCCTGTTTTAGAGTATATATATCCATTATATGCAATGCACAGTCCCCTAATCTCAGTGTGGTCCAAGAGCATACATAACACATATTATTGGGAGTTACATTTATAGTTTATTGCAGATACCACTGGTAAATTAACATTTCTCTTAAAGGGACACTATAGTCACCAGAACAACTACAGCTTAGTGTAGTTTTTCTGGTGAATAAAATAGCTCCCTTCAGGCATTTTCATGTAAACACTGCCTTTTCAGAAAAAAGGCAGTGTTTACATTGCCCCTAAGGACACCTCCAAGTGGCCACTCCTCAGTTGGCCACTGGAGGGGCTTCCTGGCTCAGGGATGCACAGTAAGCAGCCCTGCCGTTCAGCGTCCCCACGCTCTGCATGAAGATGCTGAATTTTCCTCATTGAGATGCATTGATTCAATGAGGAGGTCCTGATTGGCCAAAACAGCATTTGGCCCCGCCCCGTTCAGATTTTAGCCAATCCAATGCTTTCCCTATGGGAATGCATTGGAGTGGCTAAGAAATCGGCCATTTCAATTATGTTACAAAGGGGGCAGAGCCAGCGCCAGCATACCTGCGCGGCACTGAAAATAAGGTGAGTTTTATACTAAATGGTGGGTTTAGCACTATAGGGTCAGGAATACATGTTTGTGTTCCTGACCCTATAGTGATCCTTTAATGATAAATTTGCCAGACTAATATAGCTAGAGAGGTTGAATTAAAGGAACACCTTATGCAACATAACAACTTAATTGGAATTATGTTGTTATGGTCTGAGGAGGTCCTCGGGCACTGACTTACCTCAAGGAGTTAAACAAATGGTTTAACACCAATGTGTTGAATCTGCCACCCAGTTGCTCTGACAGGCTGAGTCTTACAGTTCCATGAAAGTTCTTTAAATTGTTTATTTCTGGTTTTTAAGTCATTACAACTGCAAAATTTCACAAGCATTGCACCTTGAAAATCTACTAGATTGTGGCCTGAACTGGTACTTCAATATGTAAAAAAAAAAAAAATTTATTAAATGGAAACTATAGCTGTTAAGCCCTTCCCCCTACTGCAGAATGGGTTAAAAATCCCTTCTGTCACTTACCTGGGTCCAGCGTCTGCATAGCGTGAGGACGTCCAGTGTCGTTTAGGCGACCAAAAGTCGCCTATACACCTTGACGTCCCTCTAGTGTCTGTAGAGGAGGAGTTAAGCCTAGCAGGTAATTATTGCAGTTTATAAAAACTGCAATGATTGCATGCTGAAGATTAAGGGTAATGGGAGTTTGCACCCAGACCACTTCAATGGGCTGAAGTGATCTGGATACCTACAGTGCCCCTTTAAAGAGTAACATGGTGGGGGGGCGGGGCCTGACTGCCAAGATGGCCGGACGCACTCTCTGACAGCTCTGGCTCCAACGGGCAAAAAATCACGAATCCCGATCTACCAAGCAATGTCAGCAGTGCATGGTGCCAGGAAAAGGATACAGGACCCTGCACGGAACATATTGATACCTGTCCCGCATCAAAACGCGAAGCGAGTGCTTGAACCGACCATGAGGCCTAAACAGGAGCGGAGCCTAAAGCCTGGGGGAGGCGGACGATCTCCCGGCAAGGGAACCGCTCGTAAGCATGAATCAAACGCTGCCCTGCTATCCCCCCTTCTGGACTGGCGGTCCACGCTGGGGAAGCACACCCCCGCAAAGCTAGGCGAACAAGCTACAAAAACTGTGGTGAGACGAAACCGCCGGTGCTCAGGCAAGATGGCGCCACTGGCACGGCCGGCGACGCAACACAACCGTTTAAAGTCACCCAAGCATACCTTGGACTTCTTTGACCAGCTCTGCGCAAGCCTCTGGACGAAGATCAGGGCCAAAGGTCATGTCTTCAGACTAGCAAGGGGACTGGCGGCAGCATGGATTCGCCCAGCAGTCCGGCGACACCTGTGTGGACTCCTGGCAAGTATCACTAGGGCGGCCTCCCGACGGCGCCGACAAACAAGATGGCGGGAAAAGGCGACATGTCCCGCGGGTGATAGCGATCACTCCCACACACACCAGGGCAAGGCCAGCCAGCATACCCAAGCTGTCTACCACACAGTGACCTCGGAGACTTCCGACCTCCATGCTAACCTCACCAACCCCCGAACCCCAGCCTGCGACAGCAAGACTCACCAGAACGGTGAACACCACACAGGGGCCTCAGGAAGGGTCCGGCGAGAAGAACAACCAAAGGCTTTAACTCCTTGTACGCTGGCAAACGAGGGAGACAGACACCTGTACACCTGCAGCTTCCCACTACAGGGCTTCGGCTGAGCAGTCTGCAGGGATGCTCACAGCACGCACAGGGCACGGGTCCTTTTGTGTTTAAATTGTTAACTGCAAGTAGTCTGATTATGGACAGATTCCTACCGTTGCCTATTCAACCTGATGTATATTAGTCACAGCTCTATACTAACAAACATATCTCTTATACGCTAAGGTATAGGACAGTGAAGCTCATATGACATGTTACACAAAGGCTCTGTCTTGTATACAGCATACTCCTTTATTGTATTTTACTTACTCTTAAGGAATATTGTATAGACCTAGCATGTTTACACACTGTGCGCCCCATCATAGCATTGCGCTTAACTCTATTCAGTTACTAAGTAGATATGCACTCAAACGACTGAACAGCGATACCCAGTATAATGCTACCTAAGCTTGTTCTCTACCATGTTACTATGACTCACGGAAATTCCTGTGTATATACACACTAGCCTTCACCCAGAACGTAGGTTTAGACAGAAATGTCTTGCTTTAGTTTAGGCTTGTTGCCCATCTACGTTACTTATTCCTTAACTGTAATAACCTGTAAACGATTAGCAAGCCAATGCAAAGACAGCACTTAGAACTAGCCTGTAGCGCATACTGGAATGTTCATATATACATGATTTGCGACGCCAGCAACTAGTTAATATGCCGAACAAGACTACTTAAAGTCTGAACACTCTCTAAAGCAGTGGCGTCGTTGGGGGGGGCCAGAGGGGGCCATGGCCCCCTCTACATCATGCTGTTGCCCCCCTTGGGCCCCCCCAAATGCCAGCAACTGGCCATGGGCTTCCCTCGGACTGTAATAGCCTGTGACAGCCCGAGGGAATGCAGGAGAGAGGTGCTGGGGGCGGTCTGTGGCCGGAGGGAGCATTGATTGGCTCCCCGGCACAGGCCCCGCCCCCAAACGAAGCCCCGCCCCTGCAGATAAGCCCCCCCCTGCCGTAAAGCAGCAGCCCAGGCTGCTGCAGAAGATGGC
>OW240916.1:174340342-174411118 GCA_933207985.1 Pelobates cultripes | reverse complement strand
TGTGTGTGTATGGACTCAGCAGAGTCTGTGTGTGTGTATGGACTCAGCAGAGTCTGTGTGTGTGTGTATGGACTCAGCAGTGTGTGTATGTGTGTGCATGGACTCAGCAATCTGTGTGTGTGTGTGTATGGACTCAGCAGTCTGTGTGTGTGTGTGTGGACTCCGCAGCCTATAAATAATTCAAATTCCTGTGAGTTGTTGTGTAGGAAGGGCCCCAGTGCATTGCTTTGCCCAGGGGCCCTTAACTCTGTTAAAATGGTACTGCTTGTGTGTGTCAGCGAGCTTCTTTTTAGTGAGCATGTGTGTGTCAGTGAGCTTGTGTGTGTGTCCCTGAACTTCTTTGTAGTGAGCCTTCTGTTTATACAAGTGTCTGTCTGTAGTAAGCTTGTGTGTGAGTCAGAGAGTTTTGTCTGTCAGTAAGCCTATTTACGCATGTCAGTGAGCTTGTGTGCTTACTGTACTATATATATATATATATATATATATATATATATATATATATATATATATATTTTGACTTGTAGGAATGGCATACATTTTTTTTCCAGGGCTGCTTTGGATTCCCAGGGATTCCCAGTTTGGCTCTGCCAGCGAGTGCACTTTACCGCTGAATAATCTGTGTGAGCTGCCGCACACTTTAGCCCTGTTACACGCGTCTGGGAGCTGCTGTTGACAGGTACTAGTAGTCTAGAGATTGGGGTATATGCTCAGCTATCTGTATAATACAGATCTGTGTGTATAAAATATCCCGGGATAGTCAGTGCTTCCTGTATAGTGCTGCTCTCTGTCTTGGGATATTATACACAAACAGACCTGTATTATACAGAGAGCAGCACTATACAGGGAGCACTGAGTGTCCCAATTTATTATACACACAACCCTGTATTATACAGAGAGCACTGACTGTCCAGGGATATTATACCCAGACAGTAATTGATAGCTGTGCTGCAAAATGTCCTTTGGAATTTTTTTTTCAAATGTTGGTAACTATGGCACTGTATCAAGGATAATGTGTTTGTTTTTTTAATAATCCCTGGTGGAAAATAATGAATCCTCCACCAGGTATTATTAAAAAAAAAAACACATTGTGTTGGGGGCGTGGCTTAACATGCTACAGGGGCGGGGTCAAACTGCGACAAGGGCGGGGTTAAATGTGCCCCCCTACTTTTGTCACTGGCCCTCCATGTGCCCCCCTGAAAAATGAATCCTAGAGACGCCACTGCTCTAAAGTTGCTTATGTAAGCTGATTGTATTACTTAACATTGTACTCAAAATATGCGCAGTTAAACGACAACCTTTATACTTAATAATTTGTGCACTGTTATTGCATACCCCATTGTTATAATTGTAATGGAACTAACGTGTGGAGTGCCATTGGGCAACTAACGTGTGGAGTGCCATATGTTCAACCCATATGCACTGCAAAAAGAAAGAATTAAAAAAAAAAAAAGAAAGAGTAACATGGTGTATTTTGATTCATTTTCAGAAAACATTTTTTTTTTGGAAGAAGGGAAACCAGTTTAGCCAACATTTAAAATATGTGCCTGAAAGGATTACTCATATCATACCTCATTCTATATATGACTTATGGTTACCTACACGGTGTTATCCTTACAATCTACATTGCTGTATTTACTAATATTTACCAACTTCATATGGAATATCTCAAATTAGAGAGAAAACTGAAAAAAACTATTAGTAAAAATGATGTACAATTTATTGAATATAAAAGATAAAATAAATATATTGAAAATTGGCACAAAACACAAGTGTGCAATTAGCAATATGAAATCCGGGTAGGCTTTAAACCCTTATGGCTAGCAGCTTACTTTTCAAAACACGGAATTCATGATATACAAAACCTAAGTGCAAGTGCTAAAGGGCAGATTAAATTAAGTAAGGGGTAGTATAAGGTGCTCCACATGACTGCTTAAAAAGCAGCTAACACCAACTTTCCCTTCACAGCACACAACTCACAGCACAGAATTAAAGTGCAAATGTAAAAAGTGCATAAATTGTTCAAGAAAGGTGCTTTGAAGACTGCTTGTACCAAATCTCAGGGTTCATCTTGACAGGGCTCAATGCGTTTCGTCGATCATCTGACTTCCTCAGGAGTTCTTTCCCGGTCTTCTTCCTTTTAAATCCGCAGGTACTTGCATCTCGTTGGGAGAAAAGAAAATTTTAACTCATAAACCATGAGTGATGTATAAAAAAACAAATAATCTGAAAAGTATTTTAGCTCCAAGCATTTTACCCGGAAAGGAAAAATGTAAAGAGAATTTTAGCTTTTTGAGCAGAAAAACCAAAAGGATTTTTCAGATGTGGGATGTGCAGTACTGGAAAGTTTCAAGCCAAGAAGACCACGGAATTCCAAAGCTTTTTCACGAAAGACGTTTTTAAAATGAAACATTTTATTAACTGTCAAAGCAAGTTTGTGGTTTATTTATTACAATCTAAGTGTGGTGTTCAATACGTTGGATGCACCATTAGAAAATTACATATAAGGTTTTTAGAACATTTTAATGGTATTAACAAAAATAATTTAAAACATAGCGTCTCCAGACACTGCACCACTTGAAGGGATTTCAATTTCCACAATTTTGTATGTATTGGAATTGATATCATCAGCCCTCATTGGAGAGGTGGTGATACAGAAAAAATCTTGGCCATGACGAAAACAGAGTGTATATATAGATTAAAATCCCCTGTACCTTCAGGTCTTAATACGGATTTAGATATATTGGCTCTTATAGAATGATTTTTCTCCTTTACACCATGTTATTAATTATTGTACATATTGTTTATATTTATATATATATTTTTACATACGTAAAACGGTTTTTAGAGAATAAGGTCTATATTGTACATAATGTTATTAACCATTTTTTCTTGTTTTTATCTCATTCATTTTTATTTCACTCATTTTATATTTTATCTTCCTCCTTCCCATTTTTCCCTTTTTTATATAGGAATTTTTATATGTGTGTTTTGTAAATATGTCCCATTTACATATTATGAATTTGAATTTGAATATCCGAACCATTACAATATTATATACCTCTGATGAATTAATTTCTGTAATTTGTGCATTTTTTTTTATCATTGAATAGTACTCTATATACTCATATGATATAATTTAAAGGATATTTATTATATAATAATCAACCACTCTCTTTCAAAATATAAGATCTCTATATAATATAAAATTATTATTATTGTTTGATCCATTTATACAATCTCGTGTTATACAGAATGCCCCTAATGTTTTTTACAATTTCCTAATGTTATTGGAAAATTTGGGTTTTAACATATACATTATACATATATGAATGGACTATCCGGCATACATTTTTCATTTATGTATATTTGTTTTAATTTTTTCCATTAATTGTTTCCATTTTCTTTAGTTCTTTTTTAATATATAAATTTTATACATGAAGTCCTATTCATATATCCTTCTATTGGGCTAGTACTGTCTGTTAGTGATTAATTTAAATATAGGCATGTATGTAAATACAAAGCGCTGATAATCTGAACTGTTTAAGTTTGCAAGTTCAGAGATGTGGTTGTGTAAATTATCAATAAAGTTAGTTTACGTTCCAGGGTGGACAGCCACGCATGCGCGAAGCAGCTGTTCGTGCGTCATGATGTATGGCGTTACGTTCGGCGTGGTTCACGCATGCACGGTCACCCTGCGAGAAGCAAGTACCTGCGGATTTAAAAGGAAGATACCGGGAAAGAAGATAGAAGCTCCTGAGGAAGTCAGATGATCGACGAAATGTGTTGAGCCCTGTTAAGAAGAACCCTGAGATTTGGTAGAAGCACTTTTCTTGAACAATTTATGCACTTTTTACATTTGCACTTTAATTCTGTGTTGTGAGTTGTGTGCTGTGAAGGGAAAGTTGGTGTCAGCTGCTTTTTAAGCAGTCATTTGGAGCACCCTTTACTTGATTTAACCTGCACTTTAGCACTTGCACCTTGGTTATGTGTATCATGAAGTCTGTGCTGTGAGAAGTAAGCTGCTAGCCATATGGGTTTAAAGCCTACCCAGGCTTCATATTGCTAATTGCACACTTGTGTTTTGTGCCAATATTCAATATATTTATTTTAACTTTTATTTTCAATAAATTACATTACAAAGTACTGTGATCCTTGTCACCAGGTAGCACGGTCCTCTAGGGCAAAAACATGCACAGTCCTTGTAATTGCATATACTCAGGCACTTTATTTGCAAATCCACACAGGATACAGCAGAAAATGAAAAACAAAAGTAACAGAAAACCCTATAAACAAACACCTAGCTCGTCTGAGCACTAACTGACATTAGTTCCCTATCTCTCAGGGTTAAACTAAACACAATATTGCACCAACCTTATTAGTTAGCAACACTCTGCTGCCTAGCCTGTTGCATTCCTTTCTGCACTCCCAGTGCTCCAAGCCAGCCTTGCCCTGACTGCTTTGCTTTCTGCACTCCCAGTGCTCCAAGCCAGCCTTGCCCTGACTGCTTTCCTTTCTGCACTCCCAGTGCTCCAAGCCAGTCTTGCCCTGACTGCTTCCTTTCTGCACTCCAAGTGCCTAGTCACCTTGACTATCTGGAGAGAACAGCCTCTCTCTCCTACCTGCTTCCTGGGAGGAAGCCAGCAATCCCTCTCCTTTTCCTGCCTAGCCGGGAGGAGTTTATTCCCACTGCAACAGCTGATTACCTGCAGCTGAGCAGTGGGTTGGAGACAGTCCAAAAAACCCTGGCCTGGATCTAGGTCTCCCCAGAACACCACTAAACTGTGGAGTGGAGCATTGGCCCACCCTTCTCTCCAAATGCTCCACCCCAGGGGCCCATAACTAAACAATGCGTTGTGTTGTGCAACACACAAACTACACATACTACCCCTGGGGTTAAAAGGCCTATCTGCCTTCACTTTATCACATATCCTCCTCCCCAGCTCAGACCCATCGGGTCGAGCGGCCTTCGAACACAAACCGTGAACATTCATAACACCTAGGGCTCTACCAGCCCTGACTAGCTTCTCAGTTAGAGGAAGTGGCCTATTGTAGATGGCTGCTACCTTGCTCCCTTGATTAATCAGTGCTTGTGCACTCTTCCCTACCACCATCACCACTTTTAGCTGTGCTGTAACACCACCACCAGTCACCATACACATCTTTAAGCAAGTCAATACAATCCTATACAGAGCCCTTATTACTATGTCACATTGTATTGTCTCTTCACTCTCAGGACAGCTATATGTAATATGTCCATGCATGCGGCAGTTGAGGCATCGGAGGTTTTTCTCAGTCTGGTCTCGTAGCCAAAATAGGACTTTTAGGTACGTTCTACCATCATAGGTATATTGTCCCAGACTTTGTCCTTGTTTTCCAGTTTCCCCGCTTATCTGGTTGCTAGCGGATCTAGGCTGAGGATCAGTACTGTGTGGCTCCTTAGTAGCCAAGTTCCTCTGAATCATCATCTGCTTCCACATCCATAGCAGCTTCTGATTTGATAATCTCTCAACGTTAGAGTAACTTTCAAAAGCAAACTTTGCAAAGGCTTGGCGTGTAGCTATACGTCCAATTCCTTCATGAGCTGAATTTTCCAGGTGCTCAACCTCTTCAAGACCTGGTTCTGTCACCAGCTCATCCTTCACTGGAACAAGTCCCTCCGCGAAGGGTTCCACAACATCCTCCATCTGTTCTGCGAATCCCTGGGAACCTGCCTTGCTCCCTATGGGGTTGTCCAGAGACGCAGTCATGGCCTCTCGCTGGGTCATTACAGCCCTGGTATCAAACAGCCGGTCAGGCATTCCAAGTCCTGCCTTTAATTCCATGACTGTGTTCCTAGAATCTGGCAGCTGTTCCCGGTAGTCAGTGCGCCCAGGCTTTGTAGCAGTAGTCTTTGCCAGCAGATCTAGTTCTACGGCTCCCGGACAATCATTCAAATTCTTTGTAACAATACCAGGTGTCTCTGCTACTAAACAGCGCACCACATTGTTATACTCAACTGGAGTGCTTTGCTTCTCTTCATTTTGCTCAGCTCCTTTGCGGTTGTCTTCTCTGACTCCCCAAGTCAGTCTGCTTTTCATGCCTTTGACTTGTTCACTTGGGTGTACATCAGGGGCTTCTGCTTCATTTTTCTTTCCCTGGCTGTATCCACTAGCTTTACTTACACCTTCTGGGTGGTTTTTGCTTACCACCAACTCTTTTTCAAAGACCTCTTTATCACTACTTTTAGGCTCAGTTTCATCCTTCTTGCCTTCTAATTCCTGTTCTCTCTCTTCTGCGTGTTTCTCAACAGCACACTTTGCTGCCTCCATGCTTTTCAGCTTGTTGAAGACTTCTTCTACTGCCTCTGTCATCCCATGCAGAATGTCAGTAGCTTGGTTACAGGGTCCCTTGTCCCCACGCTCCCTGCAGGGGGCAATCTGCAAAACCTCAGTAAGGGCAGCTCTATGCTCCTGCTGAGCGTCTCTCAGGTTCTTAACCTGTGCAGCCAGGAAACTGTTTGTGCCTTGTTGTTTAGCGGTTGCCTGTACCACAGCTCTCAGCAGGTCCTCCATTATAGCACCAAGCAGGTAACAGTCTTAAAGGTGCAGTGCTACTTATTTTTTAAACAGGTCTGCAAAAATAAAAGTCCTCAAGCAGACTACCGAATGACTGGCACACCCACAGACCCTCACTGTGCTACTTTGCCCGCATTCTCCACCATATTGTGATCCTTGTCACCAGGTAGCACGGTCCTCTAGGGCAAAAACATGCACAGTCCTTGTAATTGCATATACTCAGGCACTTTATTTGCAAATCCACACAGGATACAGCAGAAAATGAAAAACAAAAGTAACAGAAAACCCTATAAACAAACACCTAGCTCGTCTGAGCACTAACTGACATTAGTTCCCTATCTCTCAGGGTTAAACTAAACACAATATTGCACCAACCTTATTAGTTAGCAACACTCTGCTGCCTAGCCTGTTGCATTCCTTTCTGCACTCCCAGTGCTCCAAGCCAGCCTTGCCCTGACTGCTTTGCTTTCTGCACTCCCAGTGCTCCAAGCCAGCCTTGCCCTGACTGCTTTCCTTTCTGCACTCCCAGTGCTCCAAGCCAGTCTTGCCCTGACTGCTTCCTTTCTGCACTCCAAGTGCCTAGTCACCTTGACTATCTGGAGAGAACAGCCTCTCTCTCCTACCTGCTTCCTGGGAGGAAGCCAGCAATCCCTCTCCTTTTCCTGCCTAGCCGGGAGGAGTTTATTCCCACTGCAACAGCTGATTACCTGCAGCTGAGCAGTGGGTTGGAGACAGTCCAAAAAACCCTGGCCTGGATCTAGGTCTCCCCAGAACACCACTAAACTGTGGAGTGGAGCATTGGCCCACCCTTCTCTCCAAATGCTCCACCCCAGGGGCCCATAACTAAACAATACGTTGTGTTGTGCAACACACAAACTACACATACTACCCCTGGGGTTAAAAGGCCTATCTGCCTTCACTTTATCACAGTACATAATTTTTACTAATTGTTTTTTCTGTTTTCTCTATAATTCAAGATATTCCATACGAAGATGGTAAATATTAGTGACTGTGGTACCCTATTATTTTGTGTAGATTCTATCTTTACTTTGTTTTCATGTTTATAAAAGGTTAGGAGTGACCTTTAGACAGTGGCTTGCCTGCACTTAACCATTATCACTCACTCCACCCATCCACTTTAAGTTGTTTTTTACATTGCTATATTTCCTAAGTATTTCATTTACAGCAGTTGTCATGTATCAAAAATAACTGATGTAAGCTTTAAAATTGCATTTATGGTGTAACATGAATATGGCCGGTTTCAGATAGCCTTCGAGAACTGATCTACCATAGCTTTTGAAATAAAGCCAATAAATATTTCTGTGACTTATAGTAATCGTAATCACATTGGTGTAAAATCTTCCACATTTTTACATTTTAAAGATTTGATAAGGAAAATAAACTGTTAATCTACAAAATATTTTGACAGATCTTATCACTGAAGTGCAAATCTTTGTCTTCATAGATGAGTGAAATTGGGCACGTATTTGGAAATCATACTGAAGTAACCTTCTTCATTTTTCGAGGCTTCTCTGGCTCAGTTCCACTACAACTATTTTACTTTTCTATTCTTTTGGTTATTTACATGTTAACACTTGTAACCAACCTTCTCATAATTATCACAGTGTTAGTAGAATCTCACCTTCACCTTCCAATGTACTTCTTCCTCAGTAATTTTGCTGTGTTGGATACCTGGTGCTCAACGGCTGTTGTTCCTAAAACATTGAATAACCTGATCACACAAGACAGGACAATTTCACGAATGGGTTGTTTGACTCAGCTCTGCTTTGTCTTTTCTGTTGGGCCTACTGAGTTTTTCCTTCTCACAGTCATGGCTTATGACAGGTATGCAGCAATTTGCAGCCCACTACGTTATTCATATATTATGAATGAAAGAATATGTCATTATCTGGCTGTAGGATCTTGGATGAGTGGATTTTTTACTGGTTGGACATTAACAGTTCCAATTGCTATGTTACATTTTTGTGGGCCTAATGTCATCAATCATTTTTTCTGTGATTTTGTCCCTCTGGTAAAAATATCCTGTTCAGACACATCGGTTAGTGAAACTATTTTTTTCTCTTTTGCCTGGGTGGTGGTGCTCAGCTCTTTCAGTTTTTCGACTATCTCTTATTCATTCATAATCAAGACCATCCTCAAAATTCCATCCAGTCTTGGACGCCAAAAAGCTTTCTCTACATGTGCTGCTCACTTGACTGTAGTCATAATATTTTACGGTACTTGTGTCTTTTTGTATGTACGGCCAAGAGCCTCCTATTTGTCTGACAAAGATAAAATTTTATCTCTCTTTTATTCTGTCATAACTCCATTTTTGAATCCTCTCATATACACACTCAGAAACAGAGAATTCAAGCAAGCATTAAAGAAGGTGCAAGGAAAAATTACTAATTTCTTTTTTAAGTGCTAGTGAAATTCAGGAGTGACCAAAAGGTGGCTACCGACTGGCAAAGCATCTTGAGAGTAAAGTGGCCTTTATTTTCTTTGCCTGGTCTAATTTATTTATTTTAGACATATGAATTGAAAAAAACAATGTGGATTTCTACAGTTTGCATTTAATGTTCACACAGGGTTGGACTTTCTTCCATTTATATTATATGGGGATTTTAGAGACAATGAAGGAGAAAAAAATTGTTGATCAAATGCAGATGGTTTGTGACCCAGCTACTATAGTTATTTGGCACCTGGGGATAAATTGTGTATTGGCAACTTCCTCCCAGAATTGTAAAATTTTATGTGTTGCTCCACATCTTTTTTAGATATCTCTGCACCCCTCACCACCTCCTGCCCTACCTAATATGTCTTTTCTTAGCCCTCTTTTGTGCCTTTTATCCCCCATTTCTCCTTTGTGTGTCTCCTGACATGCTCTTATCCCCTTGAACTTTACTTAATCCCCACTTACCCCTGGTGTTTCTCTTAACCTATCCACCTACTACTACTATTATAGCATGGCTACTGCCACTACCAGGTCTAGAGAATCTTCATGTTCCTCCACCTGATCAGACTGAAAGCTACAATCCATATTCATAAAGACTCCAAGGAGGTTGAGCATCATATCATTGCAGCCTTCACATACTGAATGACACTTCCAGCTCCTTGGCGGACTGACCAAAATCCTTTACCATGATCCAATGCACCAATGAGTGATAATGTGGGAAGAGCGTTTTCTGTATACCCTCTTCCAACTTGTCCATTAAGGCAGACAAACCCTCCATTCCCAGTACAGTTCTTCCCTGCTGTGCCAACAGCTTCTCTTTGTAGGTATAATACTTTTATATATTGGAAAATTATGAATACAAATTAAATTATACTTTACTGACACTACCTGAGATGAGAAATAACAGATAAGAAACTATTCAGAATAGGTTGAAGTAAGTACATATACATGAATAGTAAGAAAAATTCAAAATGTATGAAGTAAACATAATACAAATACTTTAGTAACCGGAATGTTTTATATGTATTATTGTATGTAGTATTAACATTTTAAGATTGAAAGAGCTAAATAATTCACTAACTTTAGAACCAAAACAAACTTAGAATTTTGCTATGTTTTTATGCCATGATAATTTACCTTTTTCATATTAATTGTTCCCTCACATATGTTATTTAAAAGACCGATACGGGTATATATATTGATATATTGATATATATATATATAAAAGACGATCTTGAAGAAGACCCTGTTAGGGTCGAAACGTCGATCATCTACATTTTTCTGCACATGTAATTTGCACCAACGAATAAATTAAAGTATTGATGAAGACCTGTGAGTGCACCTTGTATATATTTTTCGTTTTATATATATATAGATATATATATATATATATATATACTTGTTTAGATTGAATAACAAATTATTTAGATTGAATATAAATAGACTGAAAAATTTCTAAAATATATATTTTTCACAGTTTTGTGTATAATAATTCTAACAGAAACAGAACAGGTATAGATAACCTTTCTTGTCCTGGCTTTGGAAATACATCATGTATCTTGGACTTTTCAAGGGGCACATTACTGTTTCAAATTTGAACATTTTATAACATTTTATATTTTTCTATGAGCGGGTGTTTGGGGGGACTGAAGCTCCGGATCTGGGGCTCTACGGGTGATGGACGGGGAAGGAGGAAGGGGGAAGGAATATATTTTATTATCATTATTTTTCATTTTACTAATTATAAAAAGAAGGATCTGTAGTATTCTGCTGTGTCAGGCTACTAATGATGAGCAGCGCTGTATTTAGCGCAAGGCTAACAAGGCATTTGCCTTTGGAGGCACTTTCCAGGGGACAGTAAATAAACACCGGCCCCCAAGTGCCCTGGCAAGTCCCTTGTCAGCCTTGACTTATAAGGGCCCAAGAGCTGGCCGACTGGCTACCCAACCACCCTTGAGCCCCCTTGGGGTGCCCGGACAGTTTCAGGCAGGCGGCGAGGGAGCGCTGATCTGTGAGCTCTTCCTGCTCAGCTCCCTTGTGCAACCTGCAGTGATGCAGGGAGCTGGAATATGATGTCACTCCGCACCCAGTGTTCTATCAAATTTCCCTACCCGTGAAAATCCCCTACCCTCGTCACTTCCGGTGAGGGGAATCAGCTGGAGCCTGGGCTGCACATGCGTGTTAGCACTCCAGCAGGGACAGGAACATCTGATAGAGGCTCTGAGCATGTTCTGGGAACTCCTCCATAGCAAGGTGCGGGAAGGTAAGTAAAGCTAGTTTTAAACTTTAATTATAGTTAGTGCATTCACTAAGCTTAGGACATGGGACATTTAAGGTTAATGTTAGGGTTAGATTTAGGGGGTTGTTTTTTTTTATTTAGTGATTTGTAACACTAGGGGATTATCTTTAAACTGTGATTTATGCCACACTTTAAATTAACCCTTACTCCAAGGATTAGGGTTAGAATAAAGTGTGAGAGAGGTTAAAATAACTTACCTAACCCTAATTTGAACCCCCACTGAACCCTAAATGTCCCGTGTTCCTAAGCTTAGTGAAGGCACTAACTATAATGAAAGTTTAAAACTAGCTTTACTTACTTTACAGGGCCTCGCTGTGGAGGAGTTCCCAGGACATGCTCAGAGCCTCTATCAGATTTCCCTGTCCCAGTCTTCCTACCTTTGGGAGAGCTGGGTGAATTTTTACCTGGGGTCCAGTGGGGCTGCTTGGCTGGCTGCTGGACAGGCAGGCATGCAGGATGGCGGGAAGGAAGGCAAGGGGGCCAGTGGGTGTGCAAAATAGGCGGCGAGGGAGCTGTGATCTCCCTTCTCAGCTCCCTTGTGCGCCTCTTAGTGAGGCCGTTGTTCTATCAAAATTCCTTACCCTGTGAAAATCCCCTACCCTCATCACTTCTGGTGAGGTGAATCAGCTGGATCCTGTACTGCACATGCGTGCTAGCACTCCGGTGTATTTAACCCCTTAAGGACCGAGGACGGTTCAGGACCGTCATCGGCATTTTTACATTGCCGACCGCTGATCCTGAACCATCCTAACGGTCTTAGTTACTTACCGGATCGCCGTCGTTCCCCCGGCGGCAATCAGCGGTGCTCCCGTTGTGGGGAAACTACCTGCAGCCCAGACAGTCTCCCCACACCGGATTAGGACCTCTGTGGCCATGTGTT
This sequence comes from Pelobates cultripes, assembly GCA_933207985.1. Taxonomy (NCBI): domain Eukaryota; kingdom Metazoa; phylum Chordata; class Amphibia; order Anura; family Pelobatidae; genus Pelobates; species Pelobates cultripes. Next base: position 174,398,930 of record OW240916.1, on the reverse strand, counting down.
CGCTCAACACAGCGATCACATGGTCACAATAGGTGTCCATGTGTCTGCCTGCAGGGGGACTGCCTGTGCTGTTTTGTGGGTGGGCTGCTGGACTAACCAGGGCACTGACCGGCAGGAGGTCAGATACCCTGTTAGTCTGTTTGGAAACGGGGAGAGATGTGACGAGACCAATCTCGTCACTGTACATTGGAGGAGCCTGGTTGCCTGCCTGCTGCCTTTTGACTATGGACCGGCATTTAAATACTTTATTTTCCTATGCAGAAAGGTCTATTCATGTATTTCTGCCCTGGCGTTCAGTAGATTCTCGGATTTACTGAATGAACTCATTTAACACAGATAGCTATGCCATGGAGCCTATTCGTGTAATAAAAGAATTTGGCTCCATGGCAATTGAACTGTATGTGTGTGGTCTGAGCGCCATTCAGTAATAATGTGCACTCAGACCTAAGCTATCTAGGGATATGTTGCATGTCTGTATTTTATGTAATAAATGTAACCTTCTGTATTTTAATGTATTTTATTGTCTTTTGCTGCCATGTGTTCAATGGAGTTTTACCTCTGTCCTTGGAGATAATTGGATTACTTCCCAATTATCTCCAGGATAGAGGACTCTGTGGAACTGGTTTTGGGCAGAAAAGCCATGCTTCATTTGGTTACAAAGGACTATGATCTATCTTTTGAACCACTGGACCAATTTGTATGATTTTGACGTATGTTTGTATTTGGAGTATGCTGATTCTGAAAATGTGAATGTGATGCATATTTTTAAAGTTATGAATAATGTGGAAAAACTGTATTTCTCTGCCTGTGATAATTACATTACCCATTGTGTAAGGTAATTGTATCACAGGCAGAGGGGAGGATTTTGCGTGGGAGTGTCTGAGTGTATTGTACGTGTTTATTGGTTGTTTTCCAAAGCCCTGTGGGTGGTACTAATGTGTATATAAGAACAATAAACTCACAGCTCTGTCTGTTCCTGCTTAACCCTCAAAACGGGGCCTTGTCTCATTCTTGGGGGAGATTTATTGTATGCTGTTCCAGTTTGACTGCTAGGAGTGTAAACCTATTCGTATGGTTTTTCCTATTCAGCTGTCTACAGCATTCGTATGTTTGAGAGCATTCATATGCTTTTCCGGTTCGTTGTATTGGTGTCTACAGTAGCTGTGCCTGTGTCTCTGGAAGGGAAGATCTACTAAGTGGCTTTTAACCCCTTTTTCGGTGTTCGGCGATTGCTGTTACAATTGCCGAATACCGAACTCCAACCCAAACATACAGTGATATGTCCGTGTTTGGGTCCGGAGTCCAAAAAACGTAATGTTTGGTATGAACCCGAACTTTACAGTCCGGGTTCCCTCAACTCTAGTCAGAAACCCCAATGTTCGCCTCTCCTACGGGAAGCGCATAGCAGCACTCCTCCGCACTGATGGATGGTTGGCGGATCTGGCTGAATCATTGGGACCCCAGGAACAAGGCACACCTTTTTTTCTCGAGGGACTGCACATCAAGTGGGGGCTTCACCCCGGGTGCACAGGGTATGAATCCTTAAGTGCTGGCCATCAGATCTTCATCAGGTCTTCCAATAATTAATTAACTGTCAAGGGAGATATTACGTTAAGCCGGAAGTGCTATGGAGCTAGTAAAGAAAGATTATGCAAAATACTTGCCTCCTGTCATTACTAAAATTTAGATTATTAGTACACTAAAGCTAGCATAATCTTCAATTTTATGGCAAGACAGAAGGCTTCATATTTGCATTAACTTCCTTTAATGGTTCCTCCCAGCAGCAAAGAAACAGTTAAATAATTGAACAAAAAATCAACCAGTCAGATCCTATCTAGACAATGATATATGGTGAGACTCCTGCCAACTCCTTTTCTTTGCTGCTTGCCTCCCAGGTGTGTCAATTCTGATTTAGTGGCCTTTGGCTATATGTATATTTAATGTACCTTCTTTATTTTACTTATTTTTCTTTGTGGGAATTAACTTTCCCTTTATGTTTATTTAATTATTTAATTTATTTATTCTAATCCTCTGAGTTTTTTTTTTTAGCCTTGTGGTTCCCTCACCCTAAGGGCTTTATTTCCCCTGCCGCGATATGACCGTGGCTGCCTGTACGTCTATCCATACAGCCACACTAAGCCTTGAGTGCCCTGGAGCCCAATTTGCTGGTTTTAGCCATTTTTCCCGCACTTCGCGGTGACGCGGGTAAAGTTGCCACCTCCCACGTAGTGCCAGCAGCCATTTTACAGTTTTGGTGACGCCCGCCCACCATCCCTTTCTCCAATTTGTATGGCAACAAGATCTCTGGAAGTTCACTTGCTTCCCTTTTGGTATCTCATCTGCCCCTTGGTGTTTCACCAAATTAATGAAACCAGTTATGGCTCTACTCCGGTCTCAAGGTATTAGATCCATCGTCATACGACCAACCAATTTTTCTTACCGAAGAAGTCTGCCTAGAACTAAACTGGTTGCTCCAGAATATGAAGGCCCAGAATGGGAAAGCTATTCTCGGTTGCCAACCCAAGTCGGACGCCAGCCTCCTAGGCTGGGAGGACATGCTCTACCTGTTTGCCTGAATCATCAGACCGATGCCTTTTTCAATTTGCTGCCTGATCCAATGTCTCAGGCCGTCGACACATTTCTGCAACCATGGCCGTTGACAGGAGCTTATGCCTTCCCACCCTTTTTGATGATATCCTGCACTCTTCATCATCTCAGAGTTCTGGAAGTTACAATTCTCTGCAGGGCCTAGCCTTTGTATCCCAACCTCCTGGAAATGTCTGCAGATTACCTACTGCTTCTTCAGTTGTCGCCCGACCTCCTACGAGATCCTTCGGGGGACATCCATCCTCTCGCCATCCAGGATCGTCTTCTACTCATGGCCTGGACTGTTTCAGGGGATCCTGGTCTGCTTGAGGTCTCCTCTGGGATTCGTGGGCCCCTAGAACTTGTAGAGCATACCTTTCCGCATGGCGTTTGTGGGTCAGCTGGTGTTTGGGAAAGGATATTGATCCCTTTTCAACTACTCTGGTGAATATTGCGAATTTTTTGTCTTCTCTTTTTGACAAAGGGAAATCTTATTGTACCATCAACGTTTTTCAGTCTGCCATTTCAGCAGCCCATAACCCGATTGACGCACTTCGGGTCGGAAAACATCCATCCGTTTGCAGGTTCTACGGGATATTCATATTTCTCGACCCCCGGCTTCTCAATACACCCATTTCTGGGATGTTGTTTCAAGTTTTGTCAGTTCTGGAAGCCTGGCTTCCTAACTCCTTACGTCAGCTATCAGCCAAACTGGCCCTACTGCTTTGTTTGGTTTCATTTTGTCGGGTTTCTCATGTTATGGCCTTTGATTTCCATGCCATTGCATTCACTCCTGAGGGTGTTCATTTTTCTGTAGTTTGAGCACTAATGTTCTTTCCACTTCTGTTTTTTATCCATATTTCCCAGATAGACCTTCTCTTTGTGTTGCTCGTTGTCTACAATGATATGTCATGCTTATCTCTTCTCTCAGAACTCCATCAGGACCATTGTTCGTATCTTATATTCGTCCTGCTCCACGATTGCTCATTGGGGAACATAGGGGAACACAAATAGTACCACTGCTGGTCTTTGTCCCTCAATAATAACTGCAGTCAAAATGTCTAGAAAAATCCTGATTGGAATTAATAATAATTTTACTGCTCCTCCGTTTTCCATTCTATTAGTCAGTTGTCACTTGATCTGTGAATGAAACCAACCTTAAGTGGCTGTTCCCCAAACCATCAATCATCAATTATTTGGACCAAATTGCAGTTCAGACAGAAAATCATCTCCAAGTTTAAAATATATAAATATATGAATTCTAGTAAAACATCAGGAAGCACCTACATACTTGCAAAATGCTCAATGTTAGAACAATCATTATTGCAATTATGAAATAGACTTATGTGTGTATGATACATTACCTTGACCTTGTCCTATCTTAAGCCTCCATCTTAAATACATCAAGAACCTAAAATACTTTACATGAACAGTGCCAGTTGCATGACCATTCTAATATAAGCCCCCTTTTTCAGCAAAATGACAAAATCGCGGGGCTCAATCAGACGCTTCTCTCTCTCTCTCTCTCTCTCTCTCTCTCTCTCTCTCTCTCTCTCTCTCTCTCTCTCTCTCTCTCTCTCTCTCTCTCTCTCTCTCTAGAGAGAGATACATTTAATTTATTTTAAAACATGTTTAATATTATTTTTTTTCACACTTCCCACCAGCAGGGGGACTGTCTGACATTTCAGACAGTCCCCCTGCTGGCAGATCCACAGCCAGCTATAGGGGGCCATGTGATCGCTCTTTAAGAGCGATCACATGGCCCCCGGGGGCCTCATTTTCTGTGGGAGGGCTGCCTAGGCTGTTAGTTTATTTCTTTCTATCTCTATCTATTTCTTTCTATCGTTCTATTTCTATCTATATCTATCTATTTCTTTCTATCGATCTATCGCTATCTATTTCTATCTATCACTCTCTTTTTCCATCTATTTATTTCTGTCTGTCTATCTATCTATCTCTATTTCTATCTATCTATCTATTTGTATCTATCTATTTCTATGTATCTATTTCTTTCTATCTATCTATCTATCTATATCTATCTATCGTTCTCTATTTCCATCTATTTATTTCTGTCTGTCAATCTATATCTATCGCTCGCTATCTATTTCTCTCTATCTATTTCTATCTATCTATTTCTTTCTATCTATCTCTATCCCACCCACACTCAGTCACCCACACTCTCACGCAGTCACCCACACTCTCACGCAGTCACCCACAATCACTCAGTCACCCACGCTCACTCACCCTCACTCACTCACCCGCCCACACTCACAATCACTAACCTACACTCAGCCACCTGCCCACACTCACTCACTCACTAACCCACACAGTCACCCACCCACACTCACTCACACTCACTCACCCACACAGTCACTGTCTCACCAACACAGTCACTGTCTCACCCACACTCACACTGTCTCTCACACACTCTGTCTCTCACACACTCTGTCTCTCACAGTGTCAGTCACTGTCTCTCTCACACACTGTCTCTCTCACACACTGTCTCTCACACACTGTCTCTCGCAGTCTCAGTCACCGTCTCTCACTCACTGTCTGTCTCTCACTGTCTCTCACAAACTCTCTCACAAACTGTCTCTCACACACTGTCTCTCAGTCTCAGTCACTGTCTCTCTCTCACTGTCTCTTTCACTCACTCACACACTCACGCTAGATTTTTTAAATAAGTGTACTTACAGTTTGAAGTCAGATCTCTGCATCCTTCAGCTTTTGTCAGCTCCAGCCGACTCCCACGCGCTGCTGCTTCTGCTGACAGCCTGCAGACAGGATGCTGTGCACAGTCAGAGCTGCCATGCCTGTTGGCAGCAGATCTGAGTGGATTGAGGTGGCGTTTTATGCCTCAATCAACTCGGAAGTCCCTCTGGTGTCTGAGTGACTGCAACTGGAGGTGTCCCTAGCTTTGAATGTAAACACTGTATTTTATCAGAAAATACAGTGTTTACACGAGAAATGCTGCAGGGAGCTATAGTTCTCACCTGAACAACCTCATTAAGCTGAAGTTGTTGTGACTATAGTGTCCCTTTAATCAATAGTATTTACAGGACTCAGTGGAAATGGAACTTAAGGATAAAAATAAGATTGTGAAGATATATTAAATGGCTTATAGGATATAAATGTATCAGCTGATCGGATCAGTACTTCCCATGTAAAAGGGTAGGGAAAAACCTGAAAATCGCTGAAATAATAATCTAATAATGGTTCTAAAACACCAATGTAAAAGAACCAATACAAACAAAGAATACCAGGTTTGCAGACTGAGGGTCCAATGTTGTTCATTACTCTCCCTCACCGGCCGGATAAAAGTGAATCTGGACCTCCACGTGCTGTATCAACACTGTCTGTCAGCTGCGTGCGTTCCACTGCGGCTCTGGATGTGTTCCAGTCTGCAATCACTTGGGAATCAGTGTAGGATGCCGCCTTACGCGTTTCGTGATCATAGGATCACTTCATCAGAGGATGGCATCCTGGACTCTTCGTTCTGTTATATACTATTCAGCCTAATCATATCACTCCATAGTTAACCCTTTAGGTGCTAATACATTTTATCACATATTTGATCGGGGACAATGTCATATGGATACGTCTAAATAGTATTAACAGTGGATCAAACTTAATTATCAGACTTTAAAGTTAAGACTTAAATTAAAAGCAGATGATATACAAATTGAATATAAAATAATAACTTTATGTTAACATACTCGCTGGGTTAAGCTCTTTAAACACCCTATATAAGAGGTACGGTCACATAAAGCAGCCTTCAAATTCATTATTTATATAATCTCATGTAATTTAATTTAAAAAAAAAATTTTTTAAATGATGAAAAATTGAAAAAAATACATGTTTTTTGACTTTTACTTGAAAAATCTTTTACTCATCTACAAAAGCGAATAAAAAAAACTTCTAAATAGATTCAAAATGTTGTCCTGAGTTTTAAAATACCCAGTGTTTACATGCTTTTTTGCTTTTTTTTGCAAGTTATAGGGCTATAGGTACAAGTAAGATATTGCGGTTTCAAAACATACATTTTTTCAAATTTCTCAATAGTGACATTGTAACACTATTATCTGTCATAAATCTCTGAATAACACCCCACATGTACATATTTTTTTTAAAGTAGACAACCCAGGGTATTCAATATGGGGTATGCCCAGTTTTTTTTTTTTTAAAAGCCACCTAGTCACAAACACTGGCCAAAGTTAGCGTTCATATTTGTTTGTGTGTGAAGAAAGTAAAAAACTAAATTGAATGCTAATTTTGGCCAGTGTTTGTGACTAAGTGGCTACTAAAAAAGACTGGACATACCCCATTTGCAATACCTTGGGTTGTCTTCTTTTGCAAATGGTATGCCATCATGGGGGTAAGTCTCATTCCTGGGCTACAATACGCTCTCAAAGGCAACGTAACCAACCTGGCCATTTTCAATGTAAAAATATTTGACCCATATATTTGACCCTGTAACTTTCAAAAACGCTATAAAATCTGTACATGGGGGTACTGTTATACTCGGGAGACTTTGCTGAACACAAATATTAGTGTTTCAAAACAGGAAAACGTATCACAACAATTATATCATCAGTAAAAGTGCTGTTTATGTGTGAAAAATGCAAAAAAAGTCACTTTCACTGACAATATCATCGCTGTGATATGTTTTACTGTTTTGAATCACTAATATTTGTGTTCAGCGAAGTCTCCCGAGTAAAATGGTACCCCCATGTACAGGTTTTAGGGTGTCATAGAAAGTTACAGGGTAAAATACAGTGCTAGCAAATAAAATTCTCTGGACTTTCGGCCTGGGTTTGCAGGCAGGTCCCTCAAATTGCAGTTAATAAAATTACTTAATTATGTAAAAATATTACATAAATACGCACGTAGAATTTAAATATATATGCATATTTATATATTTGAAGTCTACGTGTACATTTATATAATTATTTATGTAATTTTGTATACGGACATAGGTATATTTCGTATTATTTTTATTTATATATACATAGATATCGATACAATTTCATTCTAAGTGTATTTTGACATATATATATATTTTAATATCAAAATACAGTTAGAATAAAATTTCATATAGATATAATTTTTTTTAATTTTTATTTTTAATTTTTTTAATTTAATCTACTTATTTGTATTTTATAATAATATATATATACAATATATATAGTTATTATATATATATTATATATATACACGTGTGTACTTTAAATATAAGTATATTTTTATATTAATATATGGACATATTAATATAAAAATACACTTATTATGACATTAATATAATATATGTCTATATATCATATATATATATATATATGTGTATATATATATATATATATATATATATATATATATATGTATATATACACATATATAATTTTTTTAATGATTTTACACTAGCAGGGGGACTGCCTGTCAGCACAGACAGTCCCCCTGCAGGCAGACACATGGACACCTATTGTGACCATGTGACTGCTCTGTTGAGCGATCACATGGCCACAGGGGTCCTAATCCGCCATGGGGAGACTGTCTGGGCTGCAGGCAGTCTCCCCACACCAGGAGCACCGCCGTTCACCACCGGGGAAACGACGGCGATCGGGTAAGTACATAAGACCGTTAGGACGGTTCAGGACCGTCACCGGTCGGCAATGGAAAAATGCAGATGACGGTCCTGAACCGTCCTCGGTTGTTAAGGGGTTAAAAGAGGTGAAATTAAAATTATTACCTAAAAATGCCTACATTGACAATAAAAGGAATCAGAAGGGTCTCTAATTAATAATGTGCTTCTCACAGGTTTGCAATTAAAAATTCATATGTCAGAATTACACTGATAAAGTTACTTCATAGGTACCCTACGTGACTTGACATATAGAAGATACTTAATTACAAAAACATATTCAGTCATTTGTCTAGGCATTTTCCTTCTAAACCTTTACAAAATACATGGGGATGTACAGTAGAGTTCCATTTTTTGTAAAGAAACCAAGCTTAGACACTATAGCCATTTTATTTCACTGAATTGGATACAGTGCCTTGAGTCGACTGGTGCTGTCCCTCAAATCTAACACTGAATGTGGGTCTCTGGCAACCCACAGCCCAGCCCAACTGCTTAACTGCCTAAAGCAGAGATTACATTCTTCCTCAGCCAAACCAATTCATATGAGCAATTGGTGAATGTGGTAGGCTGACAGTGGTCAACTGAAGTGGTCAGCTCTTAGCCAATCACTAAAACCCATTGCAGTTCAGGCTAATGTCGGAGCAGCACATAGAGGATAGGTTTCTGGGTACTCTTGAACATTAAACCATTAAAAAAAATATTTTAAACTGAACAGAAGGACAGCACCAAAGGTCTCAGGACACTATAACCACTTCAATGAGATTAAATGGGTACAATGCCTACAGTGTCCCTTTAAAAAGACCCACCATACACCTTTCTAAATAAATTACTCATTTCATGTATTGTCAATGCAGATATAACATTAACCATAGTTTTCTGGTGCTTTATATTTCATTATTTTATTTTTATTGTTTTGTATACAACCTTAATTTACAAAAAAAAAATGCAAAAATACAATATTATGCATTTCAATTAGTTGTATCATGTTTTACCTATCTATGTTGCTGCTTCATTATCTTTCTTGCCATATAATTATACATTTATCTTTATAAAAAGTCCGGTTATATGCCGAAACAAAATCCTTGAAAATATAAAAATAGCCCTGATATTTTTATTATTAAACATGATACGTTGGGTCTTTTATTTCCTAGACCATTAATTTATTTACTGCACTGTTCTAGTGGCCAATTGCATTTAGATTTTCTGATAATAATCTAACACTCATTTCAGATTTTCATATTTGTATGTAATTATAAATCTACGTACATATCACTCTACAGTTCAAGTATCAAGTGGTTGTCCTGTTTTCATAACCCATTTCTGCATTAACAAAGTTAAAGAGACAGCAGGGCCTAAACTTCACATTTCCACAAATAATTGAGACAAGTCGAATTAAAATGAAAATGGGAATTCTGATCATTGAGAAGGAAGAATAGGTTCATATAATGGTGAAGATCTGAAAAAAAGGAATTGTATTACAAGTGGAGATGTATTATTTTTTTATCTAGAAGAGAAAAGAAAATAGAGACAGAATTTAATTAGGTTGCCTCAACAGTATGACATTCACATGCATTTCATATTCAATAATATTGTATGTTTCCACTAACATTTGTGTGTGTTGAAGGCCAAGATCATACCAATAGTGATTTTTATTAAATACATGTAATTATTTGTTTCATAATAAAGAGTGATGCAGAAAAAAAGAAAGGTCATAACCAAAAAATAAAGTTGATGTCATATACATGCAAACATAATTACCAGGCCTGCCATATAGCTACCCTTTAGAACACACTGTAGCTACAGTATATTTAGATGCAACTGTGTATTCCAAGCCATCCTCAACTGCCAATATGCCATTCTGGCTGTTTGATCTTTGAGAGCCAGCAAACATATGCATGATTCAGGATTTGGAGCCAAATAACCTACCTAAAAGGTACCTGTTAAGAATGTTCAACTTATGCAAGTCTCCCAACTTTCTCACATTCAGCAAGACAGTCCTGATTTTGAGGTCCTGATTTAGTTCTCTGGTGTCCCATATCCAGGCATAGCCTGGCATCAAGCATATGCCCTTTCAGTTGGTAGCCCATTATAGGTGCTCCCATGATGCAAGCAACATCAGTGGTGATACCCCCTGAAGGTCCCAACTTCCTAATTCCATACTTCCCAATGTTGAAATGTATGCTTATATAATTCAAGCAATAATATTATCATATCATATAGGAGCCTATTATTGCTATATAAAGAGTACAACATTTTTTGAATAGTATTCCACTATCAAATATATCAGCTCTATGCTGTGGACATTAAGATAGATGTAATGGAACCCAAAGTAAAACGTGTACAATAAATAGTTCTTGTGACATATAAAATATATATTTTTTTAAAGAATGAATCAAAGAAAAAATATGTTCCAATCAGTGATTAAGAAGAGTGAGGCAATTGGAAAGCATTCTCTACCAATGGAATACCGTAAAACCTGGGAAACACCCAATTAAGGGAATAAACATGTTACCATGTTACAATTAAGGGAATAAACATGGGTGGTATCATGCTAGAAGAAACTGACTGACTACTACTACTTTTAAACCAATAGCAGGCACTGAACACTCTGAATAAAAGATGATGAGAAGCATAACAATCAAAGTTTTCTACAAAGAAGTTACAAAAATCTAGCAAATCCAGATATCTACAAGCATAGCTCTTGCTACTGGGTCCCTGGACTAAAAGAGGCATACATGTTTAGAGACTAATTTATAAAGGATACTGCAGTCTCATACCGGTGGCTAGGAGGCTAATACAGACTGTGACCTATCATGGTGCCGACTTCTCAACGTCTAGTACTGTCTTCATGAGAAGATAGCCATATGTATCATTACAAAACTGCTCATCCAGCTCTCTTCTTACAAGTCATTAATGATCATACATTATCTTGATGAGAGGTCCACTTATTTGATACCAATAAGAAGAACTCAGGTGGTTAATTATGTAAAAACTTAACTTTTATTACTTCAATAAAAGCTGATAATTTCCAAACAGAAATCTTCACAAAATCAACTCTTGCTACAAAGTGTTTTTCAGGTATAGACTACTGATTTTCTCTACTGAAACATAATATCATATTTGTTCTCAGTAGTTCTCTCTTATGTGAAAATTTACAGGAAATTCACCATTACCACTAAGGAATCCATAGGGTATATATTTTCTTAAATAATCTTTATATTGGGCAAGTGACCTGCCCCATCCAGGGAAAAATAAAAGGGATCCTAATGATTGTATTCTTTTATTTTGCCAAAAGGTGGCATCTAAACCATAGATTGATATAAAGTCCTAGAAACAGACCATAATAGCAGAATTGAACTGTTCCCTAAAACAGAGAAAATGAGAACTCACAAAAATGGACAAAAGCTTATAGAAACTCAATAACTTGCTCTTCGGTAAATCCTCTCTCAGGTCTTAAAATAGTTTTTGCTCATTTGTTCCATTACAGAGTGAACCTATTCCATTGCATATCATACTGATCCCACCTATAAGGGCAGTCCAGGACCAATATACCCGAAAGTTTTCTCTGCACGAGAGATACAGCAAACACAGACGATTGTTTTGGCCATTTTTGGGCCTTGTCAGTAGGTGTAGCTGATACTCCTCTACGCACAGTGAGCATGGGGTCCATATCTGGATTTTCCCTTCAACTTGAGGAGAGACAAGTTAATGCATTGAAGCAAAAACAGAGCATATGAGAATTCTGAGAACAGACAACTTAGAGAAACCCAATAGCTTGCCCTTCAGTAAGATCTCAAAATAGTTGTAATGGCACAAGTGAGCAAAAACTATTTTGAGATCTGAGGGGGGATTTACCAAAGGGCAAGTTACTGAGTTTCTCTAGGCTTTTGCCTGTTCTCAGAGTTCTCATATTCTCTGATTTTGTTGCAATGCATTAAATTGTCTCTCCTAAAGTTAACAGAGTAATCCAAATGTGGACCCCGCGCTCACTGTGCCTTGAGGGGTATCAGCTACACCTTGATTGTTCAACATGATTGTTCAGGGTTGCTGTATCTCTTGTGTCATTTTGAGACCTGAGCAGGATATACTGAAGGGCAAGCTACGGAGTTTCTCTAAGCTTTTGTTTGTTAACTTAAATTAGGCTTACTGACCATGGGTGTACACTGGGTGGGGGCAAGGGGGAGCACTTGCAGCCCCCCCTGGATTTTTACATTTGTGCTGGTATTTTTCTTATGAAATTAAGAATGCACTGCTATACATTGTGTATAGAGAAAGGCAGGGATAGGAAGCTACATCCCTGCTTCTTTCTCCTGACTGAATCCGCAGGGGAGCAGCACTTGCAGCCAGCAACTCCCAGACTGGAGAGACAGTCTACAGATCAGGTAAATGAGGCATGGGGGAGGGCAGCCTACAGATCAGGTAAGTGAGAGATGGGGGGGCGCAGCCTACAGATCATGTAAGTGAGAGATGGGAGGCAACCTACAGATCAGGTACGTGAGGGATTGGGGGAGACAGCCTACAGATCAGGTAAGTGAGGGATTGGAGGAGACAGCCTACAGATCAGGTAAGTGAGGGATTGGAGGAGACAGCCTACAGATCAGGTAAGTGAGAGATGGAGGGACAGTCTACAGATCAGGTAAGTGAGGGATGGGGGGCAGAATACTGATCAGGTAAGTGAGGGTGGGGTGCAGCCTACAGATCAGGTAAGTGAGGGATGGGGGAGGCAGCCTACAGATCAGGTAAGTGAGGGAAGGGGGGGGAGACAGATTAAAGATCAGGTAAGTGAGGCATGGAGGGGCAGCCTACAGGAAGGGTCAGCAAGGAGCAGAAAGGGGCAGCAAGGAGAAAGAAGGGTCTGCAAGGAGCAGGAAGGGACAGAAGGAGCACAAAGGTAAAGTAGTATTAAGAATCAGAAGGAGCACAAAGGTAAAGTAGGAGAAAGAGCAGAAAGGGGCAGAAGGAAAGCAAAAGGTAAAGTAGGAGAAGGAGCAGAAAGGAATAGAAATTAGCAGGAAGGGGCAGCAGGAACACGAAGGGACAGAAGGAGCACAAAGGTAAAGGAGCACAAAGGTAAAGTAGGAGAAAAGGCAGAAAGGAGAAGGAACAGAAATGAGCAGGAAGGGTCAGCAAGGAGCAGAAAGAATCAGAAGGACCACAAAGATAAAGTAGGAGAAGGGGCTGAAAGGAGCAACAATGAGCAGAAAGGGCAGCAAGGAGCAGGAAAGTAAAGTAGGAGAAGGAGCAGAAAGGAGAAGGGACAGAAATGAGCAGGAAGGAGCACAATGGTAAAGGAGCAGAAAGAATCAGAAAGAGCACAAAGGTAAAGTCGGAGAAGGAGCAGAAAGGAACAGAAAGAATCTACAAAGAGCAGGAAGTGTCAGCAATGAGCTGGAAAGGGCAGCAAGGATCAGGAGGGGACAGAAGGAGCACAAAGGTAAAGAAGCAGAAGGAATCAGAAGAAGCAAAAAGGTAAAGTAGATAATGGAGCAGAAAGGAACAGCAAGGAGCATGAAGGTAAAGGAAGAGAAGGAACAGAAATGAGCAGAAAAGGGCAGAAGGAGCACAAAGGTAAAGTAGGAGAAGGAGTAGAGAGGGTCTGCAAGGAGCAGAAAGGGATCAGAAAGAGAAAGGAGAAGAAGAGTGCAAACGAAGCAGAAAGGTAAAGGAGCAGAAGGAGCCTAGGAGGAGAGAAGACAGTGTCAGAAGAAAAACTGTGTCAAATAAAGAAGAAAAAGAGGAGATTTGGGCAGAAAGGACAAGTGAAGTGATCCTTCCACTTCATTCTGGACACCACATCATAAGGCTTTGGGCCTGGCAGGGGAACTTTCGACCTTCTCATCTCCCCAGGTAAAAAATGTGTTCACTTTTATTTATTGAGTGTCAAGAAGCACTGAGTGCCGCTGGGTAGGGGTGTGTCGCTGATTTTCTGATCGCTCTGGTTAGCTGGCACTCTATCAGTAGCTCCCCCCAAAAAAGTAAAACATTTTTATAAACCAGGAACTAGAAATTGGCTTAGAGTGTCAGCTGACCACTCTAGTCAATCAGCGGCACCCATGCCTGACGTCAATCTGCACTTTCTGACACTCCGTTTCAGAAGCCGAATACCACTGAGCGACCTGGAGATCTGGAGCTGGAGGAAGCCTTTGGGGTTAAACCATTTGAGAGCGGTTTAACCCCTTAAATGAAAGAGAGCACCCAGGGGCCTCCTGAAATCAATTTGATTAAAGGAACACTATAGTGTCAGGAATACAAACATGTACAGGTGATACTCGAAAAATTTGAATATTGTGCAAAAGTTAATTTATTTCTGTAATGCAATGTAAAAGGGGAAGCTAATATATGAGATAGACGCATTACATGCAAAGCAAGATAGTTCAAGCCGTGATTTGTCACAAGTGCAATGATTATGGCTTACAGCTCATGAAAACCCCAAATCCAAAATCTCAGTAAATTAGAATATTACATGCAATCAATAAAACAAGGAGTGTACATAGAACAATATCGGACCTCTGAAAAGTATAAGCATGCATATGGACTCAGTACTTGGTTTGGGCCCTTTTTGCAGCAATTACTGCCTCAATGCGGCGTGGCATGGAAGCTATCAGCCTGTGGCACTGCTGAGGTGTTATGGAAGACCAGGATGCTTCAATAGCGGCCTCCAGCTCTTCTGCATTGTTTGGTCTCATGTCTCTCATCTTTCTCTTGGCAATGCCCCATAGATTACGTAAGTGCTTCTGACGTTGTTTGTTGTTCAGGAGGGGCTTGACAAGAGGAATACGACATCTGAAGCCTATGTTCAGGATCCATCTTTGTGTGGTGGCTCTTGATGGCACTGACTCCAGTCTCTGTCCACTCCTTGTGAAAATCCCCAACACATTTGAATGGCCTTTTCCTAACAATCTTCTCCAGGCTGCGGTCATCCCTACTGCTTGTGCACCTTTTTCTTCCACACTTTCCCCTTCCACATAACTTTCTATTAATGTGCTTTGATACAGCACTTTGGGAACATCCAACTTCCTTCGCAATTACCTTTTGAGACTTTCCCTCCTTATGGAGGGTGTCAATGATGGTTTTCTGCACTTATGACACTTATGACAAATCACGGCTTGAACTATCTTGCTTTGCATGTAATGTGTCTATCTCATATATTAGTTTCCCCTTTTACGTTGCATTACTGAAATAAATGAATTTTTGCACGCTATTCTATTTTCTCGAGTATTACCCGTATTCCTGACACCATAGTTGTGAAAACGCTATTCACTATGTGATAATGACTATGCCCCTCCCCTTCATGACACTGTCAAAAAGGGGCCACAGATGGATGTCATTACAATTATGCCCCCACACCGCCCTCTGGAAAAATTCCTATGGACGCCCATGTTACTGACACCTATTTGTTTGCCAGTTAGTCTGCACTAAAAGAAAAAAGCAGCATACAGAGAGATATAGATGCACTAAAAAGACTGTATGGAAATTTCCACCTTTATTTTATTTTTATGAATTAGTAAAGGTTAAGTTTGAATAGAACTAGTTTCACTCACCTGTCATGTTTTTTTGGTATCTAGTTGATGGCTGAAACTCCTTGTCTTACTGGGTGGATTTTCTCTTTGAAAGCAACTCTGCCCATGTATCAATATGTCTACTTATTTGAAAATTATTTTTGGTCTCGAGTCTGTTTCCTCTGCTAGGAGGCGTCATAAATGTATATGTTCCACAGCTATTTTTTCATAAAAACAATCTTAACTTTTTCTCAAACTATAAATTAAAGGATTCAGCATTGGTATAACAAGGAAATAAAACACAGATGCTAACAGATCGTGATCTTGATAGCTAGAATTAGGTCTCATATACATGAATAGAACACTACCATAGAATAATGACACAGATATTAGGTGAGATGTACAGATGGAGAACATTTTTAACCTTCCACCTGATGTGTTTATTTTTAGGATAGCTTCCATGATACAAATGTAAGATATCACAGTGGCAAGAAGGTAACTAGTGGTGATGAAACTACTGAATGTGCATAGAAGGATCGCATTAACAAGTGTTTCTTTACAAAAAAGTTTCAGCAATGGCTGAATGTCGCAAAAGAAGTGGTGAATGTCAGAGTGACACACTGGAGAACTGAAAATGGCAGCTGTGTGAATGATAGAGTGAAGAAAGCCAGAAATATAAGATGTTGCCAATAACTGCATACAGTGGTGCTTAGTCATAACAATAAAATAATGCAATGGCCTGCAGATAGCCATATATCTGTCATAAGCCATGAACACAAGTATAAAGCATTCTGAACTTCTACAGGACGCTGCAAAATACATCTGTGCTGCATACCCAAGAGCAGAGATGCGTGGAGTTTTCATTAAGAAGTTGCTCAACATTTTAGGACTAATGGTTGAGGAAAGTACATGGAAAGAGGAAAAAAGTACATGGCAGTGTGAAGCTGAGGAGAGGTCCAAATGATTATGGCCATCCAAAAGTTACCAACGGTAGTCGTAAGATATGCAATTAGAAACAAGGGAAAGACAAGCATTTTAATTTCCTCAGATTGCTCAAATCCCAGAAGAACAAAATCAGAAATGGTTGTCCAGTTTTCATTTCTGCATTAACAAAGTAAAAGAGACAGTTGGGCCTAAACTTCACATGTCCACAAATAATTAAGAGACAAGTCGAATTGGAATGAAAATGTCAATTCTAATAATTGAGAAGGAAGAATACGTTCATATAATGGTGAAGGTCTGAAAAAAAGGAATTGTATTACAAGTGGAGATGTATTATTTTTTTATCTAGAAGAGAAAAGAAAATAGAGACAGAATTTGATTAGGTTGCATCCACAGTATGACATTTACATGCATTTTATATTTAATATTATTGCATGATCCCACTAACATTTGTGTTTGCTGAAGGCCAAGATCACACCAATTGCATGTTCTTTAGTGTATTATTGTCATTGAAACGTGAAAAGTAAAGCATACATGAATGTTCCCTCATAATTCCATGATAAGTACAAGAAAAATGAGATTAATGTAGACTATGGGATATGCTGGTGCTTTATAAATGCCAGTAATAATAATAATAATAGGCAATATTCTACATTCCATAAATAATTCTTAACAGGTAAAGCCCTTCCTACTTGTTTTTCCTGTTTTGTATGCCTATTTGAAGGGTTGAGAGGGATCCCCTTCCTAGGGTTTCTGCCTTACTCTATTCCTGTTTTATAGCGCTGACCCTACTCTGTTGTTCGGTAAACCAATATGTTTAAAAAATAAAATAGTGGAGTTCATTGTAGGACTTAAGTGTGTTGACAGGTCTACAAAGACTATATAACTAAAAGAAAGACAAAACAGTGCTAAAAACAATCTTAAAGTGAAATGTAATTCAATTCCTATAAAATAGAAACATAGTTACGTAGTTATATAGGGTGAAAAGAGACATGCGTCCATCAAGTTCAGCCTTTTTTGCTGTTGATTCAAAAGAAGGCAAAAAAAACAGTATGAAGCACTTCCAATTTTGCAACAAACTAGGAAAAAAATCCCTCTTGACCCCAGAATGGCAGTCAGATTTATCCTTGAATCAAGAAGCTATTACCCTACAACTGAAAAATTATATTATTGAATATTATGTTTTTGCAAGTATGCATCTAGTTGCTGTTTAAACATCTGCACAGACTCTGATAAAACCACTTCTTCAGGCAGAGAATCCCACATCCTTATTGTTCTTACAGTAAAATAACCTTTCCTTTGCCTTAGCCTAAATATTTCTTCCAGTCTAAACGCATGATCTTGTGTCCTATGTATTGTCATGTTTGTGAATAGATTTCCACACAATGGTTTGTATTGGAAACAACAGTTTGGAAGAAATAAACAAATAAAGTTTGATGTCTGTTTCTAAGATCAGGGAGTGTGTTCTCTACTTCTGTGGGTTTTATTTGTTTTGTTCTTGTTGTTTGTTTTTGTTATTTTTTTTTTTAAGTTTTCTTTATTGCATTTTTATTGAGCCAGCTAGCAATAACTACTAAATCAAGAGAGATTTAAATCACCCCTTGCAGATGTTCATTCAACACTGCATTGAAAAGTGGATTACAAAATTAGTTACACCATTAAGTGTTTTTCTCAGATTAATAGTTAATCAAATGAGGGTTAGGGATGACACATGGGAAGCTATTCTTGGTACAATGTAAATAAAAGCAGAATAAATTTGGCCAAGAGGTAGATTTGATTAATGAGGTGATGAAGTTATGGACAGCCCCTGCCATTGGTCCCTAAACCAGCTCATTAGATTGGAGAAAAAAAAGAGAATGTGGTCACTATTTATGTAAAGAATTTAACTGAGGAGCAAGCCTCACTGCTAATCCAAACGTACCATAACTTTGAAGTATTTATCAGATTTTATTAGATTGATATTTTGCACTAAAGCTCACGTTAGACTCTTTTGAACTTCCATTGTGAGTTTACAATTAAATATTTGAATAAAATGTTGGATTTAATTTTGACTGCACAGATTCCTACCTAGAAAGTAAATGCATCGACATCGAACGCCCGAACATCGGAGACCCGATGAAAGGAAATGAGGCATAAAAGCAGAGCAAATGTTGCCGTTAATTGTCACAGTGAAATATCCTGGTTATCCGGCCAGTCCTAGAGGAAACCTAAAACCATACCTACATCCCAAAGGGAGGTGTACTTAGGCGCCGGAGGGTGGGATAGTCTGATATCTCTGAGGAGTCTACATACCAATGGATCCTGATTCGAGAACCTCCAAGGAGCACGTGAGCTGCTGAGATTGCTGACCTGGCCACGTTAACAGAACAGTACGAAAACAGGGGCCATAGAAGGGATCGGCACTCTATTCCAGGCACCAACAACACCAAATGTTCCAAGCGGACAAATAGCATCTCTGCGTCCCAAGGGCCCAGGAGTCACAGAGGAGGACCCTAACCATCTGTGATAAATCATTGACATTACAGCTACCCTGGAAAGAGTCTAGGCCACCAAACATAGGTTGCAGTCCACTACTAGAGGAGGATGAGGGTTAATAGGAGGAGTGGATCCCGATGGGAGAACTCCGGAAGTTACATAAACTAAGCCTGGCCTTGCCAAAGCAGAGTCAGCAACACCAAGGAGACCCATTGACGTCGAACGGGGGAAACGGTTTGAAGAAAGGCATCCAGCGCCGTGCATTCCGGGTTCGGGAGCCAACTGAAGAAACGTCGGAACCTGACAGTTCGTCCAGAAGGCAAATAGATCCACCGTGAATGGGCCCCTCATGGTCGAGTTGTCCAGCAAAATCGAGCAATGGAGTCTCCAGTCACTGGCTTCCCTCCAGTGTCTGGAGAACCAGTCTGCCATCAGGTTCGTCATGCCTGGTAGATACTCCACCTGGCCTGGTGGCGTTGGTGGCGTGCAGATGGAGAGAGTAAAATGGCTTGTGCTAAAGTTGTGGGACCACCAAAGACGTACTCCGCGGTCCCCACTCTCAGGGACGACCGGAGGGGGCAGAAGCAGAGCCTCCTGAGGTCCCCGAGCAGGAGACACAACAAGGGAAAACAAAACAGATAGGGGGCACCTACACAAATAACCTCTGGAATTAAAGAGGTAGCAAGCTAGAGGCAAGTGAGGCCTAGTAAGGAAAACAGTCTCAAGGTGGATAGTTCACATAGTAAGAATAGAAAGGTAGCAGGAGAGTGTGAGAGCTACGGAAAAGGCAATCTGAATAGGTAAAGCAATATTGTAATCCACAAAATTACAATAATATAAAAGCCACAGCAACCCACAAGAGCAAGAGACAGTGATACTATGACCTGTGCTGGTGAGGAGCAGCAAAGAAAGAGGAAGTACTATATGGGAAGGGGAGTTTTATTGTATCTTACTTTTTTCTGATTGGTTGATTCTCTCTGTGTTAATGTGCTGCTGTGGAGTTCTAGTAAAGAGAGGCTTAAGCAAATATAAAGCCTCCTGTCTTGTTATAAAATTGATTATCTTACAATTGTAGCATTGTATAGAAAAAAAAATGGGTAAGCAGCTTTTACTTTTCAACTTGCAGCTCAATACCTAATCATAGATAGCAAGTATAACTATGAACCTTCAATTGAATCCTTTCATTTTTTAAATTGTATTTGTTTTTTGATTATACCTTTGATAGGGTATCTTTACCTCATGATATCTAATAAACTATCAGAGATAGGGATTGTACCGGAGAAGAGTTGAATTTGGTAAACTGTAATAAACAATAAAATTATAACACATAAAATAAAGCAATGCTATTAAAAGATTAGTGGATGAATCTGGGAACCACGACTCTATATAAATTAAACGGGAAGTCAAAATTATAAATGGTGATACAGTGTTTATTATTATTCAGTTAGAGACATGAGTAAAGAGTGGCGGCAAGAGATCAGGAGAGGGTAGATTGATTTGCATGGCATCTGCATAGAAATTATATGGGAAGTTAATGGAGCTGATGAGTTTATCAAGGGAGGCAGTATAGATCAAGAATAACAGGGAACCAAGGACAGAGTCTTGGGGAACACCAACAGAGAGGGATTGGGGAGAAGAAGCAGAGCCAGAGAAAGAAACACTGAAAGAGCAGTGGGAGAGGTAGAAGGAGTACCAGTAGACTGCAGTATAGACCGAGATTGCAGAGGATGAGAAGAAGCCGTTGATGATCAACAGTGTCATCAAGGTCAAGGAGAATTAGGATAGGATAGAGATTATAGGATTTTGCAACGAATAGATCATTGGATACTTTGGTCACAGCTGTTTCAGACAGAGTGACGAGCATGGAATCTAGACTGAAGTGGGCTAAGCATAGAGTTGGATTTGAAGAAGTCTGTTAATCTTGCATACACAACTCTTGTAAGGATCTTACAGGCAAACAGCAGTAGCAAAATATGGTGGTAATTGGATGGGAAGTTAGGTTGGGTATTTTTTCAGAATCGGGGTGATGTTTGCATGTTTGAAGGGCAAAGAAAATATGACAGAAAAGAGGGAGAGATTTAAAATGTTACTGAGAGGCAAAGCAAGAGAAAGAGTGAGAAACAGAGTGTGGATGAGATACGAGAGAATAGAATTGATGGAACAGGTAGTGGGGTGGGAGGACCAGAGCAGGGAAGAAACCCTTTTCCATTGTAACAAGTGCAAATGAGTATAGAACAGTGGAGGGGATGCGGTTGGGGAAAGTATTGGTAGGGAAAGCAGAGAAGTGATTGCAAAGGTTGTGGCGGTCAAGTTAGTAGGAGGAGAAGGAGGAACAACAGGGCAAAAGAAGAGAGTTAGAAGTGTGAAATAAGCTTTTGGGTTCATGGGAGAGCATAGTTATGAAATAACTTTAAATAAATTTATAGAGGAAAAAGTGAAACTCAATGTAATTGGGCACGATTGCTGCATTTAAATGTAGAAGGCCACGGTGTCTAGGTGAGAGGAGAGTATTATGTTGTAAAGGGAAGAAGCAGAGTTGGGCCAGGCAGGTGAGGTTTGAGACTTTGTGGAGAATCGCAGTAGGTCAAGACAGTGGAGGTTTCTGTGAGATTGATGTGCTGAAGGTGGTGTAATCTGGCTACGAGGTATGGCGATGTCAGCATATTGTGGTCTGATAGAGGAAATGAAACATTGGACAGATTAGAGGCGGTACAGAGATATTCAATTGGATATCCTGACACCTTTCTATTATGGCCAGCATTAAGGTTTTTCAGCAGTTTGAGATGCAGTAGCTCTTTGTGTCAGACCAGATGGACTAGCATTCGCTCACCACTTGCCACAATGAGCATAAGCCATCCATGACCCTGATGACGGTTCACTAGTTGCCCTTCCTTGTTCCACTTTTGGTAAGTATTAACCACTGAATATTGGGAACACCACACAAGACTTGATGTTTTGGAGATGCTCTGATCTAGTCACCGAGCCATTACTATTTGGCCCCTGTAAAAGTCACTGATATCTTTTCCCTTGACCACTTTTCCTACTTCCAACACATGACATTCAAGAACTGACTGTTCACTTGCTTCCTAATAAATCCCACTACTTGAAAGGTGCCTTTGTAACAATATAATCAATGTAATTTACTTCACCTGTCAGTGGTTTTACTGCTGTGGCTAATCAGTGTATGTATGGTTCTTTTGTTTAATGTCTCATTATTTTATTACCTTACCTTAAAAATGATGCAATTGTTTTATCGAGCATACAGCTAATCAGTTATGGCTCATGAATGTGCGTGTCATCCCCACTTTGATAATTATTACTGCTTTTTATTGTTTAGACCTATGACATATAACATGGCACTCAGTTTACACTCAGCACCTTTTAACCCCTTAAAACCGGAGGACGTACAATTACGCCCTCTAATAGGCGGCTCTAAACGCCGCCGGGCGTAATTGTACGCCCTCCGGTTTTTGTTAACTTACCCGGTCGCCGGCGGTCCCACGCCGGCGATCGCGGTTGGGGGGACTCCCAGGGAGCCCCCCGCGGCACATCCGTCCTCGTCGAAGCCCCCCGGCCATGTGAGAGTGGGGTCCTAGCGAGGACCCCACAATCACATGGCCGGGGATAGCTGGCTTCTGTATTGCCGGCAGGGGGGCTGCCTGTAATGACAGGTGGTCCCCCTGCTGGCTGAAAATAAAATAAAAATAAGTTAATGGTGTAAAAAAAAATAATTATATATACTTAGATCATATATATATATTATATATATATGATCTAAGTATATATATATACACATATACATACACACACATACACCGTCTAGGTGTATTTTACTATTAATATATATATAATTATATATATATATTAATATCAAATTACACGTAGACTGATACTGATTAAATATATATATAATTATTGTTATATATATATTTATATATAATATAAAAAAAATAAAAATGTAAATACGTTAAAAAATAAAATTAAAAAAATAATTCAAAATAAATAATTAAAAAATATATAGATGTGTGTTATTTCGTTCTAACTGTTTTGTGAAATTAATATATATATATATATATATCAAAATACACGTAGAACGAAATAATATATATATCTATATACATAAATATATACGTATATATCACTATATATATACCTATATATAAATAAAAATATTTTAAAAAATTATAGATATATACATATATATACACATAATATATATATATACATATATTAATTCTACATATATATTTATGTAATATTTTTACATAATTAGGTATCTTAATTAATTACAATTAGCGGACCTGCCTGACAACCCATGCCGAAAGTAAAGGGAATTTAATTTGCTAGCACTATATATTAACCCTATAACTTTCCAGACACCATAAAACCTGTACATGGGGGTACTGTTCTACTCGGGAGGACTTCGCTGAACACAAATATTAGTGTTTCAAAACAGTAAAATGTATTACAACGATGATATCGCCAGTAAAAGTACATTTTTTGCATTTTTCACTAAAAACAGCATTACACGGACAATATTGTTGCATACTTTTTACTGTTTTGAAACACAAATATTTGTGTTTCAGCTGTCCCTCAGTAACAGTACTCAAGGTTTTATGGTGTTTTCAAAAAGTTACAGCGTCAAATATAAGGCTTGTGTTTCATTTTTTTCACATTAAAATTCGCCAGATTGGTTACGTTGCCTTTGAGACCCTATGGTAGCCCAAGAATGAAAATTACCCCTATGATGGCATACCATTTGCAATAGTAGACAACCCAAGGTATTGCAAACGGGGTATGTCCAGTCTTTTTTAGTAGCCACTTAGTCACAAACACTGGCCAAAATTGGCGTTTTTTGCATTTTTCACACACAAACAAATACTAACGCTAACTTTGGCCAGTGTTTGTGACCAAATGGCTACTAAAAAAGACTGGACATACCCCATTTGCAATACCTTGGGTTGTCTACTATTGCAAATGGTATGCCATTATGGGTGTAAATTTCATTCCCGGGCTACTATACAGTCTCAAAGGCAACGTAACCAATCTGGCGAATTTCAATTTCAAATGTAACGTGCTATATTTGACCCTGTAACTTCCCAAAACGCCATAAAACCTGTACATAGGGGGTACTGTCTTACACGTGAGACTCTACTGAATATAAATATGTGTATTTTATTGCAGTAAAAGCAAACAGTATTATGACATTGATCGTTAAAATGTCATGTAGAACTAAAGAAATTAAAAAAAAACGTATTTTCTCCCATTTTTTTCATATTAAATTATGTTTCATAGCTAAATATTTGATATTAAATGAAAGCCCTGTTTCCCCTGAATAAAATGATATATAATAGGGGTGGGTGCATTTACTATGAAAGAGGTGTATTACGGTTGGACAGACATGTAGCGCAAATGCCAGGTTTTGTTTACATTTTGTTTTGTTCACAATGTGTACATTTGGCTCCGTCCTTAAGGGGTTAAAATGATGGTGGTAACATTTATATTTACATTGTGTGTGCACAGTCATTTATTTATTTTTGACGTTATGAATAATATTACAGCTATATGGTGTTTTAAGAGCCAAGAATGACTGAGACAATAATGTACACTTGAAATGGTAACCAATAAAAAAAACCCTTGAAAAAGGCAGCCAGTTGGTGCCGAAACATTGGGGGTATTGGGAACCTGTGTTTCTGCCAGGCTAGGCTTGAGAGAAGTTTGGTAAATTATTACTGTTTTATTTTTATGCCTTTTATGCCTTTATATTGTCACTCTGTATTTTTTGCTGTATGCAATATATGCCTATTATTGGTTCATTAAATATTTGCATAACTTATATTGGTGGTTCTAGTGTGCATTCTCTTTTTGGTAACCAATAAAAAAGAAATCTTTTTTGAAAGAGTTTGTCTCTTTGAAAATTTTAAAAACCAGGGAATACTTCTATCTGTCCTCTTTCTGCATCTAAGTGTTCTATTAAGTAAGACATTTGTGATCCTTAAAACATTATGAAGAAGACATTTAAGTTTCACAATCTTTCAAGAAACTTAGACAATAAGAACAATAACAATAAGGCCATTGATGCAAAATGTGTAAAAAATATTTTAAAAGAAAATGCAGACACAATAACAACTTCATCTAAATCACTTGCTCACATTTGTATCTTTCTCACTTACTCTGTTTGTATCTTTCTCCATTTTTTTTCTCCAGTTTTCTAGATAGGAAACTAGTGAATGTTTGAGAGTCAACTGTCCAGTAGCAGATGGTTCCTTATTGAAGCTGCAACCAGCAATGGAGGAGGGCATAGAAGTCAGAGAAGTCAGGTTTTATTGAGATTAATTTCTTATGATCCCCTGAATGCGTATGTAGCGCAGATGGCAACAAAATGAAGTAAATTGTTTAAAGTAATCAATGTATTGAAGTTAGATTTAACTGAAGAACATACCTGCTTTTTTCCTTCTCTTTTTCCTTCTCATTACTCATCTTCTGGAACTGCACCAACGTCAGCTTGGTACTAGGGGCTTGAAACATCAGGAGCTATATCACTGTTGTATTATTGTGCACATGATATATGTGACAGTACAAAACAGAGGATTACATGACCCATGAGATCACATGATCCTCAATGAATATATCTGCATATGTGCAGTGACATATCAAATGCATTTATTGAGCATCACAGGAGTAGATACCTGTTCCCATCAATATAATTGATGAATTTATGGGAAATTGCAAGATGTGAAAATTATTGGACAATTAGTGCAACATTTTGTCAAAAATCAGCTGGTTCATAAAGCTTTAGTAACATTTCAGTAAATTTTCTATGCGATCTAAATTAGTTTTTTTTTTTAAATAAAGATTCTATTTTTATTAAAAAAAAATTAAATCAACAGAGGCATTGATGTTCCCTTCTGTCCAATGTCCTCAAGCACCTAAAATGGTGGACCAAATTGAGCCAACATAAGGAGTTTGTTGAAGGCCACTCTGCACTTTCAGAATACAAGTTATAAAAGGGAGAGAAGAAAATAATTAGATATGTCTGTGTCAAGCCATATACATGACTGGAATGCACAAACTTAATTAAGTAAACAAGTTTCATTTTAGAATTAAAGTTTTGCAAAGGATACTCTTTAGAGCTTGCTTAACCTCTTTATTTCTCAATGTATAGATGATAGGATTCAAGGCGGGAGTTACTACAGCATATAAAAGAGAAACAAGTTGGTCTTGCTCTAGTGAGTAGATGGATGTTGGCCTCATGTACATGAAACTTATACTGCCAAAAAATAGGATGACCACAACAAGATGTGAAGCACATGTTGAGAATGCTTTCCTTCTTCCCAACTTTGTGCGTATTTTCAAGATAGCATTAATAATTTGTATATAAGAGACCAAAGTCAGTACAAAGGAACTTAGTCCTAAAAAGCCACCAGCTGTGAGGATAAGTAACTTGTTCTGGAAAGTATCTGAACAAGCAAGCTTTAGCAAAGGAGGAATATCACAAAAGAAATGTGAGATCATGTGAGAATTACAATAGGGCAAACGAGCAGTGAAGACTGTATGTATGATAGATGTGAGAAAGCCAACCAGCCAAATACCAATGGCCAGTTGGAGGCATGTTCTTTTGTTCATAATAATAGTGTAGTGCATGGGATTGCAGATAGCAATATATCGGTCAAAGCCCATGACAGAGAGCAGTAAGCACTCTGTGCTACAGCAGGACACATAGAAATAGAGTTGAGACATGCAACCTGTGTAAGATATCTTGGTGCTCCCACCAACCAATGGTATCAACATTTTGGGCACAGTCACTGATGAGTAGGAAATATCCAGGAATGAGAGATTTCCCAGGAAGAAGTACATAGGAGTATGGAGTTTATGTTCTGTCCATATTGTTGTTGCAATTATGACATTTCCACAGATTGACATAAGGTACAAGAGTAAAAATATAGGAAATAGAAAATGCTGTATTCTTTCATCACTGGACAAACCAGCAAGTGTGAAATCTGCCTCTGCTGTCCAGTTTATCCAATACATCTTATCATGTATTATTATTTTTATTTTTTCAACTTTTTCAAATTAGAAAGTTATTTTCATTTCTCATAATGCCATTACAGTAAAGTAAAATATAGAACACAAAAATTGGACTGTGGAAAACAGAAGAAAAACAGTATATTTTAGGTAACAAAAGAAAATTAACATTTTGAATAAGAATACATCTGATGATGAGTGAAATAGGTTAAAGGGTTGAAAAACAATGTCAATGCTGTTAAAGCAGTAGCCATAGGTATAGGAATAGTATCACATAAATTATGCTTATACTGCACCAACATATCTAGAGTTACTTTCTTATGGAAATGTTAACTGAATTGGTGGTTTATAACACTATTACTTTAAAAACAAGGATTGTCTATGTGTCAAGCATAGGCATGTGCAGTACCTTTCACTTGGGTGTGGGTTATTTCCTGGTAAAATAAGCTCCACTGAGCTAAGTCCTGCTGTTCAGGGGTTACACAGTGGCTAAGAGCATCAGCTGATATTCTCAGCCAATGAACACAGCAGTGAGGCATAGTTCAGTGGCATACGTTTCTGGCAGCAGGGGCAGGACCCAGGAAAGTTGTTGAATCGTTCTTAAATGGTTTGACTCCTTACTCTAACCGCTATAGCGGGCTGTAGAAGTTAGGGTGATTTGTGTGCTGCTGTATGTATATGTGGGGGTTAATGTGTGCATTGTTTAGGTGCACGGAGGCTGTAAGTGTTGTAGCTGTGAATGATGTGTGTTTTGTGGCTGTGTATGGCTGACTGCATGTGTAAGGTAACAGATTGTTTTTGGGGTTAAGGTGTCTGTTTAGATGTTGTTTGGCTGTAAGTGTTATAGGTATGTGAGCAGCAACGAATCTCCCAACATTCAAGCTGAATTCAAGCTATGTATACCAGTTAAGTGCTTTGTGTAGTGGTGGAACCATACATATTTTATGCCAGCTGGGGATCTACAATTTGCCCTTACATGCATGTCTGTATTTGTGAGCAGTGTTTGTGTGTTTGATTTTTTTTTTTAAATGGAATAGTATGTGCATGTAGGGGTGTATATGTGTGTAGTGTTGGTGTTTGCTGGGATGTATGCACATACACACATACATTACCACATACATACATGCATACCTACACAGATATCTGTACACATTAAAACTCACACAGATACACACATATAAAAACACTGACACATACAAACACATTCAAATACTCACTGACACATATACACACTGACACACATAGATACACCCACTAAAACATACATACACACTCAGGTACACACACTGACAAATACAAACACCCTGACACACAGATACACACACTGACACACACACGGTAACATATACACACACTGACACAAAAATAGACACATACACACACACACACACAGACATATACATACATATGTCATAGTCATTTATATTTTGATGCACCCTCCTGTTAATACACCTTTGATGTGCAGGAGTGTGGCTTGCCTGAGTTCCTGCTGCTGGCTGATGCTGAGAGGAGTGTGGTTCTGGAGCTGGGTGTCTTCTTGATTCTAAACCTCTTCCTGTGCCTGCTTCTTGCCTGTGCCTGCTCTACCTCTGACACAGTTCCCAATAAAAGTTTCCATCTTTCGCTTTCTCCCAGCATTGCTGATATTACAGAGGCCCGTTTGTTCTGTTACAGGGCCACAGCACCACACTGGTACCACTCGATAGGCACTTCAGCATGTGGGCCACGGCGCCAGTGAACTGGCTGCATTGGCAATAGTTTTGTCACTCACTGCAAGATACACTGGAATTTTATGATAATACATCATATTTATTATATTTTGTATGTCTGCTGAAGACATGTTCAGGTCATCTAGTTTACAAATCAAAGAGGTGTCTATCACGCTACCATAACTGTGGTTCCCCAATATCAAAGCCATTGTCTACCTAATAGATACAAGGGAGAAGAAACAAGAAGCCCATAAGATATTTTTTAGAAAATGAAGAGGATCTGCAGATTACTGAAGTCTCAATGCTAGTTTACAGAACATTGTATTCCTCTTGTCAGACAATCCTTATCATCTCTAAAAAAGACCTCTTACCCATAGATTGTAAACAGATTAAGGCCTACCAGAATAATGGTGCAGGGTGGCAACCATGAATCGCTTTCATTGTGCTATCCAGGGCAACCATGACATGGTTTTTCAACCTGAAGATGAATGTAAATCAGGGTAAATCTGTCTACTAGAAGATCAAGTTGGCAATTGATTTCGTTACCAAAGCTACAAAGGATCTCATTTAAAGTCATGACCTTATTGCTGGTTCTCATTGAGCTCTTCACCCCAACTTCACTCATGGATTGCAGCTCATTATTAAAGACAAAAAGTTGAACAAAGAAAGGTTCTAAGAAACATTACAAGACATTCTCTCAATATTTTGTGACAAATTGACAAAGACCCTAAATAAGTTGGCGGATGGGGGAAGAGTTATGCAACAAGTGAGATGGAGGGAATTCTGCAACAAGTCATCGGGGCAGGCACAATCACGGTTCTCCGGAAATCTGCTAAAGATCCTGAAGTATGTGTCAGTTACTGTCTTATCTCATTCCTGAACGTGGATGTTAAACTGTTCACAAAATTATTAGCACGCAAATGCAGCTACTGCTCCCAGATCTAATAAACCCAGATTCAATGGGATTTATCCCAGGTCGAGAGACTAAAGATAGCACTCTATGCCTATTTACCATACAACACCTGGATTGACGCGGGACTAGATTCCTGCTTTTACTATCCACAGATGCCGAGAACGCGTTCGACCATGTTAATAGAACCTTCATGTTCACCACTCTAAAAGAGATGGAATTTGGTGATAAGCTGGGGGACCTGGATTACAGCTCCATATAACCACCTGAATGGTCGGTGATGGGGGACCCAGCAGAACTCTACCGGTCCAACTTTCTACCCTTGCTGCATAAAATTCAGGCAGACTTCAAACAGTTGTTGTACCCACACCTGGTTGGGACGTGTAGCAGTTCTCAAAATGAACATCTTACCAAGACTGCTATAACTTTTCCAAATAGTCCCCATTTCACCTAAAGCATTTTTTATCTCTTTGAAAACTGGTGTGATCTGATATGTCTGGAGGATCGAGAGATCCGCCTGAGTCATTACTTATTCTGTCTTGCTAGGCAGTGGAGGGATTGGCTCTCTCCGATTTTAAAAAATACCACCAAGCAAAAGCACATCCTTGATTGGCACTCTGCGACCCCACACAGGCAATGCGTATCTCTGGATTGGGGAGATGGATGGGACAGAGCGGCCGCTGGGTCCAGTCTTACCATCTCCAACTTGCACTCAGGAGACAAGACAAAAACTGACTAGGGCAGGAGTATTGCTTCATAGTGTAAGAGACATTCCAATGGTTTGCTGACAACTCCAGTACGCACCTATACACCTATATATAACAATAATTGCAACAAATGTGTATTTCTGGCATGCTCTCAGCCATAGCCCTCCTGTCTGCTCTGTGGGCAGATTCATTTTGGTAGATGATGCAGCCGTGTTATGTTTTTTTTGTTTGTTTTTCGTTCCCTAACCTCTACCAGGTAGCCGAGGGTGAAAGAGGTAAACCATTTACACCTTAATGTCTGTTGTCTTTTTTTTAATGTTTGATTCTGACATCTCATGCATCACTGATCTTTAACTGTACTCTTTTCGGGACCTGCTTGTCTCATTCTGTTACCTCTATCCAGGGGCGTACCTGGAGCATTTGGCACCCAGGGCGGATCCTATATTTGGCACAGGGGCTAGAGTTCACTCTCCACTGGACCACCAGGGAAAGCAGCAGCATGATCCCCTTCCCTACATAAGGTAAGAAGGGAGGGGGGATATTAAGTAATGTACCCCCACCTCCACCCCCACAATCACCCACACACATACAGCACACACACACACACAGACACACAGCACCCACACACACAGCACACACACACACACACATACAGCACACACATACAGCACATTCACACATACAGCACCCACACACACACAGCACACACATACAACCCACACATACAGCACACATACATATACAGCACACACACACACCACACACATACAGCACCTTCACACATACAGCACCCACACACACAGTACACACACATACAGCACCCACACACATACAGCACCCACACATGCACAGCACACACACACACAGCACCCTCACACACATACACCAAACACACACACCCACAGCACCCACATACAAACACAGCACCCACACACACACAGCACCCACACACATATAGCACCCTCAAACACACAGCACCCTCTCACACACAGCACAGAAACAGCACCCTCACAAACACACACACACACACACACACACACAGCACCCTTACACACACACAACACCCTCAAACCACCCTCATGCAGCACACACACACACACACAGCAGTGTATGTGTGTGTGTGTGTATATATATATATATATATATATATATATATATATATATATGTAAATATAGAACAAAAAGAGCAGTAGTTCCTGCACTCCAACCTTCAAAATATATAAATACCTGGTGCTCTGGTTGCAAAAATTGATAAGTTCAAAAAATAACCGGCACTCACGGTTTTCTCAAGTAATATCACTTTTATTCCGAGTTCAGTATCGACGTTTCAGCTCCTCAAAGAGCTTTCATCAGGACATAAATCAAATACAAAATGAGCAAAGCTTATATAGGAAACAAATAATGAGTTTACTTACAACACAGGTTGTCCTCGCTCTTTCCCACCGCCAGACTCGCACCGGTCGCCAATGCGGAAGTGAATTCACTTCCGGGTACCTATCACGTGAGCGGAGGCAAAGGGTTTTAATTGGTGCAGAAAGCCTCGTTTCTGGGCAGCTGGAGACTAACTTGTCTCCTAAAGACCTCCCATTTCTACGGGCGCCACTGCAAACCAAAACACAAGAGTCCTCCATAGTGTATCACGTCACCATGGCAACCGGGCAACAGCCCAAACGGCAAGAAAAGGGGGGGATCAAAAGAGACACCATGAGAAGGCATAGAATATAAAAAAACATAATAAATGTAATTCAGAACTATAGCAATACTAAGGGACTAAGTGCACTATAGGTATATGTAAGTAATGTGAAGTGTGCAGAAAAGTATATATGGGCAAACTATGTGTAAACAAGCCTATAGAGGGTGACCAGAGGAATTGATCTATTTATTAAATGAACACTTAGTATCAGTGCATACATCTAAAGTGACAATGTTCACATATTAATTAATTAATTAATGCTGTGACCAGTGCTGTAATATATTAAAGTTAATAAATATTGAAATGTGCTGTATAAGCTCTTATAGTTCCAATTCTTCTAAAAATATAATGAATATAAAGTGCAAAAAGTGAAGAAATGTATTAAAAGTGCATAATTAACCCTATCAAACTATGTATAAAAAATCCACAAGTATTTGCTAAAAATTACATATTCAAATCTCATCCCTTACAGAGTCGTCTCATGAGTCATAAGTATTCAAAAAAATATTACATAAATAATATATTAAAAAACAGTATTATACACTTAAAATTCACAAAAACTAAGATATATATTGTTTTGGAATTAGCACCCCATTGTTATAGATCTGGACCATATATCATATAAAGGCTGAAAAGGAACATTTTTCATTTAAACCCCTAGGTGAAAGGGTATCAAGTTGTATGATCCAGTAAGTTTCTCTCTGTAGGAGGAGTCTCGCACGATCACCCCCACGTATCGGTGTCGGGATGTGATCAATCGCAACGCATCTTAGAGATGACAGCTGATGTTTCAACTCCAGAAAATGTCGGGCCACAGGCTTATCCGACTGGCCATCACGATAGGCCAGGCGGATGCTTGACCTGTGGCCCCTAATTCTCTCACAGAGGGCTGTCTCCGTCTTACCAATGTAATTCAAACCACAGGGGCAGGTTAATTTATAAATCACAAAGTCACTCCTACAATGAATTCGATGTCGAATTCTATATACCTTGCCCGTGTGTGGGTGGTTGAAGGTTTTGGAAGGGATTATATGTCCACACGTGACACATCCCAAACACCTTACACACCCCACATTCCTAACATTGCCCTTGGCTGTTCCATAACAATGTTGGGGATCCGTCTTAACTAGCATATCTCTTAAATTCCTGTTCCGTCTGTAACAGAACAGGGGTTTCTGATGAAAGTTCTCTGGAAGAGTAGGATCCCTTGCCAGAGTATTCCAATTTTTCCGGATAGATGAAATGATCTCTGTGCTTGCAGTGTTAAACTGCATTGGAAAAATGAGTCTAGTGTTTGTTGCTCTATCCCTTGGTGCCTCGGATGATGAATATGTTGTTTTTGCTCTCTTAAGGGCCATTTCCAATACACTCTGTGGGTATCCTCTGGTGAGAAATTTCTTACACATAATTTCCAATTGGATGTTGCATTGTTGACTTAAAGAATTGTTTCGCAATACCCGCAAAAATTGTGAGTAAGGTAACGATGTTTTCAAGTGCCTCGGATGGAAGCTGTCGAAGTGTAATATGGTGTTTCGATCAGTAGGTTTCGTAAAAAGTCTGAACTCCAATTGATTCTTGATGATCATAATTTCAATGTCAAGGAATTGTACACTTTTTTCATCAATATGTGAGGTCATCTTCACCGGTGTCGGTAGTGTATTTAGATTCATTGTAAACTGAATCGCCTCTTCCTTAGAACCATTCCATAAAATGAGTATATCGTCGATGAACCTAAAATATCGAGTGATAAATGGGTCATATTTCTGTAGGATATATTGTATCTCATATTGGTACATGTAGGCATTCGCATACATAGGGGCCATCGCCGCCCCCATTGATGTGCCTGCTATCTGTAGGTACCAATCAACTTCAAAGCGGAAATAATTGTTCTGTAAAGCCATATTGAGCAATTCCAAAATGAATTCAATAGATGGACCATGGTAGTGTTGTGAGTGACTCAAGAGATCTCTCATTGCCTGTACCCCTTTTTCGTGTGGTATAATGGTATACAAGCTCCCAACGTCCATCGTAATCAAGATGCCATTAAATTCTTTTACTTCTTTCAGACGTTGTATCAAATCTGGAGTATCTTTTATACATGTGCTCAAAGATGTAACCGGATCTTTGAATAGATAATCTAGATATTTGGCTATTGGTTCTAACAGCCCTTGGACTGCTGAAACAATAGGGCGTCCGGGGGGTTTTTCCAAATTTTTATGAATTTTGTGGAGTGTATAAATTATTGGGGTTCGTGGATATATATATACACACACATACATATACACGCGGCGTGTGTTTGTGCTTTAGGGTGCACACCCTAATGCAATAGGCTGCGCACGCCTATGATACATACATACATATACACACTCTGGCACACATACACAGACACATAGGTACACACATGCAGTTACATAGAAACAGTCATACATAGACAAACACTGGCACAAACAGATAGACACAGATACACACATACAGATAAAAACACACACACATACAGACACAGAGAGAGACACACAGGCACAGACACACATACAGATAGAGATACACACATACAGACACATTGATACAAACACAGACACACAAACAGATACACAGACACACACTGACACATACAGATACACATATACCAACACACATACAGATACACAGACACACATGTATAAGTGTGTGTCTGTGTGTGTTTGTATAGTGAATGCAGTGTGTGTTTGTATAGTGGATAATGGTGTGAGGGAATGGGTGATGGTGGGGGGGTGAAGTGAGAGGGAGCTCAGGAGAGGGGTGAGGATGAGAGGGAGGGGGTGATTGTGAGAGGAGTGATTGTGAGTGATAGGGAGAGGAGGGTGGAGTGATTGTGTGAGAGGGAGGGTGGGTGATGGTGTGGGGGGTGAAGCGAGAGGAGCCCAGGGAGGGGTGAGGATGAGAGGGAGGGGTCATAGTGTGAGAGGAGGGTGATTGTGAGAGGGGATGATTTTGAGAGGGGGTGATGAGAGGGAGGGGGATGATTGTGAGAGGTATGGGGGTGGTGTGAGAGGGAGGGTGGTGATTGTTAGAGAGGGAGAGGGTGAGTGTGAGAGGGAGGGGAGGGTGATGAGGAGAGGAGGGTGGGTGATTGTAGGAGGGAGGGGATGGGTGATGGTGTGGGGGTGAAGTGAGAGGGAACTCAGGGGGATGAGAATAGGAGAGGGGTCATAGTGAGGCAAGGGTGATTGTGAGGGGAGGGGGTGTGAGGAGAGGGAGGTGATATGAGAGGGAGGGGGTGGGTGATGATGTGGGGATGTAGTGAGAGGAGCTCAAGGAGGGGTGAGGATGAGAGGGAGGGTCATAGTAAGAGGGGGGTGAGAATTGTGAGAGGGGGTGATGAGGAGGGGGGGTGATTGTGAGAGGGAGGAGGGGTGATGAGGAGAGGGGGTGATGAGGAGAGGGGTGGTTATGCAGGGGGGACTAAAAAATTACCTTAAATCCCTGGTGGTCCAGTGGGGGCTGCCTGGTGGTCCGGTGGGCTCCCTGGTGGTCCTGTGGCCATGGATCTCATGAGATCCAATCAAAGCGTTGCCATGGTAACCCGCGGCAACGCTCTGATTGGGCAGTGCTCGCGAGACACATGGTCTGCAGTTCTGCACACTGCGGAGCTGCAGACCCCCGGTCTCGGCGATGGGCGCAGGAGGGGCATTGCAGTCTGCCCCAGTCACCCCCCTAGTGAGTGGCACCCCCCTTAGTACGCCACTGCCTCTATCTTACTTTAGTAATTCACAAACTGAGGATTCCACACTCACACTTAGGAATCCCGGTGCTTTTTCAGGACCAAGGTTGAAAAAACCCAGTTTAGTATATAAAATAAATTAGGTCCAGGCACTCAGGATTACTGCAGGATGTTTCAGGCCTACACAGAGGCCTTTCACCAAGCTGTCAGGATTACAAGTTGGTCCATCACGTAGCATTGTATCACACCTAGGACTAACAGGTAACGTCTTACCGGGCCTTAGAATGGCCGAACTTAACGTACCAGAGAATAGTCAGAATACTTGCCGAGGTCGGTTACGCAGAATGAGACACAACGATGAGAGAAAGCCAAAAGTCAGGGATACCAGAATACAGGGAAGTCAAATGAAGCCAAAGTCAATAACCAGAAATAAATGCTCAGAAACACACTGTTACGGATCACCTGGTACCCCGACTGGGTACCTCCACCAAGGACAGCTTCCTAGCTGGAACAGTCGGTAAAACCTCAGCACTCTTGCCCTCACTCACCATTGCTTGACTGCGGTCCTGGAGCCGCCACCTCCTTCCTGGAGCCGAATGGGGAATTAGCTCTAACACCCCCAGGCACTGGATGACACTCAGTCCTGGGAGCTCTGGAACCGGATGGGGAATTAGCTCTAGTCCTTACAAGGACTTCCCCGTTGAGTCTCCTGCAAGCTGGAACAGCAGACACAGGAGCAAATCTTCTTTCCCTTTAATAACAGGATGAGACACAGTTTTGGAGTACAAGCTGAAATAGCATTTTAATCGAGGCACACTGGCCTTTCATGCAAGTTTCCCAACAAGGGCGACACCCAGGTGGACCTTGTTGGGCACAGGGACACAAAGTGAACAAACCAATAAATACCTTAATAAGGCGAGTTTGTCACACACACTCTCAGACAACCACTAGGGAAATCATGACAGGGCAACGAGGAAAGGTAAGAAAGGAGTTTAAATATGTTTCCCATTAATCTGATTGTCTGTACCCGGCCTTTGACCCACGAACATGCGTGCGCGTCTCAAGCGTGACGTAACACGCACGCCAACGTCATCATCAATGTGGTCGGACATGGGGCAATAATTTGACTGACGCATGACCACACTGACACATGGCCACTGAGCGCAGATACCACGAGGTGAGGATGAGCATGTTACACAAGATTGATAAAGGCCTTTGTGAAGGCCGAAACACTGCACTTTTTGTTCCCATGAACTTGCCTTCCTGCAGCAATCCTGAGTGCCTGGATCTAATTTATTTTCCCTCTATCTTACTTGTTATAAATTTTAATAAAACAATCTGATTTATATATATATATATATATATATATATATATATATAAAAAGACTACATGAAGACAACATGAAGAGAGAAAAATAACACTGAAACAGAAGGTCAGTAGTAATATGATGTGGCACTCTAGGGAATAGAAACAGCAAATCAATGCCCAGCCTTGTGCACTCTGGTATGAAGGACCACTGCCTAAAAACAAGATGCCAAAAAGTAGAGAACCTCCAAGCACAATAAGGTAGGAACTTCAAACAGGATGTATTAGGAACAGGAACTAAAAAAAAAATGCA
This sequence comes from Pelobates cultripes, assembly GCA_933207985.1. Taxonomy (NCBI): domain Eukaryota; kingdom Metazoa; phylum Chordata; class Amphibia; order Anura; family Pelobatidae; genus Pelobates; species Pelobates cultripes. The sequence goes on along the minus strand of OW240916.1, from coordinate 174,361,429 downwards.
TGTTTCAGCATATAACCTTATTTATACATGACTAAGGCTTGGGACAAAATAAATGTATTTTTTGTGTTTCTGTTCCTAATAAATCCTGTTGAAGTTCCTACCCTGTTGAACATCTGGATTATCTACTGTTGAATGAAACAGATGTTAACAGGGAAAGGGGCAGTGATAACTGGTATGGAAACATATTGGTCCTAGTACGACAAGAGATAGGAGCACATACTAAACATACTGCATTCACAAATATTGACACTGCACAAATACCACCTTTAGATCCCTGCAAACACACACGCACACTGATCATTTTCACAAATGGATCCCTGCAAACATATACTGATCATTCACACAAAGAGACCAACCTGCAAACACACATTGACCTTTCACACATATGGACGCCCGCAAACACACACACTGACCATTCTCACAAATACATTTAAATACATTGGCGTTTTACAGGAATACACCCATGTTTTCATACACAATGAGACACCACACATGTACATTTCCTAAATTCACACACAGACATTGCACAAATTAAACCTTGCATGCACATACACTGACCTTTCACACAAACAAACCCTTGCAAATGTATAAACTGACCATTCACACAAATAAACCCATGCAATCACATACACTGACTTTTCCCACAAAGAGACCATGGCAACTACACACACTACCCAGTCACAATCATACTCCTGTATTCACACACAGAATGACTTTTCACACAAATAGAGCCCTGCATTCACAATCATTGAAATACCACACAAATACAGCCATAAATATGTACACAATTAAAGTGCAGAAATATGTGTAAGAAAGCACAACTACAAAAAACAATCATAAGTACATTCACTCAATTCACAAACATGCACTATAAATCTTTACAAAGAAACACAAACAACATTTGCAAACAATAAAAATACACACAAACATGCACCAACACTGACCAAATAAGGATTTTTAGAACAATGGCTCAATATACACAAATAAGGCCTTGCATTCATGACCATGAAACAATTCGCAGACAATGGCACAATATACAAGTTAAAGCTTACAGGCACTATACATAGATCCATAACTGTACTCAGAAATTTGCTCTGACATGCACTCTCTATATTCAAATTAATAAGCACAAACAACTGATAGCACACACAAATGTACACATTAATTCACCAATTTGTTTAAAAAAAATGCAAAAACTACGCTAAAAGATTTAGACAGCATAAAGCTGGAAATGCCTGTTAACTTATTAACTTAATTTCTTCTATTGTAGCCTTTTTGTTTTATTAATTTTTCATTTAACCACAATGCTTTGTTTAGTGAATGTGATAATTCATTATGATTTTGGTTTTAAAATAGTGCAGTGTTTTTATTTGCCTGTACAAAATCTTATTGTTTCGCAATTTTGGTAAGGGAGAGGTCAGAATTTCTTTGTTGAAAGTATCCCCTCCCCATTTCTGTTCCTATGCCCTTGGCTACTGGCACTCACTGTGTGGCATGGACAGTCTGGTACCAACAGTGCTAGGATAGACCCTACATACAGAAATTCAATTTCAGATTTTCAAAAAAATCCCCTGTTATTGTACTTTTACCAATTTGGTTATTGAAAAATATTGTTCAAAGTTTGTCAATTAATTTGGCACATAGAGAGGATTAGCAAAATGAGTTTATTGGGCAATTTGTAATTAGAAGAATTATTTCTCTTTCTACATATAATATTGGTAGAGAAATAACAGCTGTAATTAAATATTTTCCAATAACTCCCATTCTACTGATCCACTCTCAATTGCATGATAACAAATTATAATCACATTTATATTAGCATTTTATTTACACACTCACTGTCTGTCTAACTAATAATTATTTCTGTGTTCCAACTACAGAATAAACAACAGAATAAATATTTATGTATTAACGGCATCCTTGCCATCATTATTTGGGATATTTTTATTTAATTCTATTTTTACCCCTTAAGGATTGCAGTCATGATCTATTAACATAGATCCATCACTTCTAAGTATTTCATAAAGATATAAATATTAATTAAAATTACTATGCAATCAAAAACATCATAAGACAATGCACAGTAGGTAATGCTTTTTATGGGTAGTTAAAGGTAGACAAGACACTTTTTTGAGGGATGGCATTTTAAGAGGGCTTATGTAATAATATGTGGGAGTGGCCTAAAATGTACTCTTGGGCTGAAGACCCTGTTCTTTTTACTACATAGCACACCCCTATAAGTGTGTAGGACAACAAACTTCTCTTCAGGGAAACCATTCCAAACATTTAATATCTGTAAATAAGCTAAAAATGGAATCCCAGAATATATAAATATATGATGTTTTTTACATAACACACTCAGGTTTAATCACTTTTCAATAAATTGGCAGGTAAGGAGATTCCACGTTCAGACCAATTCAAAATTGTATATTTTTGCTAAGTTTTTTTAAAATGATTTCATATTTTGAAAAATGTTTTCATATTTTATTAGTTTTATATGCTTTAATAAATTGATTTTATATACATAAATATATATATATAGATATACACATATATATATATATATATATTTATAAAAGAAAATATGTATATATGTAAAAATATATATGATGTTCTTTTCAATATTTAGAAACAATTATTTTAAAATTTTATCCCAAAATATTTATTTGAAAAGCTTATCCAAAACTAATAAATCAAGGCCTAAATATGAAGAAATTTAAATTTAATAAATCATTTAATAAATATTTCAATATTGACATCCAATAACACAAGACAAATGCAATAAACACACAGTAAAGCAGGAACATCCTACCATTTTCTAGAATGTCCAAATTATAAAATCCTTTAACTCCTTGTCTTTATTCACCCCATTGTACAGCTTAGCAAAATATATTTGTACATTATGCAATACATAATAATGAATTCAAAATATGTATTTTTTTTCTTCTATTGTTGTATTATGTATATGAATGGTGTTTTAGTTCCAAAGGCAAATATTTGTTATATACAGATTTTTAACCATACCCTTATTTACAGCATTTTGACCTGTAAAAATAATTAAATAATTGTGATCATAGAGGAATCCATGTGTCTTGTGACAAATTTTTTACAATAAAACTATCTGAAGTAAGATGAAATATCAAACATTGACATAATAATCTGTCACATGAAGTCTAAAAATGTTATGCAAAAAATGATGTAAAACATAAAATAACAGATGCATGCAATTTGTAGTTTGTTCTTGCTGGCTGTAACAGTCACAAATTTATCAGGCTCCAATCAACTGACACGTTTAGTTATTTTTTTTTTTACAAAGTGCAACAATTTTCCCAATTCAAATTCTATAGAAAATAATTGTGTATTAAGAAGAGTTAAACATAGAAACATAGAATGTGACGGCAGATAAGAACTATTCGGCCCATCTAGTCTATTTTTTTTTCAATACTTTCATTAGACCTTGGTCTTATCTTCAGCTGGAAGCCTATTCCATGCATCCACTACCCTCTCAATAAAGTCATATTTCCTGATTAGAGTTGAGCGGACACCTGGATGTTCGGGTCCGGCAGGTTCGGCCAAACTTTGAAAAAAAGTCCAGGTTCGGGATCGAACTTGACCCTGAACCTGAACCCCATTGAAGTCAATGGGGACCCGAACTTTTGGGCACAAAAATGCCTCTAAAAAAGTCCAGGAAAGGGCTAGAGGGCTGCAAAAGGAAGTAAAATGGGGGTAAGCAAAAAAAAAATGATTGATAGGGAAATCACTTAAAAAAACATAAAATACATAAAAATTTAAAATATAGCTGAGCCATAAAATAGCACTAGATGGAATCTTTGATTTTAGCTTTGGAAGAACATAAATCAAAATCTAAAGCATGGCTGTCAGGAGGATCACCAGAATTATCCATTTGAGAGAGGGTTGGAGTTCAGGGTATTCTCTTTCATTGTTCAAACTGAGCTCAACTCCTATAAAACACAGTATAGAGAGCGCAAAAAAGTATAAAATAAATAATAAATAATAAAAATAAAACAGTGAACTTTCTAAAACAATGCTCCAAATTCGATTGTTCACAAGAAAAATAGAAAAAAAGCTGCTAATTACATAAAAAACCTTCCCAAAGTTTTTAAATATCCCATAGGACAAAGAAATAAAAATAAATACGAAATCAGCGCTTAGTGGGTAAGTCCCTATTGATTAAAAAAGGGTCCAGCACAACCAAATAGTCATTCAATGCAGAGTTTCAATTCCAATGATTCTATAGGGGGTATTTCCAAATTTCACAGGGATTGGTTTCTGTAACAATGGCACATATAGCAAATCTGTATCCTTATGTGTGTCCAGACCTTTAAAAAAAGGAAACTGACATAGCGTAAAAACGTTACAGTTTTATTCCCTTATATTAAAAAAACCCCCTAAGAGAAACTCTTACAATGTAGTATTGTGAATCTTATCTCTAAGATTCACAGTTACAGCAAATTAAAACAAAGTATCAATGGAAGGATGAGATGTTACCGCTCCGTGAATGGATAGTTCGAACTGATCCTGTGCACTTGGACCCGTCCTTCACAAGAACGCCGACTTCCAGATACTGCTGTGCTGTGGTATATTCAAAAGTCCCGCCAAAAAACACATCTACGCGTTTCGCTCATTGAACTGAGCTTTTTCAACTCCTGATGCATGGAGAAAAGGCCTTCACAAGCCTCTGCTAGTGTGTACATAGTTTATACTAAGGTTGAGGAGGCGGTGACCGTGGCGGTGTAGGTGGAAGCAGCGGTGGAAGAGGAGGAGGTAGCCAACACTGTTTTTTATTTGTTTGTGTTTTTTATTTTTTATTTGGGTAGCCCCCAAATTATTGGGACATATAAAAAAAGAAAGCAAAGAATAAGTGCACTTGAGTATAACAATGGCTGGGTGAGGCTGGTATAAGTGTCTATTCTGCACAAGGTACAGACAAGTCTGGTGGGATCCATGCCTGGTTCATTTTAATAAACGTGAGCTTTTCCATGTTGGCTGTGGACAGGCGGCTGCGCTTGTCTGGGATAACGCCCCCTGCCGTGCTAAACACACGTTCAGACAATACACTGGCTGCAGGGCAGGCCAGCACCTCCAAGGCATAAAAGGCAAGCTCAGGCCATGTGCCCAATTTGGAGAACCAGAAGTTGAATGGGGCAGACCCATCAGTCAGTACGTGTAGGGGTGTGCACAAGTACTGTTCCACCATGTTGCTGAAATGCTGCCTCCTGCTAAGACGTTCCATATCAGATGGTGGTGCTGGTTGTTGTGGCGTGCTGACAAAGCTTTTCCACATTTCGGCCATGCTAACCCTGCCTTCTGAGGTGCTGCCGGTGCCACAGCTGCATTGGCGACCTCTTCCTCCTCCTCTGCCTTTGCCTTGTGCTTCCATTGAGCCCCCGGTGTCAGTTGGGAATGCCCTCAGCAGCACGTCTACCAGCGTGCGCTTGTAGTCGTGCATCTTCCGATCACACTCCAGTGAGAGAATTAAGGACGGCACATTGTCCTTGTAATGGGGATCCAGCAGTGTGGCCACCCAGTAATCAGCACAAGTTAGAATGTGGGCAACTCGGCAGTAGTTGCGCATTCACTGCAACATGTAGTCGCTCATGTGTGCCAGGCTGCCCAGAGGCAAGGACAAGCTGTCCTCTGTGGGAGGTGTATCGTCTGTGTCCTCCGTATCCCCCAGCCATGCTCCAGTGATGCCCACAAGCTGCGTTGGGTACCACCCTGCTGTGAACACGGTTCCTCCTCCTCATCCTCATCATCCTCCTCCTCCAGATCTGTGCCCTGGCTGGACAATTGTGTACCTGGCCTATGCTGGTGCAGGAATCCACCCTCCAAGCCACTTGTGAATGACTGGCCTGATAATCGTGGAAATTACCCCTCTTCCTCCTCCTCTTCCTCCTGTGCCACATCCTCTTCCATCATTTCCCGAAGCATTTTTTTCAAGGAGACATAGAAGCGGGATAGTAAGGCTGAGAACGGCGTCTTCGGCACTGGCCATGTTGGTGGAGTACTCGAAACAGTGCAAAATGGCACACAGGTCTTGCATGGAGGCCCACTCATTGGTGGTGAAGCGGTACTGTTCCACAGAGCAACTGACCCGTGCGTGCTGCATCTGAAACTCCACTATCGCCTGCTGCTGCTCGCACAGTCTCTCCAGCATGTGCAAGGTGAAATTCTACCTTGTGGGCACGTCGCATATGAGGAGGTGAGCGGGAAGGCCGAAGTTACGCTGCAGCACAGACAGGTGAGCAGCAGCAGGGTGAGAATGCAAAAAGCGCGCACAGTCTGCTCGCACTTTCTGCAGCAGCTCTGATATATCTGGGTAGTTTTTCAGGAATTTCTGCACCACCAAATTCAGCACATGCGCCAGGCAAGGGATGTGCGGCAAACCGGCTAGGCCCAGAGCTGCTACGAGATTTCGCCCATTATCGCACACCACCAGGCCGGGCTTGAGGCTCAGTGGCAACAACCACTCAATGGTCTGTTGTTCCATGCCCTCCCACTGCTCCTGCGTGGTGTGGGTTTTTTCCCCCAAAACATATGAGTTTTAAAACAGGCTGCTGTCATTTCCCCCTGGCTGTGCTGAAGTTGGTGAAGGTGTTACGCTGTTACGAGGAAGCGGAGTAGGAGGAGGAGGCAACAGGAGGCAAAGAGAAATGCCCTGCAATCCTCGGTGGCGGAAGGACATGTGCCAAACTGCTATCCGCCTCAGGCCCAGCCGCCACTACATTTGCCCAGTGTGCATTTGGGGAGATATAGCGTCCCTGCCCGTGCTTACTGGTCCACGTATCTGTGGTTATGTGGACCTTGCCACAGATGGAGTTGCGCAGTGCACACCTGATTTTGTCCGCCAATTGGTTGTGCAGGGAAGGGATGGCTCGCCTGGAAAAGTAGTGGTGGCTGGGAACCACGTACTGTGGGACAGCCACCGCTATCAGGTTTTTAAAACTGATCATCTCCACCAGACGGAATGACAGCATTTCAAAGGCCATGAATTTTGAAATGCTGGCATTTAGGGCCAGGGATCGCGGGTGGCTAGGGAGGTACTTCCTCTTTCTCTCCAGTGTTTGGGAGATGGACAGCTGAACGCTTCCATGGGACAGTGTTGAGATGCCTGGGGAAGGTGGCGGACGTGGTGGTGTTGCTGCCACCTCCTCTGTTTGCGGGGTGGCAGGTGCCACTCTGACTCCAGAGGTGGAGGAAGAGGCCGAGAGCAGCAGCAGAAGAGGAAGCAGGAGGAACCTGAGACCTTTCTTGGTTTTTGAGGTGCTTACTCCACTGCAGCTCGTGTTTTTCATGTAGATGCCTGGTCATGCAGGTTGTGCTCAGGTTTAGCACGTTTATGCCTCACTTCAGGCTCTGATTGCACAGCGTGCAAACCACTTGTGTCTTGTCGTCAGTACATTGTCTGAAGAACTGCCACGCCTTGGAGCTGGCTTTGGTGTGCTCGGTGGGCAACTAGGGGACAGCTGCTCCGTTTTTGCACCCTGCTCCCTCTTATGCTGTGGTGGTGCCTCTGTGCGACCACCGCCTCTTCCTCCAAACTGGACATGTCACTCGCATGACTTTCATTCCATGTGGGGTTTAGGACCTCCTCATCCTCCACATCATCTTCTACCCACTCCTCAACCCTGCCCTCCTTGCCAGTCTGCACAGTGCCGAAAGCCACAGCAGTTGGCACCTGTGTTTCGTCATCATCAGAGATGTGCTGCGGTGGTCCTTGCATGTCCACATCCTGACACATAAGTGGTTGTGCATCAGTGCACTCAATCTCTTCCCCTTCTGGGGCAGGACTAGGTGGATGGCCCACGGAAACCCCGCCAGCAGAGTCATCAAAAAGCATTAGAGACTGCTGCATGACTTGTGGCTGAGACTGCTTGGCTGATTTGGAAGGGTGTGAGGTGAAAGACAGATGACCATGGGCTGTAGGTGCCAACTCTGAGCTTTCAGCAGGGGACCGGGTGGGAGACAATGTGCAGGAACTGGAGGCACTGTCAGCCATCCATTCTACTATAGCCTGTACTTGTTCTGGCCTCACCATTCGTAGAGCGGCATTCGGGCCTACCAAACGCTGAAGGTTCTGTCGCGTACTCGCACATGAGGAAGGTGTTTCACTTATGCATGTAGCTGGCACAGATCGACTGTGTCCTCTCCTTGCAACAGGAGCTCCACCAACACCAGCAGCACCACAACCAGGGCCACGTCCCTTATTTGACGCTCTCCTCATTCTTTGTGTTCACCCACCAAACTAACAGATGTTTTATGTCAGGCCACAATGTAACCGCCAATAGTCAAAAATTATTATTTATTTTTTTAGTTTATTGGACTGCAAGAAATGCACCGCACGCCACAAATGTACTATTTAGCACCAAAAAAACTCATCTATTGAGGCTTGTCTTGACGTGGCAGGTGAGCTTATATATTCAAATGGCCATTGGAATAAAACTAAATAGCCTCCATTTTGTTTAAATGTAAATGGGGATTTAGGCCAGAGTGCAGGTAACGTTCTCTTTGTTTTTACTATGTATTTTATGCTGTTAGATACTAAGCTACTGCTGCTGTAAGCGCAGTGCTTTATCTTTGTGTTTGTAACAGAAAATACGAATGTTTACAATTGCGCTGTAACCGCAGCATTTGACGCTTCTATTTGACTCTCAGATATGAAGAGCATGCCCCAAATTTACTATTTAGCAGATTAGCACCCAGAAAATAAGAATATTTACAATTGCGCTGCAACCGCAGTATTTGACGCTTCTATTTGACTCTCCGATATAAAGGGCAGGGCCCATATTTGATATTTAGCAAATTAGCACCCAGAAAATAAGAATATTTACAATTGTGCTGTAACTGCACTATTTGACGATTCTATTTGATTCTCAGATATGAAGTGCACCTCACTAATGTACTTTTTAGCACCCAAATAATTTTAAGTTTTAAAACTGCAATGTGACAGCAGTATTTGACGCTTCTATTTGACTCTCAGATATTATTTATTGATAAAATATTTTACCAGGAAAGATACATTGAGATTTCTCTCGTTTTCAAGTATGTCCTGGGTCCACAAATCATTGCATTGTTGCATTAGGGTACAATAGAATGTGACGGCAGATAAGAACCATTCGGCTCATCTAGTCTGCCCAATTTTCTAAATACTTTCATTAGTCCCTAGTCTTATCTTATAGTTAGGATAGCCTTATGCCTATCCCACGCATGCTTAAACTCCTTTACTGTGTTAACCTCTACCACTTCAGCTGGAAGGCTATTCCATGCATCCACTACCCTCTCAGTAAAGTAATACTTCCTGATGTTATTTTTAAACCTTTGTCCCTCTAATTTAAGACTATGTCCTCTTGTTGTGGTAGTTTTTCTTCTTTTAAATATAGTCTCCTCCTTTACTGTGTTGATTCCCTTTATATATTTAAATGTTTCTATCATATCCCCCCTGTCTCGTCTTTCCTCCAAGCTATACATGTTAAGATCCTTTAACCTTTCCTGGTAAGTTTTATCCCGCAATCCATGAACCAGTTTAGTAGCCCTTCTCTGGTATCAATATCCTTCTGAAGATACGGTCTCCAGTACTGTGTACAATACTCCAAGTGAGGTCTCACCAGTGTTCTGTACAATGGCATGAGCACTTCCCTCTTTCTACTGCTAATACCTCTCCCTATACAACCAAGCATTCTGCAAGCATTTCCTGCTGCCCTATTACAGTCTGCCTACCTTTAAGTCATCAGAAATAATCACCCCTAAATCCCTTTCCTCATATGTTGAGGTTAGGACTCTAGCAAATATTCTGTACTCTGCCCTTGGGTTTTTATGTCCAAGATGCATTATCTTGCACTTATCCACATTAAATGTCAGTTGCCACAATTCTGACCATTTTTTCTAGTTTACCTAAATCATTTGTCATTTGGCTTATCCCTCCTGGAACATCAACCCTGTTACATATCTTAGTATCATCAGCAAAAAGACATACCTTACCATCTGCAATATCACTTCTGCAATATCACTTCTGCAATATCACTAATAAAAATATTAAAGAGAATGGGTCCAAGTACAGATCCCTGAGGTACCCCACTGGTGACAAGTCCAAGCTTCGAATATATTCCATTAACTACAACCCTCTGTTGCCTGTCACTCAGCCACTGCCTTATCCATTCAACAATATTGGAATCCAAACTTAAAGATTGCAGTTTATTGATAAGCCTTCTATGTGCAACAGTGTCAAAAGCCTTACTGAAATCTAGGTAAGCAATGTCTACTGCACCACCTTGATCTATAATTTTAGTTACCCAATCAAAAAAATCAATAAGATTAGTTTGGCATGATCTCCCTGAAGTAAACCCATGTTGTCTCTGATCTTGAAATCCATGTGTTTTTAGATGTTCATCAATCCTATCCTTTAACATGGTTTCCATCACTTTCCCCACTACTGAAGTAAGGCTTACTGGCCTATAGTTGCCCGACTCCTCCCTATTACCTTTCTTGTAAATGGGCACAACATTCGCTAACTTCCAATCTTCTGGGACTACTCCTGTTAACAATGATTGGTTAAATAAATCTGTTAATGGTTTTGCTAGTACACCACTAAGCTCTTTTAATAGCTTTGGGTGTATTCCATCAGGTCCCATTGACTTATTTGTCTTTACTTTTGACAGTTGAAATAGAACCTCTTCCTCTGTAAACTCACGTGTAATAAATGACTCATTTATCCTTTTTCTCAACTGAGGTCCCTTTCCTTCATTTTCTTCTGTAAATACAGAACAAAAATATTCATTGAGGCAGTCAGCCTGACCTTTATCCTCTTCTACATACCTTCCTTCTTTTGTTTTAATCTAACTAATCCTTGTTTTACTTTTCTTTTCTCATTTATGTATCTAAAAAATGTTTTGTCCCCCTTTTTTACTGACTGTGCTATTTTCTCTTCTGTGTGTGATTTGGAAGCTCTTATAACTTGCTTAGCCTCTTTCTGCCTAATCTTATAGATCATTTTGTCTCCCTCACTCTGGGTTTTTTTATAATTCCTAAATGCTAACTTTTTGTTTTTAACTATTTTGGCCACATCTGCGGAGTACCACAGTGGTTTCTTGAATTTTTTGCTTTTACTGACAAGCCTAATGCAATTTTCTGTTGCCTTCAATAGTGCAACTTTTAAATAATCCCATTTCTCTTGGAAATAAAATACATCAATAAAATACAAAAACAATATTAATACACAATAAATACAAAATTTAACATAGAACAGGTAGGAAATATATAATCAACCATGACAGGTGCATGAGGTATGTAGAGAGGGATCTCTTAAAGGACTTTAGGCTTGGGGAAGATTTTAAAGTGTGCGGGAGGTTGTTCCACAATTGCGCACTCTGTAGAAGAAGGAGGTTCGGGCTGCTTTCTTTTTGTATTGAGGTAGACTAAGTAAAGTGTTGGTACTGGATCGGAGGTTATAGGAATTGGGAACAGCTGGGGAAAGCTATGATATGAAGTGCACACCCCAAATGTACTATTTAGCACCAAAAAAAAATGGACTTTTTAAAACTCTGATGTAACTGCAGTATTTGACGCTTCTATTTGACTCTCAGATATGAAGTGCACCCCACTAATGTACTAGTTTGCAAAATTATTTCCTAATCTGTCCCTACACTAATAAGAGCTCATGTGACGTGCGACGCTACGTGACTCCATCTTATATATAGAGGCTGGGTCACATGCTGCACTGGCCAATCACAGCCATGCCATTAGTAGACATGGCTGTGATGGTTTCTAAGGGCACATGAGTCAAACACTTGTTGATTGGCTGCCCTGCAGCCTTTCAAAATGCACCATTAAATCGCCGTGACATACAGTGATATGTCCGTGTTCGGGTCCGGGGGCCAAAAAACTTAATGTTCGGTACGAACCCGAACTTTACAGTCCGGGTTCGCTCAACTCTATTCCTGATATTATTTTAAAACCTTTGCCCATCTAATTTAAGATTATGTCTTCTTGTTGTAGTAGTTTTTCTTCTTTTAAATATAGTCTCCTCCTTTACTGTGTTGATTCCCTTAATGTATTTAAATGTTTCTATCATATCCCCCCGTCTCATTTTTCCTCCAAGCTAAACTTAACCTAAGTTAAGTAAGGACATTTGGAATAATTTATTTTAGTATGTATTATTATAAAAAGCGAAAACCATGATAAGTGAGCTAAGTTTATAATAGCATAAAGGATTAGAAAGCTGCTGATACATGGATATTCAGAAAGTGGACATAGTTGGATATTGAACAGAGATTTGCAAGCTGTAAACCAAAATAGCCAAAGTGATTATTTTTTTCAACTTGCTATTTTGGCCTAAATTTTCTGCTGAGTTACCAACGATGCAAAGTTTAGTAAACGATCTAGAAAATCCTGCACTAGTAACTATGCATTTTTCACAGCACTAACATCTATCTTGAGCCTTTTGTGAGGTCTAAGACATGATTTCAGGAGAAGAGTTGACTGTTACCCTTTCCTGTGGTGTAATGCAGTACGATATTAAAGGGACACTATAGTGTCCGGATTATAAACATGTATTCCTGGCAGTATAGTGTTAAACTAAGTATTTAGGTCCTGGCCCCATCCGATCATGAGATAGCTTTGCTCCCACATCTCACCAGACTCGCCACAGCTGGCCATGACTCCATTACTGAAATGGTCAATCTTGATGATCTCAGTGTCAGGGTTTCTTTGCTGTTTTAAACAGCAACCCTTTCTGTGTCAGTGAAAGAGTTTTCAGCTGCAATTACTATCAGCTCCTTTTGCATGTTGCCACGGTTACTCACCTGAGAGTAGTAATCAACCCTGCTGCTAATCAGTGCTGCCTATTTAAGCAGCAAATCCCAGAACCTCCTTGCCCTTGCGTGGTTTCCTGTTCCCCAGAAGTCTCCTTGTTCCTGTGTTTCCTGTTTGCTCCTGGTTCCTGACTCCGGCCTTGTTCCTGACTCCGCTGCTCTCCGTGCTCCTGATCCTGGCTTGTCTGACTACCCGCTCTGGTGACTGACCCCTGCTTGATTCCTGGACTTTGCTTTTGTTATTTATTAATAAAGGTGTGTTTGCATCTAATTCTGTCTCTGTCTGGTTCCTGGTCCCTGACATTACGCAAGGGCCATGAATACAGATGGTACAGGCAAGACACCTATACCTAACCTACTTACCCGGTGGGACCAGCAGAACCACTATTTGGACCAGTATGCCCATCTGGATCCAGTACCCGGCCAGCCTGCGATTGCGGCCGTCTCTGCCTCACTTCCTGTTCTAGCACCGGTTGTAGCCCCCAAACCTGTAGCGGCTAGAGGAATGACTGGGTCTGTCCCGCTCCCTCAGTGTTTTGGGGGCAACCCAGCTCAGTGCAAAGAATTTATAAATCAGGTTAAAGGATACCTTGAAATCCTGCCCCAGGCATTTCCTACAGACAGTGACAAAGTTCACTTCATGATTTCTTTGCTGTCTGAAAAGGCCCTAGCTTGGGCAAAACCTCTCTGGGAGGCAGAGAAGCCTATTATTTACAATTACCCTGAATTTGTTGCGTCCTTTAAAAGGGTTTTTGATATTCCAGCTCGCTCCACCCCTACTGCCGAACTACTCATGTCTAATGCTCAGGGCACAAAAACTATTGTCGAGTATGCCAGTGAATTCCGTACCATGGCAGCAGAGGGTGGCTGGAACAACGAGACTCTCGTGGCTGCCTTTGCACAGGGCCTCTCCGATGTGTTTAAAAATGAGATTGCAGCCAGAGAATTACCTAAAGATCTCGAGGAACTGATATCAGTTGTCACCCTCATTGACATCAGACTCCGAGAGAGATCCTCATCCAGGGAGCGCCTGCGGAGGCCTCCTGTATATTTGGCACCGAGCTTTTCTTGCCCACCCAAACCTCCCTCACCTCCCATGCCTCCTGGTCCTGAGTCCTCTGTCTGTGTGGAGCCAAGGCGGTTAGGCTTCTCACGCCTCTCGGTTGAGGAGAGAGCCTTTAGGAGGAGGGAGGGCCTGTGCCTATACTGCGGACACCACGGTCACATGTTAAAGTTTTGCCCGATTCGTCCGGCAAAGGGCCCGCACCCAAGATACTGTCAGGGGCAGATCTTAGGTGGTCTTTCTGCAGACCCAAAGATATATGTGGGCAAACCCTTGGTGCCTATTATCCTCTCCTGGCCTGATTCATCCATTAAAACCCGGGCATTTCTTGATTCTGGGGCCGCAGGCTTGTTTATAGATTGTGCATTTGCATCAAAGCACTCTATACCCTTACAGCCTCGCGACTTTCCACTAGCCTTCGAAGCCATCGATGGCAGACCAATACAGCCAACCCACGTGACCCAAGAAACCGTGCCCATATCTCTGGCTGTAGGGGCTCTACATCATGAGACGATCCAATTCCAGGTCATTTCCTCTCCATATTACCAGGTTGTTTTGGGATACCCTTGGTTACAGAAGCATAACCCCATAATTGATTGGCGCAAAGCTGAGATATTATCATGGTCCCAGCAATGCACATTTTCCTGTCTCCAGAAACCAGTCAAAGTTTTGGGCACATGTTCTGCCTCTTCCTTACCCGCTGAGTACCAAGAATTCCAAGATGTATTTGATAAAGGTCAAGCCAGCGTTCTGCCACCGCACCGTCCGTATGACTGTGGTATCGAACTCCAACCTGGTGCCATTCCTCCCCGTGGCCGGATTTATCCACTGTCTGTAGCAGAGAATCGAGCCATGGAGGAGTATGTTACCGATGCACTTGCTAAGGGATTTATTCGGAAGTCATCTTCTCCTGCCGGGGCCGGCTTTTTCTTTGTGAAAAAAAAAGATGGCGAGTTGAGACCCTGTATCGACTATAGGGGTCTCAATCGCATTACTATTAAGAATGCCTACCCCATTCCATTGATCACGGAGTTATTTGACCGCCTCAAGGGAGCAACGGTCTTCACTAAACTTGATCTGAGAGGGGCATATAATCTCGTCCGGATAAAAAAGGACCACGAATGGAAAACCGCATTTAACACCAGGAGCGGCCATTACGAATACCTAGTAATGCCCTTTGGTCTCTGCAATGCTCCGGCGGTTTTCCAAGAATTTATAAACGACGTCCTGCGAGATATGCTGCAGCAATGTGTGGTGGTTTATCTTGATGATATTCTTATCCATTCCACATCTCTCGAGAACCATCACGCAGACGTTTCTCGTGTTCTACAGAGACTTAGAGAAAATAATCTGTTCTGCAAATTGGAGAAATGTGAGTTTAACTGCAAACAGGTCACATTCTTGGGATATGTTATCTCAGATGCTGGATTCTCTATGGATCCAGAGAAACTTTCGGCTGTACTAAAATGGCCTCGACCTGCGGGTCTTCGCTCTATACAACGTTTTCTGGGCTTCGCCAATTATTATCGGAAGTTCATACGCAACTTTTCTTCCTTGGTTAAACCTCTCACGGACATGACCAGGAGAGATGCTGATCCACAGCATTGGTCACAGGAGGCCATTACTGCCTTTGAGTCTCTCAAAGTCGCCTTTGCTGCTGCTCCTATACTGGCACACCCTAACCCTGCCTTACCATTCATTCTGGAAGTCGATGCGTCTGAGACAGGAGTAGGCGCCCTCCTGTCTCAACGTCCTAACCCTGAGAGCTCCAGGCATCCGTGCGGGTATTTCTCGAGGAAATTGAACCCGGCGGAATGCAATT
This sequence comes from Pelobates cultripes, assembly GCA_933207985.1. NCBI lineage: Eukaryota > Metazoa > Chordata > Amphibia > Anura > Pelobatidae > Pelobates > Pelobates cultripes. The sequence continues at coordinate 174,345,717 of OW240916.1, read as the reverse complement.
ACCAGATTGGTGATAGAGAACTTCTAGCCATAATTTTAGCTCTCAAAGAATGGAGGCACCTTCTTGAAGGTACTTCAGTGCCAATCCTCATCCTCACAGACCACAAGAATCTTACATATCTTTCCGAGGCTAAGCGGCTTTCCCCCTGGCAAGCTAGATGGGCTCTTTTCCTATCAAGATTCAACTATGTGGTTTCTTACTTGCCCGGTACTAAAAACATTCGGGCTGATGCCTTGTCTCGACAGTTCTCCCCTCCATCCAGAGAGGAGATAACCCCTACTCCTGTGATTCCTCCGGACCATATACTGGCAACCATCCGCACTAGCCTCACATCACCCCTAGGCGAGGAGATTCTGGCTGCACAAATTAATGCTCCTCCAGAGAAACCTAATGGCCATTGTTTTGTACCGATTAACCTCCGTACTAAACTATTAAGTACATACCACGACTCCAAAGCAGCTGGACATCCAGGCAAAAACCAGTTAATTTGGTCCGTCTCCCGGCAATTTTGGTGGCCTAGTCTCCGTTCGGATGTCACCGCTTTTGTAGCTGCCTGTCCTGTGTGCGCTCAAAATAAAACCCCACGACGCCCTCCAGTGGGTCTCCTGCAAACAATACCTAATGGTGAACGACCCTGGACCCACTTGTCCATGGATTTTATCGTAGATCTTCCGGTCTCCCATGGCAATACAGTCGTTCTCATGGTTGTTGACCGATTCTCGAAGATGTCACATTGCATTCCCTTGAAAAAACTACCTACTTCCCAGGAACTTGCAACAATTTTTGCTCGGGAGGTCTTTCGTTTGCATGGGTTACCTAAAGTGATAGTCTCAGATAGGGGTAGCCAGTTCGTGTCCAGATTTTGGAGAGCCTTTTGTACACAAATGGGAATTCAGCTTTCCTTCTCCTCGGCCTACCACCCGCAATCCAATGGTGCAGCAGAACGAGCTAACCAAACACTGGAACAGTTTCTGCGTTGCTACATTTCTGACCACCAGAACAACTGGTCTGATCTGCTACCCTGGGCGGAGTTTGCCCACAATAGTGCGATTAATGCCTCTTCCCGGCTATCCCCATTCTTGGCGAACTATGGGTTTCAACCGTCCATGTTGCCTGATACGTTTTTGCCACAGGGGATACCGGCATTGGAGGAACATCTCAGGGAACTCCGTTCCACTTGGGTGCAGGTTCAGAACTCTTTGCAACGCGCAATGCAGAAATACAAATTCCAGGCCGACCGCAGACGCCTTCCTGCTCCTACCTATCAGGTCGGAGAGAGGGTCTGGCTGTCTTCTCGCAACCTACGCCTCCGTGTTCCCTCACAAAAACTGGCACCCCGATACGTTGGGCCATTTCGTATTCTTCGAAGGGTTAACCCTGTAGCGTACGCACTTGACCTCCCTGCTAACATGCGCATCTCAAATGTTTTCCATGTTTCCCTCTTGAAACCGTTGGTTTGTAATCGCTACACCACCTCAGTGCCACGTCCACGTCCTGTTCTGGTTGACAATCATGAGGAATATGAAATACGCAGCATCATTGACTCACGAGTCTTCAGAGGACAGATCCAATACTTGGTGCACTGGAAAGGATACGGTCCAGAGGAACGCTCCTGGGTTCCAGCCTCTGATGTCCATGCACCATCCCTCCTTCGTTCCTTTCATGCCCGCTTCCCCATGAAGCCCGGACCCACCAGCAGAGATGGGGGGAGTCGTTGAGGGGGAGGTACTGTCAGGGTTTCTTTGCTGTTTTAAACAGCAACCCTTTCTGTGTCAGTGAAAGAGTTTTCAGCTGCAATTACTATCAGCTCCTTTTGCATGTTGCCACGGTTACTCACCTGAGAGTAGTAATCAACCCTGCTGCTAATCAGTGCTGCCTATTTAAGCAGCAAATCCCAGAACCTCCTTGCCCTTGCGTGGTTTCCTGTTCCCCAGAAGTCTCCTTGTTCCTGTGTTTCCTGTTTGCTCCTGGTTCCTGACTCCGGCCTTGTTCCTGACTCCGCTGCTCTCCGTGCTCCTGATCCTGGCTTGTCTGACTACCCGCTCTGGTGACTGACCCCTGCTTGATTCCTGGACTTTGCTTTTGTTATTTATTAATAAAGGTGTGTTTGCATCTAATTCTGTCTCTGTCTGGTTCCTGGTCCCTGACACTCAGGCAATCTAATGTTTTCCCATAGGAAAGTACTATCATTAACTGTAAACTGTAAATTAACTGAAATCACTTGATAATGTCAAGTCAAGAAGTGAGATATCATCTTATACTTTTTAGTTTTTTCGTTAGTTTCTGATTGATAGAAACCTGGATCAGAGGTTGAAAATGTGAATAAAGACCTTGTATAGTGGTGGTATGATGGTAGATATCTTTAAGACTGAATGCATAGAACACTCACATATAGAAATATAGAGTATGTATTGGGGAAAAAACAACTACATAGTGCAACTAGTCTGTCCATTTCACGTCTAAAGTAGTAATTTATTATTGATTTATCTTGTTTCCTGCTCATAACAGCAGTTTGTCTATTCTACGCATCTTGATAGTTTTCAAAGAATGTGTCTGCTGAAGGTCATTCTGTGAATCTAAATTATGTTTTCTTAAGAACAATGTCCTGATATTACTCCTATAGTTTGTGCCTTTATATTTTGGGTTATGTTATCCTGTTCTTCTAAGCCTCATGTTGACCCTCAAGAACTCTGCTAATCTCAAAAAGAAAATGAATACTTTATTAGGCACATTTAAAGGAGAGACTGAATAAATGTAAAAAAATTAAGAGATTTGACTTACAGTGAAGTTAGTTCACAGCGTTCCTCTATATAATATCTTCTCAATTTAGTTTTGTTGCACAAAACAGGTCGAAATAAGTAAATACTATCTTGGATTTTTTGTGTGTTTTTTTTTTTGTTTTGTTTTTTTTGTCTTGCTTTGAGCAAAAAATGCAATGTATTATGTATCTCTGATTTAAATTAGACACTGCTTCTGTGTCTGCATTCATAACAATAAGAAATGCAGTAATTTAAAATATGCATGACACAAATAACATGTACCTGTTTTAAGATAGATGTATATTGTCTCTAAACACGTTTACGATAATATCTTCAAAATAATTCACATTTACTCCGCATTTATCTTTACAATGTTATAAAATGTAACCTCCACACCGTTTTTATAACTTTATTTGCAGGGCTAACAGGCGACAGGGTAACCTTCAGGGATATGCTGGTCTTCTGAGAACTTGTATTTTTATTTTTTATTTTTCTTATGATGATTTACACCTGTGATTGTAACCCATCAACTGCTTGAAAGTAATTCTTATATTTTATATTATAAGACACTAAGAACACAATGTCTGAGAATTTGTTGGAATATGTAATAATCATGGTTCTGTGGTGGTCTGTTAACAGTAAAAATAAATCTTCTAAATTTGTTTCTGCAATGCTCTGTCTATATTATTACTTTTAAAGCACGTTATTTATATAATGAAATAGCCAAAGGAAATTATTCCATTAGGTAAGAAGCAAAACATTTTCACATGACCTCGATTTAATATTGGTGGATGAGCTTTTAAAGTGATTTCAGACTTTTGATAAACTTTTAAAATTATTTAATTTCATGGAAAATATTGTATTTTTTTATTACACACATATGTTTGCAGACATTGCTTTTTGAATAGAACATACATCTTGCAGCAGATTGCATGTATTAGTCATTACAAACGTTTTGACAATTGTAAATCTGGGTGGGGCCCGCTCCGACAGTGTCCTCAATAAGATTCCTGCAGACCCATTGATTTTCTTGTAGGTATATCCTTACGTGGGTACAACTAGTGTTTGTAACGACATCCGCCAAATATTTATGCAGATTAATATGAACATTAAGAGTAACTTGTATCGTAACAGAACTATTGCCTTCTATGGATATAGCTGTGTGAATGCTGACCTCCATCTTGATACCTTATCTATTGATAGGAGTTATATAGGACCAGTCCTCTCGTTTTTATATAGCTGGAGGCAGTGTAATGCAATTGCTTGTAAGTTGTGATGTATGGGCTGTCTATGTCTATTTGCGAGTATTTGCAGGAGCAGGTGTGTAATCTCCCCTCTGTGTGTGCTTCCCTTAGTGTCTGATGTTCTAACAAGGGAGAGGAAGAAAAAAAAAAGGGCGGGGGGCAAGGCAAGATGTCTTGTTCTCAGGAGGTTTGCCTGTGCCCCTGTCCGAGGGTGTAAAACGACAGTGTACTCGGGACTGACTGGTTGAGAGTGTGTCCGAGTGATACAACCAGTTGGGGGATACCTCACTGACCTAATAAGCTGCGGTCTAACGCATGTCACCAGGACTTTCGAGTATATAGAGAGAATTGTAGTCTTGTCAAAGTGTTGCCCTAGGCTGTGACATGTTGGCCCTTAAACGTGTGGGCAGTCCCCGTTTTATGCCTTCTTTCCTTAACTTGGGTTTTTTCCTTCCTTCACTTTCGTTCCCCTTTATCATTTTCCCTTTCCTGTCCTTTTGTTTTTCAAATTTTTAATGTCTAGCCGGCAACTTGCACCCCTTTCAGTCTCGGCAGGATGTCCACCTGTGGACTTTTGTGTCTCGGTCGGTGTAGAGACTGGAATGTTGTTTAGCCTGACTTGTATACCTCAGGGGTGGGCTTCCTTGGAGTGTCTGTTACAGACCCCGCACCGCCGGAGGCAGCGTCCGGGAGGAGACAAGAGGAAAATAGGGGCAGGGGATGGGGGGAAGAGACAGCAGGAAGAGCAGAAAAGAGGAGCAAGTGTGCGACCAACGCAGTGTAGAGAGTGCCCCCGAAACCCCCCACCAGGGCCACCACCCTGCCCTGTCCCCGGCAAAGTCGAGTGTTTGGTCTTAGTTCACCCCGTTCCCTCCCTGCCCATCATTTAGGCCATCTGAGAGCCAATTTGTCCAGAGGTACCAAATCTGGTGGTATCGTTGGGTCCTGCCCTTTGACGTAAAGATGAGTTCCTTGATCTCCCGTATTTCTTCCACCCTTCGTATCCAATCTCTAGTGGAAGGGATCATCTTCTATTTCCAGTGACCGGGTACGAGACTGCGCTCCACATTGAGCAAGTGCGGTATCACTGTCTTCTTGTACTTTGTGGTTGGCATTAAGGTGACGTGCAGGAGATAGGCTTTGGGAGTGAAGTCAATACTTGCGTCCGTTATTGTGGTGATAATTTTGTGAACCCTCTCCCAATAGGGTTTGATGTTTTGGCAGCTCCACTATATGTGGAACTGCGTGCCTAATTTCCTGTCACATCTCCAGCATTCTGGGTCACAGTGGAAGTCCGCATTGGAGAGCTTCTCAGGGGTCTTGTACCAGTGAGTTATCATCTTGTTCCCGATTCCTGGTATTTGGTGCTGAT
>OW240916.1:174287683-174334347 GCA_933207985.1 Pelobates cultripes | reverse complement strand
TCTCCTCCTTGGGCCCAGTACAGGAGCTGCAGCCCGGGCCCGAGGCTTCAACTGGGCTGTGTGCCTGGACCACGTGGCGCGCGTCCTGCTCCGCGCTGGTCCTTCCGCCGCCCCTGGTGTCCGGGCGGCGGCATCTGCTGTGGACTGTGCCCCCCTGGAGGTAGTGGGGGGGGCGGAAGCTCTGAAATCGACCCGGGCGGCGTGTGGGATGCCGCTCGGGGTCCTCCCCTCTCGGCCCGCAGTGGTAAGTGGGCCCCCTGCGGGGCACGCAGGTGGCTCTTGGCCGCTGCCGCCGGGTGGGGAGGGGTTCTGTATCCCCCTCATGGGCTCCCCCCCAGCCCCCCTCCAATGTTTCTCCCAATCTGTTGTGTCCCCACTTTCTGTGTGGTGTCTGCCTCCTTTCTTTTTTGTGTTCCTCCTTTCTTTTTTATTGTCCTCCCCCTTCTTTCTTTGTTGTCCTCCCCCCCCTTGCTGACCTTTTTGCCCCATCTCCCTCTCTCTCCTCCCTCCCTCTCCCTCCCTCCCACCCCCCTCTCCTTACCTGTCTCGGCAGCCTCCTGTCCTGGAGCGTTGGCTCTTCCTCTCTCCACTGCTGATTCAGGCTTTGGGTGCAGTTGCCGGATCCGTCCAGCAGGTGGCGTCTGAAGCTCCAGTTGCCATGGGAACTGCACTTCAGGTGATGGACTCCTCTTTTCAAGCTGCTGTCTCTTCTATGGTGCCGCCAGCAGTTCCTGGGGTGCCGTCATGTGAGTAATGTTTTCCTGCGCTGGCTTGGGTTTATTTAAAAAAAAAAAAAAATAATAATAATTTTCTACGACCTAACCACACACAAAAAAAATACAAATCAGAGTAACGGTCAGCCGCGCTCAGTGTAGTACCCTCCTGGCGCGACGGTGCGTCCACTGGTGGGTGGGGGGCAGTGCCCTCGGTCCTCAGCACGACAATTGGAGGGGAGATGGGCCTCTTCCTCATTGGGGGCTGTGCCCCCCTCCCCCCTGCGCAGTCGTGTAAGATATTCCCCTTTGGCCCTTGGGGGGGATGCTCTTCCCTTGGGGTACAAAGGGGGGTAGGACTCGGGCGGCGATGATGTAAAGTTCCGTTATAGGAAATTCCTAAGACGTTGGCGATTTGAGATTGGGGTTCGCTATTTTGGAGAGCGTGGTTGGGGAGAGGGCTGCGCAGTGTGGCGCTGTTTTGTTATCAGGACACCACTTGGAATGACTGTCATGATTATGGTGGCCTGGGTTGGTGGCGCTATGAAAAACATTTCATCAGCGCCTTGCGGTTTTGCCCTCTGTAGGTGGGATCAGATTGACTTCGGCCCCTGGTTCTCCATCGTAATCCGCCCGGCGGCGCATAAAGGGGGTTTGTCCTCGTTTCCTGGGGGGGCGGCTCCGCCCCAGCAGCCTCGCAGCAACGGCCAGGTTGTTGCGGGGAGTTGAATGTCAGCCGATGTAAGTCGGGTGGGTCGTGCTGTTTTAAGCTCAAAGGCTCCCATCGTGGTGGGGGCTCACTCTGCCTCCGGCTGTTTCAAGAGTGGTAAGTACCGGGAAAAAAAGGGGCGCAGGGCGGCAATGCCAGTGCTCATAAGTGCGATGCACCCATAGCTCGACCGCTACTGGAATCGGCAGGCCATGGGGCCCCTGCTGGAGGGAGTCACCCGAGACTTCTGGATCTCCTTCTTAGAGTGCCCGGCGTAAAAAGTCGCTATATGATAGACAGTTTACATACTTAGAGGGAATCACTGTAGTAGGGTGGAGACTATGTTTTAAAGAAGTAAAACTTCCACAATAAGAATACATAGTCTTAAATTGGAGGGGCGAAGGTTTCACAATTGTACCCGGATGTATTACGTTAACAGAAGGGTAGCGAATGCATGGACTAGCCTTCCAGCTGAAGTGGTAGAGGTTAACACAGTAGAGGAATCTAAGTGGGTGTGGGATATGCGTAAGGCTATCCTAACTATAAGATAAGCCCAGGGACTAATGTCAGTGGTTAGAAATTTGGGCAGACTGGATGGGCTGAATGGTCCTTATCTGCCGTCACTTTCTATGTTTGTTTCTAAGTCTGTGCTCGACTTCCTGCAGATGGTGCTGGATGAGCTCCTGCGGGAGTTAGCTTTGGGGTGGATCACGGGGTCAGTTGTGGCCCCGTCGCTCCCCAAGTTGCAGGTCCCCCTTGGGCTTGGTGCCCAAGTAGGAGGCAGGGGATTTTCGTCTGATTCAATGTTTGCCCTGCCCTCAAGGGGTTTCGCTGAAAGATGTTGGGCATCCTAGGCATCCTTCGATGCTGCGGAATGCATGGTCGGGGCAGTGGGCTTTGCTAACGAAGGCCGACGTCGGAGCCGCGTTTCGCTTGTTGCCAGTTCATATGGATTGTAAGCCTCCTGCGTGGTGGGTTTGTGGTCAGTATTATGTGGCTACGTGCTTCCCTATGTGTTGTTTCTGTCCTGCTTTTACGTTGAGTGTGTCAGAGGTTTCCTGGAGTGGGTGGTGCAGCGGGAGGCAAGGATTGGCTCGTTGCTGCGTTACCTTGATGGCTTTTGTGTGTGGTACTCCGCTGACTTGACGACTCTTGCTCGACTCGGCGGAACTTTAGGGTCCTCTTAGAGCACGATAAGAAAGTGCGGCCCAGTGACGTGCCTTAGCTCCTTGGGTATCAAAATTGACTCTGTGACCATGGAGTGCTGGCTGCCACGGGATAAGGTTGAGAGGGTGTGGCGATGGCCAGGGGTCTGAGGAGGATGCAGCTGTGCAAGTTGCAGTCCCTGTTAGGGAGGTTGACCTTCCACTGCCAGATCAGGCTCATGGGGCAATTGTCCCGCAGGCACCTGGTGGTCGCTACTACCGGGACTGCGGCATTTTATCCGGCTCTGGAGGTCTGGGTTTCCTTCCTGACAGAGTATATTCGAAGGTCATCTTGGCAGGTGCCGGAGGTGTCCAGTTCGGACTTGCCCCTCTATACGGACGCGGCTGGTTCTGTCTGGTTGGGGCAATTCTGGGATCGCGCTACTGTGCTGACATGGTCGGCGGCTTGACCGGGAATCTTGCCTTCCTGGAGCTTTCCCGTTGTGGTGGCATTGGATTTATGGGGTTGGGAGCTACAGGACAGTCAGTAGTTATTCACCGTGCCAACCTCTGGGTTGTCCAGGCGATTAGCCAGTTCTCGGTCCCCCTTTTTCTCTTTTGGTACTTCCCCTGCTCCAGCGCCTGGTGCTACGGTGCCCGTGTCTTCATATGTCGTATAGGTCCGGTTCCTATTGGGCCAAGGTACTCCAGGGTATGGGTGGAATGGCAGGTGCAGGAGTCAGAGATGGATGTATTTGCGGGTTCGCCTGCTCGTTTCAAGGTCTGTTGTGACTGCTGGAGCGTTGGGTTTCGGCGGATATGTCTCCCTCTGGGGTGTCCTTGCGCGTGTCCAGTTTAGCTTTCTGGTTAAGTCCCAGGGTTGGATGGGGGTCACCACGGAGTTTCTGGTATGGCATGCGGTGTAGGGCCCGTGCAGGGGTCGATTTCTGTGGATCCAAAGAGGACGGTTTTGGGGGCCCTATGGGCACAATTGTGCCAGGTGCTCCCAGAGGTATGCCTCGCGTTTCTTCATTTCTTTGGGGCCATGAGGATTGGGGTATTGGTGGGTCCGAACTGGTCAGCCGGTAGGGGAGGATTCTCTTTGCGGATGTCCGGGATGGCCAGGACCCGGTGTCCGTCAAGACTCGTCCATTCAAGACCGACATCCTTTGCAAGGGCAAGTGGGTCCCGCTGGCAGCGGTCCCAAGATTGGACGCCTGTCTGGTCTGGGCGCTCAGGGAGTCCGCAGTACAGCCATACCAGGCTGGCCCGATCATGGTACACGAGGAGGGGAACTCCCTCTCCCATTTTCAATTTGCTTGGCGGTCATTCTTTCCGCATTGGCGCTGCAACGGAGGCCTCTCGACTGGGTATGCTGACTCGGGATGTGCGGAGGATAAGAAGGTGGGACTCTAGGAGATTTGTTCCGGTGTGCAGGACGCTGGTTTGCTCCGTTGATTGTTTTTTTTTCTTCTCAGGGCGGATGATTGAGCACTTGATCAGCGCCGGGGGCGACGTGAAGTGGGTCTGGCTCCTCCCGAAAGTGGTCAGGTTCTCTCGCTTGCGGGGGAGTGTCATAGGTTCTGGTCATTCCCCCTGGGGGGGTACTGACCTAGGGACGGTGCTGCTCGGAGACTTGGTGGACATAGGGAAGCGGGACTTGTCCCAGATCCTTATGTCATTTCCGGGGGTTTTTTGCATGGTATGGTCGGAGGTTGTGGTGAGGTACAATTGGCGGCAGGCACACTTCTGGAGTGCGTTGGAGCGCTGCCGCGACGGGTTCAACCGTTGGGTTTCGCGGTTCGTTATAGGGGCTTGGGGGATGCCCATTTCATCAGGTTTTGAGAAGGAGGCGGCAGATTTGTTGCGGCTGGATGGTGTTCATTTGACTGAGGTCGGGCTCGACAGTTTTAATCTGGCCATTCTAGAGATGGTGGAACAGGCCATGGTTGGTTTGTTTGGGGTCCCCCGCTGATTTTAGGCTTAAAATAGCGGGGTTGTGGCGATGGTGTGTCCTTGCCAAATAAGGGATGGTTTGGTAGATTGGATGAAAAAGGGGGATAATGGCCGGGTCTCATCCACCCGTCTCTTATGGTGAACCTGGAGAAGGTACTAGGTTGGACGTGTCCCCACTGGGTTGTAAGTCGACCAGTGGGGAGCATTATGGTTGGGCCCCATCGAGTTGGTGGGGAGCCCTGAAAAGGAAGATGTTTTTATTATGCCGAGGGGGGAGGTGAGAGCCTTGGGGAAGTTAGATTGGCAAGGACGGTTTCTTTGGTTACTGTATGACTATATGCAAATTGTTTGTTAACTTATGATATTTATTATTTCGTTATATGTTAAAGGAGTCATACAGTATTTGGTTGTGTTAATAAATGCTTTGGCCGGTTTTCTCCAAGAAGTTGTCTGTTGTTATTTGAAGGGGTAAGTTATGGTTTTATGGGGGATGAAGGGAATACTATCCAATGCCCACTACGTACATATGTGTAGTGTGTGTATAGTGAATGCAGTGTGTTTGTGTAGTGTGTGTGTGTGTAGTGAATGTAGTGTGTGTAGTGAGTGTAGTGTGTGTGTGTGTGTAGTGTGTGTGTGTATAGTGAATGTAGTGTCTGTGTGTAGTGTGTGTGTGTGTATAGTGAATGTAGTGTTTGTGTATAGTGTGTGTGTGTATAGTGAATGTAGTGTTTGTGTATTGTGTGTGTGTATAGTGAATGTAGTGTGTGGGGTAGGAGGCATTTATTTTCAATATATCAAATACAAATTTGTCCCCATTCCCTTCTTCTTACTTGGCCAGAGAAGGGGGGTATGGCATTCCCTGGTGGTCTGGTGGTATGGGCTGTGTAGTGGGGGCCCGCAGCAAGCACTTGCTTACCTTCCCAGCAGCTCATTTTAGCTCCCATGTCTAAATCTTGTGGAGTATTGCCGTGGCAACTCTATGACAGTCGCAGGACTTGTGAGATTTAGACAGAAGAGCTGAAGAGAGCTGCTGGGAAGGTAAGAGCTTGCTGCGGGCCCCCCAGGACCACTGGGCTTGTCATGGGCCCGACGGGTCTGTATTATTGTCAATATCGATATCTCTATAGGCTGATACCGATATTGCCGAAAATGTATATGGTTGTTTTTAGATCTTCATTCCATGCTTTCATGGCCAGAATTCTCGTTGGTATTTTAGTTTGTTATAAAATATTTTTATTTTATTTCATTCTTTTATTAACATATTTTGCATATTTAAATAACAAACACCTATGAGTTCCATATAACATTTGTAATATATTATCCAAGTCTGTTAGGTTTATTCTTCTCCATGACATAATTTACAACACAAATATACAACATAAATATACATTTATACCTGGATAAACGGATAAACATTTAAACCTGGAGAACTCACTTTATAGAATGTTTTAAGGCCAAAGGCCTGTATTTGTGGGAGGAGTTTGAATCTATCTTATGCTCTAAAATCTCTGACTACTCTCTTACCTGGGCCGTTCTTGTTCAAGTGTTACTTTACCTTGGTTACAACGTGGACTTCCGGTGCGGCTCTTCCCACCATACATTTTCCCTGTGCTTGCCTTCAGCTCTGGGCTACCAGCTTACTTCAAACCGCATCAGGGCCTTGTTGCCGGTCCGCTGCTGCGTTTTTCTTGCAATCTTGGGTAATGCAATGCTTTCTCCCAAACACCTGCAGCTGGTGTTGAGTGCATCATAGGAGCTTTCGTGCTCTTAGCGGTGTTCGTGGAATCATTCTCATGTTTTGTATGCATTCTAAACAACCGAACGTTTGCATAAACATTCCGTACGCATGAGTATGTGTTGTTCAACACTTAGCCATTATATTTCGTATGTTTCTCAAGCCTCTATGCATTCACATGAATTGCAGTGAGTCATGTTTTGTTCGGTTGGATGGTATTTCAGTTGTTCTCCTGGATATTCGAGAGTTTGAGCCCTTGGCAATGTTACACAGAAACTGTTCACTGAAATATTTACTGTTTTGTTACTTTAATTCAGATCTGTTGTTCGCTTAAATATGGATTTTGCTAATAATTTCCTTTTTATTTTTTATTGGTTATCTACTAAAACTGGTTTCGGACTGTTGATAATTGCGTACTTCATTGAACTTATTTAAAATAATAGTAGTTCAATACTAATTAATTCATGTATGAGCTATCTCTAGCTGGCCATTTATATTTCCCCACAGCATTCCTTTTCTTATAACTATTCACGGTTTCGTTATCCACGTGTTACAAACACTAGGCATATGTTATGTTTTCAATTTTACATGTTTGGCAGGTCTGGTGGTTTAGAATTATAAAATGTACTTTCTCGTAGGCTCTTTAGGTCTGGCCCTCCTGACGTTGTCCCATATCTATTTAATCAATTATGCTTTGTCTTTTCTAACTTTTCTAACGTTTGAGTCAATATACATTACATCCTGGAAAACACCATGTTGTCTGTATTTTCTCTTGCTAGCAGTCTAACTTACTCGTACGCTCATAAGTCCTTGGGGGTTGGCGTGGGGCTTGCCTTTAAGCATTGACCCTCATATAGTCCACGATATGCATACATTAACGTTCTGATGATACAATTACTGTTACGTTCTATACGTTCCTTTATTTCATGTAATTTCAGTTCCTGTTTAGAATCCTTTCTATACTTTCCTGATATTCGAGGATACAGTGTATTTCAGCTATTAACAGGTATTTCCAGCTCCCTTAATATATATTTAATTATTATCCCCCCGCATTATAATTATCCTCATAGATCTCAATTCAAAATATTTTCCTGCTTCCTAGAAGCAGCATTCTTCTGACACCTTTTTTGGTAGGTGAATTGTCCTATCGCCCCCTTTTTAATTTCTATTTTACTTACCCCTCAATTTCGTAAATTCTTTTTATAGGCGTGTACTCCCTGTATTAACCCTATTTCCTGTTATTTATTTCATGGTACGTGCCTTATCCTCACACATTACGCTTTATAAGAGTCAAGCCCACTAGCAAGGCCAGCCAACGACCTGCCTCAAACTTGCCCACACAACCGCACGTTATAGTTATTGCCTCACAGACCCTTCTTTATGGTGTTAATTAGTTAGAAGTCACCTATCATGGCAATATGTATTGATTCTCTTAACATCACCTAGAGGCCAACACCCTGCCACAATGTTTCAGTGGCCACATTCCCCTTGGACCAAATTATAGCTAGAGTCTTTCTCTGCCATTTGGCAACTAGCATGGCCTCAACTATCACGGGATAGATTAATTCTTTGCCTAACGGAACTATATTAGCCAGCCAGTTCTATAAGTCAGTACCCTGTGTTATGGGTCATTGATTTATTCTATCAATTTTAGCATGTCTCAAGCCTCTGATTATGAAGACAACCTGCCTCTTCCTGAAACTCCAGCTAGGCCCTGCACTCCCTCTCGCCCTAGTTCACCTGCTTATTCACTCAACCCTGCCACTCCCAGGACCTTGAGGTCATGGGCTATACCCAAGTTGGCCGCAGAGCTGTGCAAGAGGCATAAATGGCATTTCAACTCCCTAATTAAGGGAATTAAAAAAAAAAAAAGTGCAACAATGTAAAACACTAAATAGGTGCATATTCCAGCCACTGCAAGGAAGGCAGAACTCTTTAAGCTACTATTCACTTAATCCAATGACCCCAGATCCAGTACGAGTTCTCAGGGAAGAAGGTTGGACAGCATGGGGGAAGTGCAGGGCAGGATGCCAATGTTGACTGCCGCCATGCAAGTCATTAGCGATCAGCTTGACAGTACTTGAAACAACTCACCCTATTCCCCATACCACTGCAGCAAGTCTGGCAGTGGTTACTGCCCCCATGGTGGCAATCTCGCAGAATAGCTCGAGCACAGTTTCTCTCCTTCCCTCCACATCTCACATTGTCACATCTGCACATTTGATCCCCACATCCATATATATATCTCTATCTATCTATATCAAGATTATATATAATATAGGCGAGAGGAACTGGATGTCTACTTACACAAGATGGTGAATTTAGGGTACGAGGACTTTTCTTTTTATGACTATAACAAGTCTGTGGTAGCTAAAGCTGCGGCAACTCTGGCCCAGTTTAACATTCAAACCGACTGGAGTCGTTTGGATACAGAGCTTTTCTGTGGGCATTTTGCTGGCTTGAAGACCCCAGCTTGTGCAGTTTGTTCATTACCCCAGCTTTTGCCCCTGAGAAGCTGACCCATCCACCTCCACCACCCCTGCACGTACAACTCATTTCCTCCGTGGGTCAAGATTGGGGCCAGAAAGACAAGTTGAGCAGACCCCTAGTTGTCTTGGGGAAAGTGTGGGAAAACCAATTTTAACGCTGGTACCTGCAATTACAGTGCCTGTAGATTGTTGCACATCTTCTCTATATGTTTTAGGACACATGCAAACTCTGTGTCCCCCCAAGCTCTTTCCTAAGAAATGACTCACTGAGTTTAATCTGGCCAACCCAAGCTATCACTTACGCTTCCAACCCTCACCTCAATTCTTGATTTCTGTGTTTTCCATTGGTTTTCATACCGGTGCCTTCCCACAGGCACACTGAAATGCCCCAATTATCAGCCTGTTCTGATCCCTTAACTGTAGATGCTCTACTGGACAAATAAGCCCATCTAGGTTTTGTCTTAGGCCCATTTCTCATTAACCTTTTCAGACTTGGCGCACAAATCCCATCGGTGTTTAGACTCACACATTTTCAAATAAAAAGGCTCATCATTGATCTTTTAGCTCCTCATTCTTAACACACATCAAGCATTAACTCATTCCTGCTGAAGAATTTTCCCTCCATTACGCCACCATCGACTACGCCATCCAGGCAATTTTACATGCAGCTAAGTATGCTTGGCTTAGCAAACTGACATCTCTAACACTTTCAAGCTGCTACCAATTCACCCATCCCTATGGCATATTCACGGTGTTAAGTGGAGGGATAATTATTACTTTTACACTAGACTTACTTTTGCTTCTAGGGGCAGTCCAAAACTGTTCAATATCTTCACAGAAACACTCTGCTGGCTGCTTATCAATGTCATTCAATGTCCCATTGTTATTCATTACCTCAAAGACTTTCTCCTGGTAGAAATTGGTACACAGACACCAAGTATTTTCTACACTACTGCCTGTTTCACCACATTGGGTATCCCTATTTCACCTGATAAGACTCTTGGTCCCTCCACTAGGTTGGTGTTCCTGGGCATCACCTTGGACACAGTCATTTTTTTTTTTTTTTGGCAAGTCTTTCAGAGGAGAAGCTGGTATATTAGTGAGGAGATGGACCATTTCCTGCATGCTGGTTAGCGTACTTGTAGGGAGCTTCAGTTCTTAATGGGGTCACTCAATTTTGCCATGTGAATCATCCTGCGTTAATTTCTAGGCTTCTTTGCTTACTTCCCAGCTTGTCTTAATATGAGACCATTCTCCTCAACCCCCTACCTTAGCTGACTTATGAATGTGGCAACATTTTCTTGCTTCTTGGAAAAATATTTCTCTGATTTATTTTCACCTCTTTCTCATCACGCTCTCAATTCCCACAGCAGACTGCTTCCTGTCCACAACTCCGCTATTCCACAAGCTTGTGATGGACTAGCCAGCCTTCTGTCTCACGCCCGGTCACTATCACGTTCTGCACTCTCTATCACAAAATAGCTTATGACAGGCCTCTTAAAATGTTATAATTTTATCGTTGCCATGGAATTCCACGTCTAGGAGCATTTCTCCATAGAATTCATGCTCACTTTTTTTTTTCACCTTAAAATACCACACAACACGATTAAACGTTATCTCATGAGGATTCAACATCATGAATGCACCAAGTATCCCAATCATATACCTTTTCTCATGTCCTATCCTATTAAAATAAAATTAAATAATCCTGATAAACCCCCTACTTAATCCAGGTTACCAATCGATGGTCCAATATTCTGAGCCCTCTCCAATTTACTAGACACACGACCAATCGACAGTCCCACAAATCAATTAAGTAAAACAGCTATTTATATAGCTTTCTATGGTTTTTAGACCCCGAGGGTTTACAGTAGCTAGACAGACCGATATCATCTCTAGCTTAAAAATATCTATCACTAAACATCACAATCACTATATACTCTCTACTAACCTCTAAAACAAACCAAACGACTCATCCATCCGCTATACCACGTTATCCCACCGAGAACAAGTGGTGCCCAGAATCATACTTGATTCCTACTTACCCACAAACAGCATGTCACACACAATTCCCCACTTCTCTCACTGCAAGGAATCTCAACTGCCAAGTTCACATTCTACTTCTGCATATTCCCTTCTGCTCTGCCACATCTCCAACATTGATGGATATGTGAGAATTTTGCCAATCTAGTAGGTACATAATACCACAATTGTAAAAGTTTAAATTGATTTTCTAAAATTAGTACAATGCATTGACTCATAACGTTTAATTGCCTCAAGCCATTCATCTGGATTAAATTCCATGTGCAACAGTTTGTGTGTCCCATGATATTAGCTTGATACTAATCTTTAACCATAGGAAAACCAATACCACCTTTTTAATTGATAGTTAATAGTTGTGACGAAAGTAACCTCGTCACTGGCTTTTGGAGGGGCCTGTTTGCCAGCCTCCTACCCTGTGATTATGGCCCTGTGACAAACTGAACCTCGTCAAGGGTTCTTGGAGGGGCCTGCTGCCCAGCCTATTTCCTCAGGACTATGGGCCCTGCAATATACCTTGCCCAATGACGTTTTAAAAGGCTCTGTTCATGTGAAGTATTTACTTTTGTACTCCAGACAGAGAGACCGACAGTTAGCCCCAATTCTCTGGAGCTGTTTTGGGCATGGGACCATATGCACAGTGGATCAAAAATAACTTCCAGGAATTTCCTGAACCCCTACTCTGATCTGGGTGACTTTTGGATATGTTGTTCATCCAGATCGGGGCTATCAGGGGATGTAAGATTGGGATATGTTGTGTTTTGGGGTACCTTTGGGGTTTTGTAAAATATGTTTTTTATCTTTGGGGATAATTATGTTAATACATTATCTACCTTAATTGTATCACTGGCAGAGGGGAAGGATTGTGTGCTGGAGTGCCAGGCATTGTTACATTGTTTCTATTGGTCTGTACAATTTTTGTCCTGTGCCCCTTCAGGTCCAGTGGGTGTTCCTCTGGCCTGAAAAGTTGTATAAAAATCCTACCTGTACCATTAAACTCTTAGATCATCTTGCACCTTCATGAAGTCTTGGCTTCTGTTTGGGGGATTGGAGACCTACACTCTGGGGATTGTTATAATCACTATACTCCCCAGAGTGTAATCACAAAGCTTGTGTAAGAGCTGTTCCTGCTCTCTGGATTAAGATAGGTCTACCTACTGGAAGCTGGATCCTGGTCTTGGGTCCAGAGTGGGTGGAGGACAGCGAGACTCCCAACCAAGCTGTGGTGGTTATGGTGATCCAGTGCAGTGCTTATGGTACTCGTCACTACTAGGAAGCAGCAATTGATGGAGGTACTTGGTTGGAGTGCCAGGCGGTCCGTCACAATAGTTTAGCCACAATTTGTTTTTGTTTTTTATCCCTTCAAACTAACTTTAAAAAACTAATATGAAGCATTTCTAACCAACTTGCTGATATCTCCATTGGCAAATGTCAGAAAAGATGCAACCATTTGGGCAGTATATATGCCTTTGTTGTATTTATTCTGCCGAACCAGGACAACATCCCTTTCTTCCATCCTTGTAATAAATAGTTTATTTCAGCATATCCGGAAAATTATTTCCCATTATATCTTTAATGTTAGGAGTGATCTTGATCCCCAAATTAAAAGCCTGTTTTTGTCCAGGCAAAGTTATAATTTTCTTTTAGGATGTTTTCTGTTTCCAAGTTCATTTTATTGGCATTATTATTGATTTTATTAATGTTTATTTTATAATTAGACCTCTTAGAGTATAATTCCACCTCATTTAATAAAGCTGGTACTGATATTAATGGGTCATCTAGCAGCAATATGACCTCATTTACATACATGCAGACCTTATGTTCCTCTTGAGCAACGGTAAAGCCTCTTATTTCCTTATTAATTCTGATCTTTTGTGCTAGAATTTCTATAGTTAAAATATAGATTAATGGTGATAGAGGGCAGTCTTGTCGTGTCCCGTTGCTCAATCGGAACCAGTCTGCATGTATATTTTGTCCCACTGTCCTAGCAGTAGGGTTGCTGTATAATGCTTTTATAGCCGAAAGCCTCTACATTTTTAAATAACATGGTCAAAGGCTTTTTCGGCATTGGAGTGCGATTTAAATTAATTCCCCCCTTCTTGATTCTAGCTGCATCCATAATATCAATAATCCGCCTATTTACAGAGCTTCTCTCTGGTATAAAACAGATTTCATCTTTAGGAATTATATTGGCAATCACCTCCTTTAGTCTGCCAGCCAACACGCATGATAGTATTTTAACATCTGTGTCAATTGGTGATATTGGCTGGTAGCTTAATACGGAGGTAGGATCTTTATCTGGTTTAGGTATTGATAGTATATTTGATGTGTAAAAAGACCAAAATCTAATATCTATACCAGGAGTAGATATAAATAAGAATAAATTGGTAGTAAACGAAATCGACTATCACATATATATATAGAGATATAGATGAATAGATAGGCTGGATATATCAATAGCCGCACACTGAATGGTCTGAAGGGTATGTCAATGAAACTGTGAGTTGATGAAAATAAATATATTACATGTAGAATACATGTCATGCAGGAAATTGAATGTCTAAATGCAAAATAGATACAAATTAGCAGCAAGAAAGTATCAAAGTGTAAGTCCCAAAGTCCACAAATGTAACTACTCATTTGAATAAGCAAAAAAAATCCCTCCAATGGAAACAGCCTGGGAGCCTGCCTACTAAGCTGTAAAATCTAGTATCAATACTAAAATCCCAATGTTATAATGGTTTGATACATCAGATATAAGTGGGTCTAGTTTTTCATATGTAAGAAGACCAAAAGGATCTGGATAGTTTCCTCTTGTACACCACAATCAGATGGGATGACTAACTTGTGCAGCACTATTAGATACTCAGTCTGTATGTGACTGTCTCTGTTGTGCCATCTTGGGAGACAGCTGTTTAAATGATAATGATGTGCATTCCACTGTGCTGACAGTTTTCAGATAGTGAAGATTGATACAACCTTACGTGTTTCATGACTCTAGAGGTCACTTCATCAGAGGTCTGCATCTGTGCTGGAAGGCTCAGTATTTAAGCCTCTCCATTCCAGTGAACCAAGGGTTGTTAACCCATTCCTGTTTCATACAGAACGATTGCTCCTCTAACATAATGTTTCTAAATATACCTTTCAGTGTTCAACAGATACAGATATATATATATATATATATATATATATATATATATATCTGTATCTCTAATATAGAGAGTGAGATGGCCTTACACCCTACAACAAAGGACTATTCTTTCTACTCTAGATCAGCTTCCACGTACACAAGAATAGACCTTTTTCTCACCACTCAAAGAGACCTTTCACTGATAACCTCATCAACAATAAATAACATCACATGGTCCGATCATGCTCCAGTCCAAATAACAATAAAAATCCCCTCTATGGCCCAAGGAAAAGGTCAATGGATACTAAATACCTCCATATTACACAATAATTCAGCAAAGGCGGCTATAGCGGAAGCAATTTCCAACTACTTTCAAGACAAGAATACACAAGACACTACTCCCTTTCTCCAATGGGAAGCAAATAAATGCGTGGTGAGGGGGGAGCTAATAAAATGGGGCTCCTTTATTAAAAAAGGACAAATGAAGAAACAATCAGAGCTCTTACACAATATAAACACCTAGAAGAGGCACATAAGGTCACCATGTCAGAGGCAGATCACAGGAAACTATTATCCCTCAGATCGGAGCTGACCCTCCTTTTACAAACCAAGGCTAAAAAAATCATTGATTTGGAACAAGCAGCTATTTTATGCCCAAGGAAAGAGATGCGGGAAACTCCTAGTTATTGCACTGAAAAAAAAAAGAGAAAAAAGCCTACATCCCACAAATTAAAACACCCAAGAACAAAATTGTACAAACAAATGAGGAAATAGCAAAAACATTTAGGGATTTTTATCACTCACTATACAATATTACGAAAGACTCACAAGATAAGCAAGTGATTAAGGCTTACCTAGCAGATAAATTTGATCAAGTACTCCCACAGGCATTATCTAGGTCCCTAGATGAACCATTCTCATTAACGGAAATTACACAAGCGATTAAGACCACACCCTCGGGTAAAAGTCTTAGACCTGATGGATACTCTGCCTCATATTACAAGACATACATAAAAGAACTAGGCCAGCACCTCCTTCATGCCATCAACTCCATAAACCCAGAAAATCTCATACCAAAATCAAGCTTAGAAGCTAACATTACCTTACTCCACAAACCAGGAAAAAAACTGACGCCTGCGGTAGCTATAGGCCTATCTCTTTAATCAATGTAGACATGAAAATCTTTACAAAGATGCTAGCATTGAGATTCAAACCACTGCTACCTTGTTTGATCCACCCAGACCAGGCGGGGTTTGTACCATCACGAGAGGCCAAAGATAACACCACGAAAATTATCAACTTAGTACACGGGGCCCAAGGACTTAAATCTCCAGCAATCATGCTAGCTATAGATGCAGAAAAAGCGTTTGACAGGGTGGACTGGAGTTTCCTCCTGTCGACACTGGAAGTTTTGGGAAGTGGATGCAGTGGATCCAAATGATCTATTCGTACCCCTCAGCCAGGCTCAAAATCAATGGAACATTATCTGCCCCCTTTTCAATAACAAATGGCACAAGACAGGGGTGCCCTTTGTCACCCCTTCTTTTTATACTGGGACTAGAACCACTACTAAATGCAGTGAGAGCGCAGCCGAAAGTGGAGGGGATGAAGGTGGGTCACGCTCAATATAAAGTATCTGCTTTTGCAGATGACCTGCTATTTACCTTAACCAACCCAGAGTCATCCCTCCCAGCACTGATGGGTATTCTGTCAGAATACAGCGCTCTATCAAATTTTAAGATAAATACTGACAAATGCGAAATATTAAACCTTACATTGCCTGACAGAGACAATAAACGCCTACAGATGTTATACCCCTTCCAATGGGCGACTAAATCTATTAAATATGTGGGAGTCAACGTAACTCCACATACCAAATTACTATATAATGCAAACTTTCCAAAATTTTGGAAGCCATAAGCTCTGATCTGGGAAGGTGGAATAAGCCACACTTTCGATGGTTTGGCCGAGTGAATATACTTAAAATGAACGCACTCCCTAGAATACTATATCTCCTGAGTACACTCCCGATCACAATCCCGCTAATCTTTTTCAAGAAAACAGACAATTTACTCATTTCATTTGGGCAAAAAAAGTCAGAGGATACGTTTCCACATTCTCACTAGACCCAAAGAAAGAGGGGGGATAGGCCTGCCAGACATCTGGCTATATTACCAAGCAATACATCTTAACCGCATCATAGATTGGTCATACCAGATGACTTCTAAACTGTGGATTCCAATAGAACAAGCCCTGATAGGGGAATCATTAAAAATAATACCATGGATGCTGACATCACCTAGTGACTGGACAGTCCCTAACCACCCGTCAGTGACCCAGACAATCTGTCTTTGGAAACAAATCCTTAACGTGCCAACCACATCACCACTCTATCCAATAACCCCAATTTTATAGCAGGGAAACAGGGCCTAAAGCTGAAAATACCAAATGGTAGCGACCAAATAGAACATTTTACCTTATCTGAAGTGGTAGTAGAGAAGGGAATGATACCAGTGACCCAAATGACAGAGGGGAAGATATCTTCACTTATGCAGAGATTTCAATATGAAAATTGAAACACTTTCTAAAAGCTCAGGGTATAATAAATTGGACCCCAGGGAAATTACTACATTTGAAGAACTCTGTACGAGACACAAAGCACCACAAAAAACAACCTCTCTGTGTCATAAACTCTTACAAACACAAGCCCACATACATCTACCGTATTTTACAAAAATTTGGAAGGAACATATGGTTGTGAAACTAGTTGAAGAAGACTGGACTGCAGTATTTAAAACCATGTTCCACACACATTCTAGTATCCCATTACAAGAAATTAATTACAAATTTGTTTCTAAATGGTATACCATGCCAGTCGATGTTAACAGATTTGACCCAACTGCACACACTGCTTGTTGGAGATGCACCTCAGAGAAAGGAACATTTCAGCATATATGGTGGACTTGTGATTTAGTTTCAGGCTTTTGGAGGGAATTGTGGAACACAGTAAATTTAGTAACGAACCTAAATATCCCCTTCACCCCGGAAGCACTTTTATTGTTTCATTTTAATATTTCCAATAAAAAATTCAAACACTCTCTCACATATTTTATGCTGACAGCAGCCAAATGTTATATAGTATACAATTGGAGGTCACCAAAACTACCCTCCAAGAAAGAATGGTACTTGAAAATTGAATATTTCCACGCTCTGGAAGAACTAAGATGGGGATCACTTGACAAATACCACAGATACTTAGAAATATGGCAACCCTGGAAACAATCTTTAAGGGGCACACCATTAATTAGCATAAGGTCAGAAATGCAAGAATAGAGGGAAGCTAGGAGAAACATGGGGACTAAGGGGGACAGAAAAAAGGGAATGAACTAAGTTATATATAATTTTCATTGTCTATCTTGCAACTGCAATCACAAGATAACCAAGACTTGGGAACCTAACTCCATGAGGGATAATCATCTCAAATAAATCATGAAACAACATTAGTACAACAGGAGTGAAAACTTCCACCATACACATCCAACTCGATAGAATCAGGATATGAGTCCGAGAGTGATTGTCATTGTTAACCTAGACATCTAGAAAGTGTTAAATGTTAGAACATGTGAAGTCGTTTAATCTACACAGGAATAATTGATATTTGCTGTTGACCTCTTGTTTCTTATGTTATGTAAATGTCATTTTACTACTCTTGTTTTATATGGTGACATTTATGTACCACATAAAAAGGAATAAAAAAATATACAAAAATAAATATAAATATATATATATATATATATATATATATATATATATATATATATAAAAATATATATATTCCATCCAAAGTAGGCACGAGCATTCACGTGTTAAAAGTCCAAAATTTATTGACCTAGTGTAAAAACAATCAACATTAGTCCTGCATAGAGGACTTTCATCAGGATCAAATAGGATCAAATTTGCAAGGCTTTCATCAGGATCCCTAAAAATCTAAACTAAAACGCAAGATAACCTCACAAAGAAAGAAAGAGGGACACTCAAATCCCTGATGAAAGATCAAGAGATCATCATAAGGGCAGTGGACAAAGGAGGAGGACTGGTAGTTATGAATAGCTTAGACTACGTAAAAGAAAACAAAAAACTACTTAATGATACAGATACCTACCTAAGACTTGAAAAAAACTGTAGCCAACAATTCATGGGAGAGCTTGTGGAACTACTGAATGGAGGTAAGGAACATGGAATTTTGAGTAAGAGCGAATACAATTGTGACGACCATCTGGCACTCCGACAGAGTACCTCCGCCAGTCGATGCCCCTAGTGCTTTCTGAGGGCTCCAAGCACTCCACCAGACACCATAAGCACTGCAGACCCCACGAACCGCCACAGCTTAGTTGGGGTCTCGCCGTCCTCCACTCACGGCGAGTTTAAACTGGTCTGGCAGTGTCCCTGGGACAACGCCCTGTTGTGGAAACAATGGGATAGGAAAAACTGGGAGGGGAAGAGGCAAAGACAAGAAATACATTCAACATACTCCTCTTCTGTGTCTAAGAGATTCTCTCCAGGTACAGAAAAACACACAATTACCAAACACCCCAAAAGTACCCCCAAGATCCATGGAAACACCACATGAGTCACATCCTCGGATAGCCCAGATTTGGGTGACCAACATATCCAAAAAATCCCCCAGATCGGTTCAGTGGTTTGGTTTTTCCATGGAAGTCTCTTTTTATAGGTAAATATGATTTTTATTGTTTTTCATCTTTTTTTCAGTACAGCATTAACATAGAACAATGGAGTATTCCAAACAGTGAGGCGCGCAGGTCTCCAGTAATGTTAGGGACTGTTGGTATTTATTCGAAGTATGCGATGGACTCGCAGGTCTTCTTGGGTTATATATAACATTGTCGATTTTATATTTCCTAAACCATTATTGATGACTAGGTGTGTCCATTTGTGAGTATGTAGTGTCTTTGCGAGCGATGTGGTGCCCTCATTGAGTTATGGATATGTGATTGGTTTTGTCGTGGCGGCCCTCCTCTATAGTGAGTGGGCATCCTATAAGTGGGGTGCGTAGGTTACCCATGAAGGTGATTGCTGTCAGTATGATGACGTTGTTTGTTTTGGACTCGCAGGTCCGCATCAATAGAACATTGCTTATTTATCACAGATTCCAAAAACAATAATTATGGGAAGAATAACCTCCCACGAGTGTTGTGTTCCCTTCTGTGTGGTGATATAATGATTATTGTTATCGGTGTGAGTGGCTTCCGCTTTACATTTTACATCTTGGGTTGTTGAGCCTCCAGACAATGCGCACATGTCTCAGCGATGATATCATTGAGTACATTGGTGTTATTTAGTTTGGACTCGCAGGTCCACAAAAATAATATTCAACATGTTTGTCACATATTCCGGACAGTGTATTCAATGGTAAAGTAACTTTATGCGGTTGTTTAGTATTCATACGTGGAGTATGCTGTTCCCAATTTTTTTTATCCGGTTCGTATTCCCCAAGTTTGTTTGTGAGAACTCATTTGCGTGTCTAAGTTTCTATTGTCCTAATTTTGTGCGTCTCTGTGTATTTGTTAATATCCTTTTGTTTTGTCATGTTATGTTCCTTCCTGTTTCCTGTGTTAGTTAGGTCTCGGTGTAGTAGAGCGTGGTTTGGAAAAATAGGAGTGAGTGTTTGTGTATAAACCTCAAGCAGTCGTGGGAAGTCACTTTTTAACATGTCTTTTTACAGGGCCCATAATCCTGGGACAAAAGGGTGGCAAGCAGGCCCCTCCAAGCACCAGTGGCGAGGTCACTTTTGTCACAAGTATTATATACTATGTAAGCATCTAAGGATAGCAGTGTTTTATCACTTACCTAAGATCCATTATTTCAGATCTGGACTGCCCGTATGGGTGTGACCAGTCTGATATGCTTCAGATATGTTCTCTCTGTAATGGCACAAGATGAGCTAAAACCAGCTTGAGTTCTGAGCGGGGACCCACCGAAGGGCAGGCTATTTCAGCTGCTGTCCATTCTCAGAATACTCTTGCGACCCGTTTTTTAAGATACGTAAGAGTTTAACCAATCCCCCTGGCTGATGTCCAACTTGTCGGAATATGTTTTATTTTTTTTAATTTTTATTATAATATTTAGCATTTTAAAATACAAACACACATGAGTTCCATATAACGTGTTTGATATATCAAAGTCTGTTATATACGTATAGGAGGTCTTAAGAAGAAGAACATAACATAATTTACATCTTAAACATACAACATTATTACCTGGATGTATGCAAGAACTCCAACTTTATATAAGAAACTTTTCCTTTTTATGTAAAATTATCAACTTCAGATGTTAATTTCAATAACGTTTTGCTAGTTTTTAAGAATACAACTTTCTTTTCTTGCCTTATCACTTGTCCAAAACGATCCCTGTTCCATATTACATTGAAAGAATGTGTTCTCTTATCTGTGGACACTGAATCTTATCTGTTTTGCCCCAATTTCTAGCTTTTATTATTTTAGTGGCGACAATAAAATTAAATGTTAACAGGGAATGTTTTTTGTTTTAACATCTGCCATTTCAAATGTAACAAAGTAATTTCAGGTTTTATGTCAATGGTAACGTTACCAATTAAGTAGTTTTTCATAAACCAATTCCCACGTTTTTTTTTTAATTATATCACAATCTCACCAAATGTGAAGGTAGCCCCTCTCCTCTCTACTACATCGCCAACATTTGGGACTATGGATATGCAAGAATTTTGCTAGCCTAGTAGGTACATAATACCACAATTTTATAAGTTTAAATTGGTTTTCTAAAATATTAGTACAATGAATTGACTCATTATATCTTTTAATTGCCTCAAGCCATTTATCTGGATTAAATTCCATGTGCAACAATTTTACCTTATTTTCCCCTGATTTCCTGGTTATCATCGTATATTAGACTTAAACAGCTATAGGCGTTCGACATTATTTTTGTTACCCATAAAGAGGTGTTCAAAAAATGTTTTGCCCTTAGATAATAGAAAATTTCTCTATTGTGCAATCCAAATTCCTGTACTGAGAGGAATTCTTAATTAATTTGCCAAAGAGCAATTGCTTAATATTAAGTATACCTGTTTTTTTCCAGGCTTCTAAGTTTAAATCTTGTACATTGGCCTCCACTACATTAATATTTAAATTACCTATTTGTTTCTGTATTCCTAATTTTTTCTTTATTTGCCACCATGCATTTAATAAATTCTCTCATAATTGCTTAATTTAGGTACTGCACAACCCTGTAGTGCCCCCTCTCCCACCCCCCATCCCAAATTGCTGAAGGGGTTAAAACCAGTGACCTACCGGAGTCCAGCACCGATGTCCCTCGGCGCTGTGTCAGGCTCTGCCTACTCTCCTCCCCCGCTAACATCAGCCGGCGGGTGGAGACCGCATGCACGGCAATGGCCAGACACACGCATTAGACCTCCCCATAGGAAAGCATTATTCAGTGCTTTTCTATGGGGATTTTGGCGACACTGGAGATGTATGTGTATTTATATAGGTGTGTATGTGAATATGTATGTGTATATATTTATATATACATACACACCTCTGCACTGTAATATTCAAGCAAATAATACTCCGCTTAAAACTTGTTTGTCAGAGTTTCTCCGGCTACATTAATCACTCTATTGCCTGCTTTTGTACGATACGCTTTCCCTTCTTTTTCCTTAACTTTTTCTCACATTTAGCATCCCTCCCCTGCCTCCTCACTCTGTCAGATTCCACGGTCTCTGTCTTTCCTTAAATTTAATTGTGCTCCACTGAGGCTACTCCACCATATCCCTCCTCGTTTGAAGCAACCGCCGCAACCAACTCTCCGCCCACACTGTCAGACTCTCGCCATGCCACGTGATGTGCGCACAAACATTTCACGTCATCACGCAATCAATTTTTACAACCGATAGTGAGTCAACTGAGATCTTATCTCAGGGATACCATCCATATCATTACAACTTTATCTGACATTCAATGGAAAAAAGAATACATTCTTGAGACAGCAGATGTCACATCTCTATATACAGTGACTCCATACGAATTCTTCTTGACCTCACTGCTGTCTTTGACACCATTGATCTTGCTCTCCTTCAAACTCTTCAATCACTTGGTCTCTGTGACTCTGTCCTCTCGTGGTTTTCCTCTTCTCTCCCAACGCTCATTCAGTGTCTTCTTTTCTAATGATAACTCCTCCCATTGTCCTGTCTCGGTTGGTGTCCCCCAAGGCTTTGTCCTTGGCCCCCTTCTGTTTTCTCTTTATACTGCCTCTCTTGGCAGACGTGTTACCTCTTTTGGATTCCACTACCACGTGTATGCTGATGACACCCAGATATCTCTCCCCCCGTTCTGCAACGTGTCACTGCTTGCCTTACTTCCATCTCTGACTGGATGTCCTCCCACTTTTTGAAACTCAATCTCTCTAAAACTGAGCTCCTTGTCTTTCCTCCTCCTAATACTGATCCTCCTCTTTCGCTCTCCCTTCAAGTTAGTGGTATCCACATAAGTCCATCCTTACAAGCCTTGGCGTCATACTTTTTTCTGGCCTCACCTTTGAGCCTCACATGCATGTTGCCAAATCCTGTAGATCCCATCTCAAAACATAGCCCGCATCCGCTCCTTTCTTACGCAAGATGCTACCAAGGAGCTTGTCAAAGCTAATCTGCATGAATTATTGTAACACTCTTCTTATTGGTCTTCCCAAAAGCCGTATTGCACCGCTACAGGATTTAATGAATGCAGCCGCCATACTGATTTTCCTCTCTAGTCAGTTCTCTCACACCTCACCCCTCTGTCAGTCCTTACATTGGCTTCCTGTATCCTATAGGAGTCAATCAAGGTACTAATTCACACCTACAAAGCACTGAACAATTCTAGCCCGTCTTATATCTCCTCACAAATCCATAGGTATGTCACTTTCTCTGTCTCTCCGCTCTCCCCGTGACCTTATCCTGTCCATTCGCACCAGTACAGCCAACTCACGCTTTCAGGACTTCTCGTGGGTGGCTCCCTTCCTGTGGAACAGCCTGCCTACCGCTATCAGACTCTACCCTAGTCTTCAATCATTTAAAAAGTGCCTTAAAACCCATCTCTTTAGGAATGGCACTACGAAGCCTCCCAGAGTAACCTCTACCTTACATAGCGGTCTCTTGCACTATCCTAAAGGGCAGCACTCTACTCTCTCCTCCAGCTCTGCTTCACTCCCACCTTATTTGATTATTTCCTGGCCTAATGTGTTTTATACCCACCTCCTATAGAATGTAAGTTCGTTTTAGCAGGCTCCTCTCCCATCGTTTCCTTAAGTTTTCTTGTAATTGTCCTGTTTATAGTAAATCGCCCATCTTATAATATGCTCTACGGAATCTGTTGACGCTATATGAATGGCAATAATAATAATAATAATAAAAGGAGAGGAAGGTATGCTAGCCACTAAAACACCTAATCTAGGACTCTGGAACCGTACAGTCATGGGACTACATTCTGCCTGAAAGTGAATTATGAGGGAAGTACATATTGGGGAGAGTGTTTTATCTGCTTAAAGTGGTCCCCTTTTGTCATGGAAAAGGGATCTCCCTCTACGGCATTCAGGCAGGTGATTTTGTTAGACTGCTGTTTTGACATCCCACTGATATTATACTCAACAAAAATGTTCATGAGAGAGTTGGCAAACACATTCCTTGGATCAGGTGGACTGTGAGTCAGTCTGTCTTTTACTTAAAGGGACACTGTAGGCACCCAGACCACTTCAGCTCACTGAAGTAGTCTGTATGCTGTGACCCTTTTGGACTTAGTGCTGCAATGTTAAACACTACAGTTCTAGAAAACTTCAATGTTTACATGGAACACAAAACTGTTCTCAGAGACTTACGTTTCGGAGGCACCACCCATAAGCCGATGGTACTGATGGTGTTCAATGAGGTAATGGCCCCCTTAGCATTAGCATAGTGAAGGAGGGGGTGAACCCAATAGTGTCCATTCCTAATTGGGAGGAGCCAGGGAGTATCTACGAAGGTGAGGGGAAGTTATGTTTTTGTGTTACTGAATTAATTGGTATTTATGCATGATTGTTAATTGATAGAGTTGTGAATTGTTTAATGATATGGGATATATTTGTTCTTTTATTGAGTGTATCAGACTTGACAAAGGCTCGGGGGAGTCAAAACATTGTCTACATTTTTGTACTCCAAGATAAGTAAGATTCTAAGTGACTATGGAAACCCGATTAGCCCCAATTCGGCTGAGTTGGGACAATTCTAATCTGAAATCTAGTATATACTGTATAAAATCTATATATACTTCATTTTCTTTTTATCTAATATAAATATGCTGCATCTTATATATGTATTAATAGTTGTAAAGTTCAATGGAACATGTCTGAAAAAATAGGTTCCTCAATAAAATAATTGAGGTGACTTCTTTGTCAGAGGCTTAGAAGCCTGTGAGACATTACCTGATTGATATTTATGATATTCACACCAACAAACACATGGTCTCTCTGATTATTTTAGCTCCACGTCATCAGTAAGTATACGATCTGCTTTGATAGTGTGTGTGTATGTATGAATATGTGTTGAGGCCGTTTGGCCTGTATTTGTGGGAGGGGCTTAAATTCACTCCCCTACATAAAGTACAACCCTTACCTGACTCCACACCGTTCAAGGTCAGTGTCTGAATGCATTACGGTTCATCCAGTCACCATTTTGGAGTACTTCTGTGTCCCATGAGGTTTTCCATCACTGAGCTGTGTCCAGGAATCCTTCTGCAGATTTCTTTTGGATCAGCTGCTTGCCTATCGCCGCGGATCGCGTCCCAGTGACAAATAGTAAGTAGACCTAACCGTTACGCCAGGCAACAAGGCCCACGGCATCACAGGTCCTCACTTTACTGTCCACGTTTCAGGTCCTCACTAGTGATGTCCCGAACGGTTCGCTGGCGAATAGTTCCTGGCAAACATCGCTTGTTCTCGTTCGCCACAGATGGCGAACATATGCGCTGTTCGGTCAGCCCCCTATTCGTCATCATTGAGTAAACTTTGACCCTGTATCTTACAGTCAGCAGACACATTCCAGCTAATCAGCAGCAGACCCTCCCACCTCCTGGACAGCATCCATTTTACATTCCTTGTGAAGCTGCATTCTTAGTGAGCGGAGGGACAGTGTAGCTGCTGCTGATTTGAAAGGGAAATTGATAGCTAGGCTAGTGTATTCAGTGTCCACTACAGTCCTGAAGGACTCATCTGATCTCTGCTGTAAGGACAGCACCCCAAAAAGCCCTTTTTAGGGCTAGAACATCAGTCTGCTTTTTTTTTCTGTGTAATGTAATTGCAGTTGCCTGCCTGCCAGCCTGTGTGTCAGGCTCACAGCATATACTGTGCCCACTTGCCCAGTGCCACCACTCACTCACTGGTGTCACAATAGCTTGCATTTAAAAAAAAAAAACAACTTTTTGGACTGTAATATAATAGCAGTCAGTTTCCTTCACGCGTGTGCATTTCAGGGCCTGCCAGGGCACAGTGTCACACCAGTGCAACTGATATCTGGTGTAACAGTAGTGTACATTTAAAAAAAAAAAATTTTTTTTGACTGTAATAGATTGAATAGCAGTTAGTTGTCTGCCAGCGTCTGTGTCAGGCTCACAGCGTATACTCTGCCAACTTCTGCCACTGCACAGTGCCACTCATATCTGTTGTCACAGTAGCTTGCACGCATAGTACCACTAATCGGAAAAAAATGACAGGCAGAGGTAGGCCACCCCGCAGGGGCCATCGTGGTCGTGGTGCTGTGATTCCCTTTGGCCCTAGAATAATGCCCAGTGTTCAGAGGCCACGTACCCTGAACTCGAAAAGTTCTGAGGACATAGTTGACTGGCTAACACAGGACACCCAATCTTCTACAGCTTCCGCTCGGAACCTTGACGCACCATCCTCCTCCAGCGTATAACGGTGATGTCACAGCACAACTGGAATCTAACCGGGGAAGAGGTGAAAGTAATCCTCTTCCTCCCACGACCACGCTGGCAAGGACAGGACGCTTTACAGACGTGTTGTTGATGGAGGACATGCGGAGCTTTTTAAGTCCTATGCATCGCCACAGCCCTTCGGGGTCCACCCTCAGAGAACGACTCGACCGACAGGTAGCAGAATACCTCGCCTTAACTGCAGATATCTATACTCTGAGGAGCGATGAACCCCTTGACTACTGGGTGTGCAGGCTTGACCTGTGGCCTGTGCTATCCCAATTTGCAATAGAACTTCTGGCCTGCCCCGCTTCAAGTGTCCTGTCAGAAAGGACCTTCAGTGCAGCAGGTGGTATTGTCACTGAGAAGACAAGTCGCCTAGGTCAAAAAAATCTAGATTACCTCACCTTTATTAAGATGAATGAAGGATGGATCCCGAAGGGACTGACAGTGGGCGATACATTCGACTAAAAAAGGCCTGATGAGGGGGACGTAACAGGGTGTCGCAGCTGCCGGCCCGCCGCGTGATATTTAAATCTCTAGCTCACCCCAGTACCTTGCCCTGTCGTGGTTTCCTGTTCCTGGTTTCCTGAGAGTGCTTTATCATTGTGAATCTGATTTCCTGGTATCCTGATCTTGGCTTTTCACTGGTTATTTTGAATTCTGGTTTCCCTGACTTGGCTTGTGTAAACGGTATTGTATATTTTCTGGCTTCCTTGACCTCGGCTTTCCCTTTGACCATTATCTGTCTCTAGCGTATTAGTCCGGCCATTCTAAGGTCCGTTTTACGCTCTGTCCTTTTATTTTCTTTTTCTTGCCTATGAATATGTTTACATAGTTTCTGCGTGCTGGACCACACTAGTAGTCGTGTCATTGGGATTAAACTGATAAGAATAGTGCTACTTAACACACCACTCCTATCTGGTGGCACATTAGATTGCACGCGCAGTGCCCCAAATTTGAAGTAGGAGGACCGACCAAGCATCTTTTTCCATCTCCCGGTTCCTAAAATCGATGCCATATACAGGGGACGTAACAGGGATTAAACTGCTAGGAATAGTACTACTTAACACACCTTATAATAATGCAGAGAGAGGAGTCTGAAGAAGAGGAGTCAGAGGAGGAAGGTGGCTTTGAGGAGGTGGAAGACCAAACACAGCAGGCGTCCCAGGGGGCTTGTTGTCACCTTTTGGGGACCCTTGGTGTTGTACATGGCTGGGTGGAGGAAGAGACCTTCAATGACATCAGTGAGGACAAGGAACGGGACATGGCTAGCTTGGTATCCAACCTTGTGCAAATGGGGAGTTTGCGGTTGTGCAAATGGACTGTTTGCGGTTGTTTGCGGTGCGTTAAACGGGGAGTTTGGTCTGTCACTGTGAAGCGGGCATAACCCTTACACTACCTGATCGATACAACATCATACCTGATGTTTTAAAGCACGTTATTCCAAACAATTTAGGAATGTTAGGTGATTTATGCCCTTTATGGATTAAAACCAGACTCTGCATCAACTATTTAATTTTCCATGGGAGTTTTGCCATGGATCCCCCTCCGGCATGCCACAGTCCAGGTGTTGGTCCCTTTGAAACAACTTTTCCATCACTATTGTGGCCAGAAAGAGTCCCTGTGGGTTTTAAAATTCGCCTGCCTATTGAAGTCTATGGCGGTTCGCCCGGTTCGCCCATTTGCGTTTATTTCTGCTCTTCAAATCTGTATACTGTATCCATCCGGTTTCAGCTGTTCGCTTACACAGCATTTCCGTTAGACGTTCGGTACTTTATATGATGTGCTGCATATTTCTCCCATTCATTTTACTCGCTTAAGCATTTTCGCATACATGTCTACGTTCGTGCGGTCAAACGCACGAACACGCTATACACTTAATGCTACTGATTCTCCTGTCATTTCCTGTTCGGGCGTTTCACATTGCACGAACAATATTCACATATCTAACTAGCACTGCAGACCGGGCATCCATGCGGCCATAGCATGATAAACCCTGCTAGACTTATGTTGTCCAGTTCGTGCGGTTAAACGCACGAACGGACAGGTTTGTACAATACTTGCAGGGCTTAAAGGGGGGTTATTGCTTATTGTTACATTTTGGGAACTACACACACGAATGGGTTAACAAATAGGTCCCAGTTACACATATGGGTATTCACATGGTTAAAGATGCCACACTGCCACCTTTAGGTCAGCAAGCCTATTGCCATTATAGTAATATCCCACTACTTTCCTGAACACCATACATAATCTCACAGATATATCATATTTTCCCAAAGGGTTTTATATAAATTTTACTACATTTGCCTTTACTACTACATTTGCCTACCAACTACAAGGCGACATACAGAATTAAGGAGATCTTACAAACACCATCTCCTGACCTATACAGGTCAATACGAACATAATTAAAGATAATATAATTGTGACACTTGTATATATTTTTCATACGGTTCATCTATTTAGTTACAGGTACTACTATTACTTATACGGATTACCAGGTTTCAATAACCTATACTACTAGGTACGTACACCTGCTTACAGTAGACCCATTAAAAATCCCCCACAGAACAGACAAGTATTGGCAATTAGGGTCATAGGGGCCAATAGTTCATTCCTCTTTTCTCTGCATTTATGCTTAGGATTAGTGGTCCTGCGAGGCCAACATCCCGCTTCAAACTCGGAAGCAAACACCCCTCGGGCCACACGTGAGCTAGCCTCCTCGCACGTATCATAGAGAGGGCCTCACCTGTCACTCCCTTTCCTATTTTTCTGGTTACAGTCACCGAGAGGCCGAAATCCTGCCACAACGTTCGGTGGCCACAAAAATTCCCTCGCGCCAACCATAGATAGAGCCTCTCAAGCCGCTTGGCAACTAGCAGGGCCTCACCTGTCACCAAAAAACAATAAGCATAATGGTTTTGCCTCACAGCATAGCTAGTAGCCAGTACTAAACTACTAAGTTCAAATAATATATTTATCTTTCATTTTATTTAAGTATGTCTCTTGAACGTGATGAAGAGCTATCTCTTCATGGCACCCCAACTAGTGTCGAGACACCCTCTCGTAGAGGAGACATTGCTAGTCCGGCATCAATCAGATCCTAGATGATCCGACGTATCGCCACAGAGTTAAGGAGGCGACAAATCCCCTACCCTGCCACAGCAAGGAAAGCGGAGCTATTCAAACTCCTAAACACTACAGTCGACAACACGGAAGCAGGTGAAGGCCCCAGCAACACCAATTCAGGTGATATCCAGGCTATGCTGGCCTCACTCATGGCCTCTGTGGGCAAGATCAATAACAGACTGGCTAACCTCGAGGCGGTCACCACAGCCCTCACCAAGGCTGGTCTTCCTGATACTGCTCAACAGGCACCAACCGAACGGGCCATGGGTATGGTTCTCCTCAGATTATCAGGACGTTGACCCTGCATACACCATCCCAGCCCACATTAAGAGGGACATCCTGGAATGCAAAGATGTCAACCTTGCATCCCTACTAATTGCCTCCCACGATGTGGTGGAGAACAAAACCTATATGTACGATGAAGTTTCTGTAGTGGTCAGATCCAAAGACGGAAGGTTAAACCATAAACTGACCATTCCAGAATTTGTTAGCCTCTGGTATTTTTAGAGATGTAATTTGTGAAGTGTACCCTAATAGAAGGGAATAATTTGATCGCTATATGCACAACCTGGTGGACCTAGTGAACAAATATGGTGGATCTGCTTTTTACTACCACCATAGGTCTTTTTCCACTAAGGTGTCTGGAGATCTCTCTCAGTATGGTACCCGTATCAACTGGAGCAGACTAGATACAGAGCTATTTTGTAGACACTTCGCAGGTCTCAAAACACTGGCTTGTGCATCCTGCTCTTCTACCACTCACACTACCAATTTTTGTTCTCACACGGCAGA
This sequence comes from Pelobates cultripes, assembly GCA_933207985.1. Classification (NCBI taxonomy): domain Eukaryota; kingdom Metazoa; phylum Chordata; class Amphibia; order Anura; family Pelobatidae; genus Pelobates; species Pelobates cultripes. The sequence goes on along the minus strand of OW240916.1, from coordinate 174,304,513 downwards.
CGACCGTAATCCATCACCTAGCACAAGCTACGCGGGTAGAACTGAGAGAACCACCAGAGACAAACTGGGTCATCCCATAATTTTCTTTGGTAAATCACAAGTGTGCAATAATTTCAATGTGGGCACATGTAGCTTTAGTGCATGCAGGTTATTGCATATTTGTTTACATTATTTCAGGGCACATAAGCATACCATGTGTCCAAATAAAATGTACCCCAAACCGTACCTAACGTCTGTTAACATTCATGTCTTCTCAGCACTACTAACCAATCTCCCTTCCAGACATATGGTAAATTTTCTTATATCTGGTTTCTCAGAGGGGTTTCATACAGGCATTATACATATGCCCACAAGCCAACTCGGATGTCCTAATTTACAATCAGCACAACAAAACCCAACAGCCATAGATACACTCTTAGCCCAAGAGCTGGCAGAGGGGTTCTTGTTCAGGCCTTTCAAAACTCCACCTTTTACGGCATGGCGCACAAATCCCATAGGGATAGTCACAGGGAAAACTTCCCTCAAGCAAAGACTCATCATAGATCTGTCGGCCCCTCATACCTCATCTACACAGAGTCTAAACTCTCTTATTCCCTCCGAAGAGTTTTCCCTACAATATGCCACTATAGACCATGCTATTACAGCCATAATGCAAGCAGGGATCGGAGCATGGCTAAGTAAGACAGACATTACCAATGCCTTTAAACTAATACCTATCCATCCCAGACTATGGCACTTACATGGCATCAAATGAGCAGATAACTATTACTTTTTCTCCCTCTTAACCTTTGGGTCCAAAAGTAGCCCCAAAATCTTCTACACATTTGCTGAAACACTTTGTTGGTTGTTACTTAATGTGTCTAGATGCCCCATAGTCATCCATTATCTGGATGATTTCTTACTGATTGAAGCAAACCCCTTTCCCCCCAGGAGTCTCAAAGCAACCATTAGTCTGTTTGACCACCTTGGAGTCCCAGTATCCAACAAGAAAACCAAAGGCCCAAATACAATTATTACATTACTAGGTATACAACTAGACTCTGCCTCCATGCAAGCTAGTTTACCACAAGAGAAAATCACAAACATACTTAACAGCATGAACCATTACATTTTGCTGGGTTCTTTGAACTTTGCCATGCGCATCATTCCTCAAGGGCGGGCTTTCATATCCAGACCTCTGTCTTTTTCCACATTTCAAACATGACAACTATAGACTATCCTTGGATGCGCATGCCACGGCAGACCTATATATGTGGAAAGAATTCTTGACCACCTGGAATGGTAAAAGCTTGTTCCTACTAGAGTTGACTGACACGTCTCCAACCATATGGTCAGACGCGGCGTCTATCACAGGTTTCAAAGCAATCTTTGGGAACAAATGGCTTTGGGGTAAGTGGCCTGAAGAAGTCTATGACTTAGAAGGCTTTTTTTACAACCTCAGCTCTTTTTGAGATTTATCCCATTGTAGCAGCTGCCGTGGCGTGGGGACATTTATGGTCAGGCTTGTCAGTCCGTTGCTACACAAACAACCAAGCAACATGTCACATCATTAACAAAGGCCGTTCATCATCCCTAACAATTATGAGATTTCTCAGGAAGCTCACGTGGTTAACAGCATGTCACAATTTTTATGCCATTATGGGTGTAAATTTCATTCCTGGGCTACTATACAGTCTTAAAGGCAACGTAACCAATCTGGCGAATTTCAATTTCAAATGTAACGTTTTATATTTGACCCTGTAACTTCCCAAAATGCTATAAAACCTGTACATAAGGGGTACTGTTTTACACGTGAGACTTTGCTAAATACAAATGTGTATTTTATTGCAGTAAAAGCAAACAGTATTATGACATTGACAGTTAAAATGTCATGTAGAACTAAAAAAATTAAAAAAATCTTTTCTCCCATTTTTTTCATATTAAATTATATTTTATAGCTAAATATTTGATATTAAGTGAAAGCCCTGTTTCCCCTGAATAAAATGATATATAATAAGGGTGGGTGCATTTACTATGAAAGAGGTGAATTACGGTTGGACAGACATGTAGCGCAAATGCCAGGTTTTGTTTACATTTTGTTTTGTTCACAACGTGTACATTTGGCTCCGTCCTTAAGGGTTACACTTAACTTTCCCTGGGGCTGCATGTGCTTATCCACATGTCAGGATATTGGCTGCTCAAAAGTCTGGTTGCCAGATATACACCCCTGACCACCATCCCCAAAACTCTGTCACAATATATGATTCAATCTTTGTGTGTATAATATATTTGATTTTTTTTTTTTTTCGCTTGCACATTGCTGGTAAAATATTGGCCTTATGCATCACTGTTTACTATTATTTCAGATATCGAGTTTGAAGAAAAAAAAAAGAACTACTTGAAATGCTTGCAACAGAAGGTATGTAATTTAAGATCTTTGTAATTATTTTAGGTAATCTTAAATTATTTAATCTTCAAGTGTTTATGATTTACACAAATGTAGGGGAAAACTGGGGGACATGAATTGGGAAAGGAGTGAGCAGACACATTGCAATATCTTCAGAGTAAAACCTGCAATACACATGATTTTGAAAAATAGTGGCAAAAAATCATGGTTGTATGGACTCCTAACAACACTAAATAAGGTGTTCCTGAGCACAAGCATTGTATGGTAGAGATGCGCAGAGGGATAGTGCATTATTAAACACACCTGGTGAAACTTCTGTGAAGTACCTATACTCCAATATCATAACTCCACCCAGCACAAGCAATTTTTTTAACCCCTTAACGACACATGACATGTGTGACATGTCATGATTCCCTTTTATTCCAGAAGTTTGGTCCTTAAGGGGTTAATCTATATTTGAGACACACGGGTAGCACAAGCAATTTCACCATAATTCTAAATATAGCCACTGTATACAAAACCTGCATTTTCCTTGGTACATCTTATATCTGTCCACAGTTACTAACATATATAAAAACAGGTTGTTACTCAAAGGAGAAATATGATTGCCATTATGAAGTCAAAAAGATTTTTGTCATATTTCGTGGCATAATTGACCATCACTTCAAATAGTGTTTTTTGTTTTCAACAGTAGAAAAAAAGATGTTTTTTTAAAAGTTGTACTTGATGGACTGGAGTCATTTTTCAATATAGATTATTATGTAACTATGTAAATACGGTCATGATCTCAAAGCAGTATGGTCCTCGGGAAATGAGTCTTTATTCCACATAAAAAGTAAGATATTTCTTTAAGAGTTCATATTTTGATAGGTTCAATGGAAAAAAATAAGTTGCCTTAATAAATATGTACAACAAAAGCAAGGAAAGGCTGCGCTAGAGAAATAATAAATAGTAAAAAATACACAAATAAAAAATATATATAATATATAATATAGGTAAAATATATATAAATAATTCAATATTAATATATGTGTATAAAACAGTCCTAATTTGTATCAGAGATTGTATATTCTTAGTTGCTGTTTCAGCTGGTAGGATATCTTCTCTGTTTGTAGTAGATCGTCTCGTGATATAAAAGACACAATGAGAAAGGACCAATCGTGTAGAGTGTATAAGATAGATGTTAATAAATTAAAATATAAATGATACTCACATTCAAATGAGCTATGGCCAGCTCAGGTGTAACAGGCATACAGCGGATTAATCCCCGCTTGTAGGATGTGTGGCTGTTCATCCTCTGGAGAGTGATGGTATCCAATTCTCAGGGAAAGAGAGATAAGAACAACCAATAGTGCTCTCTGATGACATGATGTAGAGATAGGTTGAAGTAAAATAAAATATACTCACAAGTGGAGTGCAGGCCTGTCTGCACTCGGATGATAGCGTGGGTGGTATAATCCTCACCTTAGGATAAGTAAAATGCCGGAAAAGGTAATCAAAGATGTAGAAAATAAAATTGTATAAAGGAATAATATTACAAAATTATTTATATAAAATATACAGTATAATAAAACAAATAACGCGTTTCACCACTAGGGCTTTATCAAATTGGAATAACCAATAACCCACTAGGGCTTTATCAATTCCAATTTGATAAAGCCCTAGTGGTGAAATGCGTTATTGGTTTTATTAAACTGTATATTTTATATAAATAAATAATTTTGTACTATTATTCCTTTATACAATTTTATTTTATACATATTTGATTACCTTTTCCTGGCATTTTACTTATCCTAAGGTGGGGATTATACCACCCACGCTATCATCCGAGTGCAGACAGGCCTGCACTCCACTTGTGAGTATATTTTATTTTACTTCAACCTATCTCTACATCGTGTCATCAGAGAGCACTATTGGTTGTTCTTATCTCTCTTTCCCTGAGAATTGGATACCATCACTCTCCGGAGGACAAGCATCCACACATTCTACAAGCGGGGATTAATCCGCTGTATGCCTGTTACACCTGAGCTGGCCATAGCTCATTTGAATGTGAGTATCATTTATATTTTAATTTATTAACATCTATCTTATACACTCTACACGATTGGTCCTTTCTCATTGTGTCTTTTATATCATGAGACGATCTACTACAAACAGAGAAGATATCCTACTAGCTGAAACCGCAACTAAGAATATACAATCTCTGATACAAATTGGGACTGTTTTATACACATATATTAATATTTTTTTATTTTTTTATATATATTTTACATATTATATATATTTTTTATTTGTGTATTTTTTACTATTTATTATTTCTCCTGGCGCAGCCTTTCCTTGCTTTTGTTGTACACTTTTATTGTAGAGGGTTAGAGGGTGACCCTCTGCCAGGCCGCTGCCTTTTATATTATTAGCGCTAACCTACCTCCCTATGTTTCTTCTGTGCCTTAATAAATATGATCTCTTTGGGTGTTTGTTTTAGCCCCTGGTCACCAGTAGGTAGATAATCTACTTTGACTATATGTACAAGACACATATCTTTGTATTGCTTGCACATTGTTTGTAAACTACAGTCCTTATACATATTGGGTCATTATTATTTCAGATTTTGAAGAAAAAGAGAAACAACTAGAGATGTATTCAGTATTAGGTATGTATTATGTTAAACTGTTTAATGCACCATAACTTGCACTCAGGGCTAGCCTTAGAGTTTTGAGATGTGCCGGTTAGACAGACCATTATCAATGTGGGCTCAGTGTGAGTGAGGCTGAAAGGTTAGGACATAACTTTATGATGCCTTCCTCCTTTCTCATCACACACAATCATTCTATTCCATTCTGGAACATCTGTGCTGAAGGTGGTTAATGAATGATCAGCTAAAGCCAGTGCACAGAGACACTTAAGAATAATTAGACTGATAGAGGCACACAAGGAGAATACATTTACAGACACACGCAATGGAGTTAAGAAAACGATATGCATGGGGGGAGAAGGTGAGGCATACATGGAGGGGAGAAGAAGAGCCAACCAAGAAGATGTTGAGAAGTTATAAGTATTGAGAGATACATTAGTTGTCAGGGTGGTGGTCCAAAGACCGGGACCCCTGTGTCTGATGTAGATAATTAGAGGAGTCTTCAGCGTGGAAGTGGATAAATAGGGCCTAGTGCATGCACCCTGGTGTTGTGCACCAGCGTTTGTGCGACCACTTACCAAAACCCTGATGCAGCTTAGCGGAAGCCAGAGCAGATTAATTGCTGGTATGTATCCAGTACTAGAAACAAGGTAAGACTAAAATAGGCACCAAACAAGAAAACAAGACAAAACTAGAAGACCCCAAAACCAGAGAAGGATAGAAAGCAGAACCCAGAACATGTACACAATATATGAGGGGAACAAGAACAGAACAGGGACCGGACTGTACATTGACTAGGAACACAAAATAAAACAAGACGAGATACAAGGCAAAACAAGATGAGACATAACAATTATATATGTAAAACATTGGAGATTTAGACATACATACAATATTTCTCCGATCGATGAGAGCGATACGTCATTTCCGGGATGACGCGCGTGTCGCGTCACTTCCGGTATGACGCGTGCGTGTCAACCGGAGCCCGGAACCAGGAAGTAACACACCAGGAAACCATCACCCCATTAATCAAGATATAAAAACGGACTTTTTGGACTCTTTTCCACACTTCTGAAGAAGCCTGTTTAGGTGAAACGCGTTAAGTGGGACATTTTATTATATTCCTTTATACTATATTGTTTTATTTTATATTAAAGTATACTTTTTAAGTTACTTTTTATATACTATTTTATTTCCTGGATCCTATATATCCTTGGTGGGGATTATACCACCTAAGCTGTTCTATACTAGAGCAAGTCATATGCTCTAGAAAGTGTAAGTACAATACCTTTTATTATTGAATACACTATTAGTACTTACTTCACTATATTGCTGCTATTTCTTTTCATATTTTGCACACTGCACCTTGAGAAACATCCGTGGCAACTACTACGAATCCTAAGACGGGGATTGTACCGTCCAGGCGCTTTACAGTAGAGCTCTGTTATAGCTCATTCAAATGTGAGTGAACTGCACATAGCAATTATTGTGTAGATTAAATAACTTTATCTACTGTATTGCACTATTATTTTTTATTTTATTCTCTCTGAGGTTACAATTGATTGAAGTACACAAGAATATATGTATGTATTTTTCTGTGTAAAATACTACTAGGCGCGGTATACGCCTTCTCTTTTTTATTTAGACATACATAAATGGCCAAGATGTATGCAGCCCACCACTGCGCCAAAGTACTCAAATTACGGTGGGTCCTTACTGCCTAGATATGCATGACAAAAAATAAACAATAAAACACACACAGTACTTACCTGCAAAGAAAGGGGCAGAGAACATGAAACAACTGCCTGCAGGAACCAACTGAAACAAAAGGATTAATGGAAAATGAAAGGGTGTGGCAACATAAAATAAACACATAGAGGAATCCAGGAGACTGGGAATTCCAGGAACCGAATACAGTAATGAACCCAGAAAACCCAGGATAAAGAAAACAAGACACAGAGTAGAAAACCAGAAAAACAAAGAAAAGCTAAACATTGAATTGTTAAAAAAAAAAAAAAAGTACTGGATACCTTAAACCATGGTCAGACATCAGAACAGAGCAGTTCCTGACATAAGTCAAGTATGGAGAGCATGGAGAAGGAAAAAAAAAATCATAAGGGGAGCATGGGGATGGACACAAAATAACGAATATAGATTTTACTATAGCATTATAAAATGTAAAACTGTATTTCTTTGTGTGTTGTTCCTTAATAATCTTTTTTTTTTTTAAATATATTTTGGTCTTTATGGAATCGCCACTGCAGAGAAATGCATGCCCCGTGTGTGCCCCTAATTCCTCTTTTTCTACAAAAGAATGAAGAGACATATGAGGTGCACGAGGAAGGATAGAGAGTGAGTAATAAAGTAGGACATACAAGAAGAAATGGAGAGGGACATAAAAGCAGATGTAGAGAGAAACGCACACAAAGAAAAGAGATGTACAAGGATGGGTATACCAAGTTGAAGGAGATGGAAAGATTTAAGTAAGAGTAAAAAGAAACTATGCATTCCCACACTCTGGCAATAAACCAAAACATTGTCATGTATTTGGACAGATTGTACCCTCGTTGAAAACAGACACCCTTTAACAAGTCAGCACTACACCCCTGCATTTAAACGTAGGGATGTTACATGCAAATGCACACCTACATTCATTCTGACATCATGAACTTCCCATTCATCCTGACAACCTATAGAATTGCACATATCCATTCACTTCAACTTTATACAGATGGTAACATACAGTTTCACTATATACACACCTGCAAATGCTTATTGCCACACAGAAGCTATTTGTAAAATCTATTTAACCCCTTAAGGATGGTTGGTGTTATATGCCATCCTTAAGGGGCCAGTGCGCAGTATAGAACGCTCTTGCCGCCCACGTGCTCGCCACCACTCGCCCACTGCAGGTCGCGGTTAGGGGACCTGTCTGGCAACCTAGGATTTGCCACCACGTCATTATTTTAGCTTAGGGGGTTAGCTATATTTAGCTATATAGCTCTATCTAGCCAGTATCGGCTAGCAATATCTAGCTATTAGTTTCTAACGACTAGCTATTCAAGTGAGGGTTAGGGGTTTGACTCTCTGAGAATTCAGAATTAGGTGTTGGGGATTGGAGCTGGCTTGGTGGATTGGATTTTAATATGTAAGGGGGCTTTTTAGGCACCTCACTGGATCCTGTACAGTGTTCTTATCAATTTATTCCCCTTCCAGCTACCACTCTGTATGTTAACATTTATACCCCTCATCTCTCCTTGCTTATAGCAACATTAGCCATTTTATTTATTTATATTTATTATATTTAGTTCTTTTGGATATTTATATTATATTCCTGTCCTAATGTGTTTTACACCCCACCTCCTATAGAATGTAAGCTCGATTGAGCAGGGTCCTCTTCAACCTATTGTTCCTGTAAGTTTATTTGTAATTGTCCTATTTATAGTTAAATCCCCTTTCATAATATTGTAAAGTGCTACGGAATCTGTTGGCGCTATATAAATGGCAATAATAATAATAATAATAATAATTAAAGGTTATGTTTTATTTTTATCACCTGTTTATGGGTTGCTTCTCTTTTTTTGGAAGGCTTAGGTTGAGAGGTATGAAATATTATTTGCCTCCAATCTTACCTTTCTTTTCACTGTCTCATATTTCATTGAGAGGGTTAAACCCCCATCTCAAACTAGCAACCTGACACACTTTCCTTATCTATATTATAAGTTGTTATTCTTTTTAGGGTTTCAATACTGTCTCTCTAGCTAGGGGGTGTACAATTTGCCATTTACTTAAGATTCACAGTAATAATGATGAACTATTGACTATCATTGATTGATTACTACATTTATTAGGTGTATTGGTAGTCATTATACTCCAAATAGATGACTCTTTTCAGTTTTAGAAGGGAAGCACAAAACAAGGATGACTGACGTTTTGGGCAAAGTAGTTCACCTTGACTTGAGATCAGAAGATGTTGCAAATGTTTTTCTATTAACCCTCTGGGTAATTCTAGTGGAGAATCAGGGGATATTAATCATGCATTTTTTGCTGTACAAAAACTTTATCAGAACCAACTCAGGCTTTTGGGAACAAGCAAGCCTAGGGCAGTATATTGATCAAAAATTGGTTCCAAGAGGTTTAAGACCTGATATACTATTACCGGATAAAGTTAAAACAGAGGAACAGATTGAAGAATGGAATTCTCTATTGCTAGATTGTTGAAGGATTATGCAGTTTTTAATTAAACTAGAACAGGACAATTTGGAAAAGATTAATGGAGATCTGGATATAGAGATCAAGAAAGTAAGTATTTGATAAAGAGACAAACTTTACAGCTATGGAAGTGAAGCTACAAAAAAAACTTGGAGAATTTCCAGAGAAACATCAGACATAAAAAAACATTATAAATTCCAGAGGGATTTCAGGGATTTTCAGGAGGTTACTATTTTTAAGAACAAATGCAGAAACCGAAATGAAAGAATGGTTAAAAAGGATTTTCTTCTGATGAGACAGATTGGTCCGAATAAGAAGCAAGACCTTTTAATAAAAAGATTCCTTCCAGAAAAACACAACCTTTACCCTCAGCTCAGGCTAAAGGTATTATGAGAAATGCTGACAGGAACATTTCCATTTCTAACACTGTTGATTCAAACCCAGACTTTTCCTCTTTGCAGGAAGCACCCTCGGGTTCATCCCAATCCGTGTCGTCTTTTTTTTTAGACCAGGATTGGCCTCGACCACAAAGAGAGACTCAGAGATACGAGAAAGTGGGAATCCAAAACTCACAAGAACTATCAATAGATAGGAAGAGGGATGATAAAATAAACGTATCCAATTTTGTCCTACAACCTAGACACTTGTCACTTTTGAACAAAGGTTTATCCTTTATACCAACGCTTCCCAGAGATGTTTAACTGGGCAAAAGATGTAAACAAAATTGGCTCTCCATGCCTTTCACGAGAGGAGAAACCTTAAAACCCTGAAGGAAATGAGTCTCTCTACAGACGATTACGAGCTATATAGACTCCTAACAGATTTATACTCAGAACAGGAACTTTCTAGTTCCCTTACAGGTTTTAAACTATTGAGCTGGTTCACCCCCCCCAATTTAAAGGAATTTTCCTGTCTAGATCTATTTGTCCAAATCTGTACTAATGAATTAGAAAATCAAACTAGTAGACAACCGCAAGTATCGAACCTTAGCTTTAGCGAAAAACCAAGCAAAAAGTGATCCTACATCCATGTATCAAAAAGAAAGCTGACTATTGTACAATTAGCCCTGACAGACAAAATCATTACCCAAAATGGATATAAGTATATTGTATCTCAGTCAAACATAACTGTGGTTACCTTTTTATTGTCTTCCAAAGGTGTACAATGATATAAACAAACCTCCCGGGAGACCTATTATGTCCGGCAATCACAGCCTGACAGAAAGAGCCAGCAAGTTCCTTGATAAATTGTTACAACTCTTACTAAACAGACTCTGTTAGTCCTATAAACCTTACTGTACCCCCGTATACATCAATAGCCAGTTTAGACTTAGTGGCACTGTATAACAACATCCCACACGATCAAGGCTTATTGGGTGTTGCTTATTTCCTCACAAAATCCGATACATTCAATACACCGGAACAAACTTTTATTCTTACTCTGCTTAGATTTGTACTCAAACACAATTATACATTTAACGGAAGATATTATTTACAACTAAGAGGAACAGCCAATGGATCATCTTGTTCACCAAGTTATGCCAATTTATTTTTGGGATGGTGGGAGGAAACCATAGTGCACACTAGTGATGGCGCGAACATAAAATTTTCCGCAAATGTTCGCGAACCACCATAGACTTCAGTAGGCAGGCGAATTTTAAAACCCACAGGGACTCTTTCTGGTCAAAATAGTGATGGAAAAGTTGTTTCAAGGGGACTAACACCTGGATTGTGGCATGCCGGAGGGGGATCCATGGCAAAACTCCCATGGAAAATTACATAGTTGATGCAGAGTCTGGTTTTAATCCATAAAGGGCAGAAATCACCTAACATTCCTAAATTGTTTGGAATAACGTGCTTTAAAACATCAGGTATGATGTTGTATCGATCAGGTAGTGTAAGGGTTACGCCCGCTTCACAGTGACAGACCAAACTCCCCGTTTAACGCAACCGCAAACTCCCCATTTGCACAAGGTTGGATACCAAGCTAGCCATGTCCCGTTCCTTGTCCTCACTGATGTCATTGAAGGTCTCTTCCTCCACCCAGCCATGTACAACACCAAGGGTCCCCAAAAGGTGACAGCAAGCCCCCTGGGACGCCTGCTGTGTTTGGTCTTCCACCTCCTCAAAGCCACCTTCCTCCTCTGACTCCTCTTCTTCAGACTCCTCTCTTTGCTGCCTCTCTCTGCATTATTATAAGGTGTGTTAAGTAGTACTATTCCTATCAGTTTAATCCCTGTTACGTCCCCTATCAGGGGACGTGTATATGGCATCAATTTTAGGAACCGGGAGATGGAAAAAGATGCTTGGTCGGTCCTCCTACTTCAAATTTGGGGCACTGCGCGTGCAATCTAATGTGCCACCAGATAGGAGTGGTGTGTTAAGTAGTACTATTCTTATCAGTTTAATCCCAATGTCACGAATACTAGTGTGGTCCAGCACGCAGAAACTATGTAAACATATACATAGGCAAGAAAAGGAAAATAAAAGGACAGAGCGTAAACCGGACCTTAGAATGGCCGGACTAATACGCTAGAGACAGAATGGTCAAAGGGAAAGCCGAGGTCAAGGAAGCCAGAAAATACACAATACTGTTTACACAAGCCAGGTCAGGGAAACCAGAATTCAGAATAACCAGGGAAAAGCCAAGATCAGGATACCAGGAAATCAGATTCACAATGATAAAGCACTCTCAGGAAACCAGGAACAGGAAACCACGACAGGGCAAGGTACTGGGGTGAGCTAGGGATTTAAATATCACGCGGCGGGCCGGCAGCCGCGACACCCTGTTACGTCCCCCTCATCAGGCCTTTTTTAGTCGAATGTATCGCCCACTGTCAGTCCCTTCGGGATCCATCCCTCATTCATCTTAATAAAGGTGAGGTAATCTAGACTTTTTTGACCTAGGCGACTTCTCTTCTCAGTGACAAAACCTCCTGCTGCACTAAAGGTCCTTTCTGACAGGACACTTGAAGCGGGGCAGGCCAGAAGTTCTATCGTAAATTAGGATAGCTCAGGCCACACGTCAAGCCTGCACACCCAGTAGTCAAAGGGTTCATCGCTCCTCAGAATATAGATATCTGCAGTTAAGGCGAGGTAGTCTGCAACCTGTCGGTCTTGTGGGGTAATGTGAGAAGGGCTGTGGCGATGCGTAGGACTTAAAAAGCTCCGCATGTCCTCCATCAACAACACGTCTGTAAAGCGTCCTCTTTGCCGGCGTGGTCGTGGGAGGAGGAGGATTACTTTCATCTCTTCCCCTGTTAGATTCCCGTTGTGCTGTGACATCACCCTTATACGCTGTGTAAAAGCATACTTTTTAATTTATTTTGCAAATGCTGCATCCTTTCCCACTTGCCGTAATTCGTTAACATTTCAGACACTTTCTGCTTATACCGGGGGTCTAGTAGCGTGGACACCCAGTACAGGTCATTCTCCTAAAGCCTTTTTATACTAGGGTCCCTCAACAGGCACGACAGCATGAAAGACCCCATTTGCACAAGGTTGGATGCCGAGCTACTCATGTCCTGTTCCTCGTCCTCAGTGATCTCACTAAGGGATGTTCTTCCCCCCAGCCACGTACAACACCACAGGTACCAGATAGGTGACAGCGAGCACCCTGGGATGCCTGTTGTGGTTGGTCTTCCTCCGCCTCCTCAAAGCCACATTCCTCCTCTGACTCCTCTTCCTCACAATCCTCTTCCAGCGTTGCCGCAGGTCCAGCAAGCGATGCTGATAAGGCTTTCTGGTGGTGATGGTGACCATAACTCTTCCTCTTCCTCTTCACGCTCATCTATGGCCTGATTCTGCACTCTTCGCAGGGCACGCTCCAGGAAGAAAATAAATGGTATGATGTCGCTGATGGTGCCTTCGGTGCGACTGACTAGGTTTGTCACCTCCTCAAAAGGACGCATGAGCCTACAGGCATTGCGCATGAGTGTCCAGTAACGTGGCAAAAAAATTCCCAGCTCCGCAGAGGCTGTCCTAGCATCCCGGTCATGCAAATACCTCGTTAACGGCTTTTTCTTGTTGGAGCAGGCGGTCGAACATTAGGAGTGTTGAATTCCAACGTGTCGCAAATCAAGCGCCTCAATGGCATGTTTTTTCGCCGCTGGATATCTGAAAAGTGCGCCATGGCCGTGTAGGAACGCCTGAAATGGCCACACACCTTCCTGGCCTGCTTCAGGACGTCCTCTAAGCCTAGGTACTTATGCACAAAACATTGTACGATCAGATTACACACATGTGCCATGCACGGCACATGTGTCAACTTGCCCAAATGCAATGCCGCCAACAAATTTCTTCCGTTGTCACAAACCACTTTGCCGATGTCCAGTTGGTGCGGAGTCAGCCACTGATCCACCTGTGCGTTTAGGGCGGACAGGAGTGCTGGTCCGGTGTGACTCTCTGCTTTCAGGCAAGTCCACCCCAAGACGGCGTGACACTGCCGTATCTGGGATGTGGAATAGTACCTGGGGAGCTGGGGGGTTGCCGTTGATGTGGAGCAAGACGCAGCAGCAGAAGAGGACTCAGCCGAGGAGGTTATGGAAGAGGATGGATTAGAGGAGGTGGCAGCAGGCCTGCCTGCAAGTCGTGGCGGTGTCACCAACTCCTCTGCAGAGCCACGCATTCCATGCTTGGCAGCCGTCAGCAGGTTTACCCACTGCACAGTGTAGGTGATATACCTGCCCTGACCATGCTTTGCAGACCAGGTATCAGTGGTCAGATGGACCCTTGCCCCAACACTGTGTGCCAGACATGCCATTACTTCCTTTTGCACAATAGAGTACAGGTTGGGGATTGCCTTTTGTGCTAAGAAATTTCATCCGGGTACCTCCTTCCATTGCGGTGTCCCAATAGTTAAAAATTTTTTGAACGCCTTATGGTAAAAGCTGTATGGTAAAAGCTGGCGGGCTAAGAGTTCAGTCAAGCCAGCTGTCAGACACCTGGAAAGGGGGTGACTTTCTGACATTGGCTTCTTACGCTCAAACATGTCCTTGACAGACACCTGACTGTGGGCAGATGAGCAGGAACTGCTCAAGGCGAAAGACTGAGGGGAGGATGGTTGAGAGGGGGCAAGGAGGACAGCAGTGGTTAACGTGGCCGAAGATGCTGGACCAGGAGGAGGATGGCGGCTTTGAGTTTGTGTGCTGCCTGTACTCATGTGTTGATCCCATAGGCGTTTGTGATGTGCGATCATGTGCCTTCGCAAAGCAGTTGTACCTAGGTGGGTGTTGGACTTCCCACGACTCAGTTTCTTTTGGCACAGGTTGCAAATGGCATTGCTGTTGTCAGAGACAGACACACAAAAAACGCCACACTGCTGAGCTCTGCAATGACGGCATTCTGGTGGTGGCAACAGCATGCGTTGATTGGCGTGCTGTCTGGCTGACCCCGGGTGCCAGTGCATGCTGTCTGACTGTGCCACTAGCTCCTTGCGACGACCTCCCCCTGCTGTGGTGCTAGTGTTGGTGGTGGCGGCAGGCGGGCGAGTGGTAACTTGAGGTGCCCGAAGCTAAGCATGGAGTAGGATGGTGCATCAAGGTTCCGAGCAGAAGCTGTAGAAGATTGGGTGTCCTGTGTTAGCCAGTCAACTATGTCCTCAGAACTTTTCGAGTTCAGGGTACGTGGCCTCTGAACACTGGGCATTATTCTAGGGCCAAAGGGAATCCCAGCATCACGACGGCCCCTGCGGGGTACTATGCATGCAAGCTACTGTGACAAAAGATATGGGTGGCACTGTGCAGTGGCAGAAGTTGGCAGAGTAGACACTGTAGGCCTGACATTCACGCTTGCAGACAACTAACTGCTATTCAATCTATTACAGTCAAAATTGTATTTTTTTTTATTTTTTTTTTAAATGTACACTACTGTTACACCAGATATGAGTTGCACTGGTGTGACACTGTGCCCCGGTAGGCCCTGAAACGCACACGTGTGAAGGAAACTGACTATTATATTACAGTCCAAAAAGTTTTGTTTTTTGTTAAATGCATGCTATTGTGACACCGGATATGAGTGGCACTGTGCACGTGGGCACATTATACGCTGTGAGCCTGACACACACGCTGGCAGACAACTAACTGCTATTCAATCTATTACAGTCAAAATTTTATTTTTTTTTTATTTTTTTTTAAATGTACACTACTGTTACACCAGATGTACTGGTGTGACACTGTGCCCTGGCAGGCCCTGAAACGCACACGTGTGAAGGAAACTGCCTGCTATTATATTACAGTCCAAAAAGTTTTGGTTTTTTTAAATGCAAACTATTGTGACACCCAGAGGTGGCTCTAGACTTTATGAGGCCTTAGGCGAAACTCATCATGAGGCCCCACTAACAAAAAAGTGTCACATATACACATTGATGCACAGTTTACCTGTGTATGTGCCTGAGAGTGTGTCTGACAGAGAGTATCCTTGTGTGTGAATGTATGTTTCTGTGAGCTTGTTTGTGTTTTTGTCTGAGACCCTATGTGTATGGGGTAGCTGCTTGAAGTGTGTTGTGTGTGTGTGTGTATGGGGGGGGGTGATGGTGAGAAGGAGAGGTGGGTGATGGTAATGTGAGAGTGAGGGGGTTAATGTGAGAAGGGGGGTAATGTGAGGAGGTAATGTGAGAAGGGGGGCAATGAGGGGTAATGTGAGAGTGAGGGGGGTAATGTGAGGAGGAGGGGGGGGGTAATGTGAGAAGGAGGAGGGGGGTAATGTGACAAGGAGGAGGGGGGTAATGTGAGAAGGAGGAGAGGGTAATGTGAGAAGGAGGAGGGGGTAATGTGAGAAGGATGAGGGGGGGTACGTGAGAAGGAGGAGGGGGGTAATGAGAAGGAGGATGGGGGTAATGTGAGAAGGAGGGGGGTAATGTGAGAAGGAGGAGGGGGGTAATGTGAGAAGGAGGAGGGGGGGGTAATGTGAGAAGGTCATGAGGGGTAATGTGAGTGAGGGGGTAATGTGAGAAGGAGGAGGGGGGGGTAATGTGAGAAGGAGGGGGGGTAATGTGAGAAGGAGGGGGGGGTAGTGAGGTCAGAGAGATCAGATGAGTTCTTCAGGGCTGTAGTGGACAATGAATACACTAGCCTAGCTATCAATTTCCCTATCAAATCAGCAGCAGCTACACTGTCCCTCCTCTCACTAAGAATGCAGTTTCACAATGAATGTAAAATGGATGCTGTTCAGGAGGTGGGAGGGTCTGGGAAGGAGGGTCTGCTGCTGATTGGCTGGAATGTGTCTGCTGACTGTGAGGTACAGGGTCAAAGTTTACTCAATGATGACGAATAGGGGGCGGACCGAACAGCGCATATGTTCGCCGTCCGTGGCAA
Organism: Pelobates cultripes; assembly: GCA_933207985.1. Lineage (NCBI taxonomy): Eukaryota > Metazoa > Chordata > Amphibia > Anura > Pelobatidae > Pelobates > Pelobates cultripes. The sequence goes on along the minus strand of OW240916.1, from coordinate 174,287,971 downwards.
ACAGGAACTATTCGCTGGCGAACCGTCCGGGACATCACTAGTTAGGGTTAATACTTACACCTTACGTCATCTTTCACCCTTCAGTCCGGTTGGTGGAACTATCATCCAACCGGAGCTGAGGACGGGATATTTAAACTACCGTTATTCTTTGAACCGGTATTCGGCAAAATGTGCGTCGGGACAGACTAGGGAGTGGGTGGCCTTATCCGATGCACAATGATGCTGCAGCAGAATATATTTATATATCTAGGATTAGCCACCACGCCATTATTTTAACTTAATAGTGGA
>OW240916.1:174276784-174287583 GCA_933207985.1 Pelobates cultripes | reverse complement strand
TCCTATTAAGCTATATTGCTCTTTCTAGCCAGTATCGGCTAGCGATATCTAGCTATTAGTTTCTAACGGGTAGCTATTCAACTGAGGGTTAGGGGTCTGACTCTCTGAGAATTCATAATTAGGAGTTAGGGATCGGCGCCAGCTTGGGGGATTAGATGTTAATATGGCTTTTTAGGAACCTCACTGGATCCTGTTCAGTTTTCTTATCAATTTATTCCGCTTCCAGCTACCACTGTATGTTACAGTATATACCCCTCTTCTCTCCTTGCTTATAGCAACATTAGCCATTTATTTAGATTTATTATTTTTAGTTCTTTTTAGATGTGTATATTAAAGGTTATGTTTTATTTTTATCACCTGTTTATGGGTTGCTTCTATTTTTGGAAGGCTTAGGTTGAGAGGTATGAAATATTATTTGCCTCCAATCTTTCCTTTCTTTTCACTGTCTCATATAGGCAAACCAGACAGTCCCCCTGTTTCCAATGACTGCAATCTGCAGCATGTGATCAGTGACAGCCAGTCACTGCGAACACTGTTAAGATGTGTCAGCCAATGATATGTAACTTTGGCGGACACATTCTCATATGGAGACCATGATACACACTGACACAGAGCAGAATAGAGACTGTTCCCCCTACATAGGGTCACTTGGCAGATATGGATTGACACCTGTCCTAGGGATCCCGGATACACACAGACACAGAGCAGAATAGGGACTGTTCCTCCTACATAGGGTCACTTGGCAGATATGGATTGACCCCTGTCCTCAGAGCCCCTGATACACACTGACACAGAGCAGAATAGGGACTATTACCCCTACATAGGGTCACTTGGCAGATATGGCGTGGTCGTGGGAGGAGGAGGATGACTTTCACCTCTTCCCCTGTTAGATTCCCGTTGTGCTGTGACATCACCCTTATACGCTGTGTAAAGCATACTTTTTAATTTATTTTGCAAATGCTGCATCCTTTCCGACTTGGAATTCGGTAACATTTCCGCCACTGTCTGCTTATACCGGGGGTCTAGTAGCATGGACACCCAGCACAGGTCGTTCTCCTTCAGCCTTTTTATACGAGGGTCCCTCAACAGGCACGACAGCATGAAAGACCCCATTTGCACAAGGTTGGATGCCAAGCTACTCATTTCCCATTCCTCCTCCTCACACAGAGCAGAATAAGGACTGTTCCCCCTACACTTGGCAGATATGGATTGACACCTGTCCTCCGAGACCATGATACCCACTGACACAGAGCAGAATAGAGACTGTTCCCACTACATAGGGTCACTTGGCAGATATGGATTGACACCTATCCTCAGGATCCCTGATACACACTGACACAGAGCAGAATAGAGACTGTTACCCTACATAGGGTCACTTGGCATATATGGATTGACACCTGTCCTCAGAGCCCCTGATACACACTGACACAGAGCAGAATAGAGACTGTTCCTCCTACATAGGGTCACTTGGCAGATATGGATTGACACCTGTCCTCAGAGCCCCTTGTGACGAAATGCCTTTTGTCCCTGGATTGTTAGGTGACAAGTTGCCCTTTGCCCCCGGCTTTTGGAGGAGCCTGATTGCCAGCCTCCTTCCTTCCCTCAGAATAGGGACCCTACATAGGGTCACTTGGCAGATATGGATTGACACCTATCCTCAGGATCCCTGATACACACTGACACAGAGCAGAATAGGGACTGTTCCCCCTACATAGGGTCACTTGGCAGGTATGGATTGACACCTATCCTCAGGATCCCTGATACACACTGACACAGAGCAGAATAGGGACTGTTGCCCCTACATAGGGTCACTTGGCAGATATGGATTGACACCTGTCCTCAGAGCCCCTCATACACACTGACACAGCGCAGAATGGAGACTGTTCCTCCTACATAGGGTCACTTGGCAGATATGGATTGACACCTGTCTTCAGAGATCATGATACACACTGACACAGAGCAGAATAGAGACTGTTCCCCTACATAGGGTCACTTGGCATATATGGATTGACACCTGTCCTCAGAGCCCCTGATACCCACTGTAGCGGATGGCACTGGGCTGTCCTGAAAATGTCTGTGAAATAAATGCATTCGTGTGATCTGTTAGTTTCCTATGTGTTTTAAAGCCTTGTATTCTTGTGATTGTTCGGTAGTTTCGTTCCCTTAGTTTATTCGAATGAAACTACCGAACAACCAGACCTCCCCTGTGTGAAGTGTGTCCTCAATTACCCGTTGCAACATTGTTGCGAACGGGTAATTGAACAGTAAGTAGCCGTCCTTTGTTCTCGGGGGTGGCCGCCATTCGACAAACGAACACGTGGCGGCGGCCATTTTAAAACTCCCGAACAGCGGTGTTTAGCCGTCGAGTGTCTGGAACTAAAATCGGACACTCGAGTAGGCGAACACCGCTGAGACCTCCACAGCCCTGGTCCGTTCGGTTCCAAACTACCGAACGGCCCCTCGTTCGGTAGATAGAGAATACCGAACGAGGGGATTCAGGCGAACCCTCCCTAGCCTCTATAGCTAGAGGTTTTCGTGTATTTTATTCCCTTATGCCAGGACCGACCGCAGGGCCCATTCACATGGAACCGAATTCGGCTATCTCAGTTCGTGCGGTCGGTCATTTTATTCCCTCCATACTTTTCCCGAACCCCTGGTCTGATCTGGGTGGTTTTTGGATATGTTGTTCACCCAGATCAGGGCTACCAGGGGATGTAGGATTTAAAGAGGTACCCCTACGTTTAGGGGTACATCCAGAAACGGGGGGAATTGGTGTACTGGATAAGGGGATTATGATGCTGGCTGAGGGGAGGAGATGTGTGGGAGGTTACCAGGACAGGATTGGCTACTGTAATAATTACTGTAAATCCCTCCCTTGCATGGGAGCATGCTTTATAAGGAGACTGTGATTAAAGGCTTGTCAGTTCTGCTCCTGAAACTGTGTGTCGTCCAGTTATTGGGATTGCTGTGGGGAGGTTGCTGTTATTTTACCTGCTGGAAACTTTGCCTATGGATTTATTATTTACTTGTTCCTGAGCCTCACTTGGATTATAAGCGGAGACAACCTGGGGAATATTGCATCTCCGCTACACCCACTGACACAGAGCAGAATAGAGACTGTTCCTCCTACATAGGGTCACTTGGCAGATATGGATTGACACCTGTCCTCAGAGCCCCTTGTGACGAAATGCCTTTTGTCCCTGGATTGTTAGGTGACAAGTTGCCCTTTGCCCCCGGCTTTTGGAGGAGCCTGATTGCCAGCCTCCTTCCTCATGACTATGGCCCTGGGGTGTATTGCCATTTAAAAAGACTATTTGGGGCTTATTGGCTTCTCAAGACAGTTTCTTCCCATTGGAATCCATGGGAAGGTGTGTTTCTTTCCCTCCCCCGTTTCCTGTCTATTGTTCTCCAGCAGGGAGTTGTCCCAGGGACACTGCCAGACCAGTGGGAACTGGTTTGGGCAGGAAAAGCTATGCTTCCTTTGGTCACAAAGGACTTCTAACTAACTTTTGAAGGATTTGCATGATTTTTGGGTATGTTTGTATTTGGGATGTGCTGATTTAATAATATGTGACTTTTATTAATATTGGATGTATGGTTTTAGAGTTATGAAAGTTGGGTAAAAAGTGTGTTTTAAAATGTATTGATAATTAGGTTACTTCTCAGGCTAAGGGGAGGAGATGTGTGGGATGTAACCATTGTGTGATTGGGTAATGTATAATTGTCTGTGGGCGTCTCCCTTGCAGGGGAGAATTGCATAAAAGCAGAGTATGTGCCATTAAAGGTTCAGATCATCTTGTACCTTCATGCAGTTTCGGCTCATGTTTGGGGGATTGGAGAAACTACACTCTGGGGATTGCTATAATCACTATACTCCCCAGGGTATAATCACTAAGCTCTGCTAAGAGCTTGTTCCTGTTCCTGCTCTCTGGAATTTGGAGAGGTTGACCTACTGGAAGCTGGACCCTGGTCTTGGGTCCAGAGTGGGTGGAGACGGCGAGACCCCAACCAAGCTGCGGCGGTTCGTGGGGTTTGCAGTGGTTATGGTGTCAGGCAGAGTGCTTGGAGTCCTCGGAAAGCACTAGGAGCATCCGTCGGTGGAAGGTACCCGGTTGGGGTGCCAGCGGTTCCGTCACAGTGGTGGCAGCGGTGGGATGGCGTCCTAGTGCGAGGAGAAGCAGCGCAGAGGCACCGGTAACGTTTGGAATTACAATTTGAGGGCAACGCTAGTATTTGTACAGCGCCCCTGGTCACAGCAAACATGACCTATCGCTTTGAGGGTGCCGCTTACAGGGAAGAGGCAAAGAGGCGGTTAACCAGGTATGGCCCGGATCCCTCGTTAGAGACGATCCTGGCAACCATGCGCAAGTTGGATGAGGAGAATCGAGCGGCATGGGAATTTGAGCTCCGATTGCGGAGATTGGGGCTGTGGCCAATTGATCTCTCTCCCCAGCAGCAGACAGCATCCCAGAGACAGGAGATTTTCGATCCCTCGTCCCTGCAACAACCATCATCACTGGGAGTTGAGACAGTAGCTCTGACTCCCCAGCGGCAGTGTGTTGTCAAGGGAGAAGAGACAACCGGTCTCTCTCCCCAGCGGCAGTGCAAGTTACAGGGAGACGAAGGTGTCGTCCTTCCTCCCCATCGGCAGTGTGAATTCCAGGGGGTCGAAGGTGTCGTCCATCCCCCCCAGCAGCAGTGTGTCCTACCAGGAGCAGAGACAGTTGGTCTCTCTCTCCAGCAGCAGGACAATGTTATGGGAGTGGAGACAGGCGGTCTCCCTCTCCAGCGGCAGACTGCGTTTCAGGGAGAGGAGCACAGCATCCTATCTCCCCAGCAGCAGCTTACCCTACCAAGGGGAGACACCAATCTCCCAGATGGCGCAGAGGGGACCATGGTCTCCGTGCCGACCTACAGGGAGGCTGGACAGCCTGTCCAGATCCCCAACTACCCTCACAGGGACAACAGGAGGGGGTAAGTACGAATTCCCCTCCCCAGCTAACTCCTAACTTGGCCCCAGGGTTAACAGAGGAGATGTTAACCCCCACTGACTCCCATGTTCCCCTGGCTACTGAGCCGGACTATGTTCCCAGCACCCCAGCAGAAGAGCTGACAGCTGGGCAGAGTGCAGTCGGCCTCTGCCCTCCCTGTGTCCCTTGTCCAGAGCCTGTTGTCCTGCAGCCTATACCAGCGGAAGAGCTGGCAGCTGGGCAGAGTGCAGTTGGCCTCTGCCCTCCCTTTGACCCTTGTACAGAGCTTGACATTCTGCCGGCTATCCCAGCGCAAGAGCTGACATCAGGGCAGAATAGAGACTGTTCCTCCTACATAGGGTCACTTGGCAGATATGGATTGACTGTTCCCCCTACATACACACTATTGGATCTCGCAAAACTTACCAAGGATCTAAATCATGTTCCCGTATCGTACATGAAAAACCTACTCATACAAAATCTCCCAAACGTCATTTCGTTCAAAGTGGAGAGAATGTTAAAAAAAAAAATTTTTGTTCTGAGTGTGAGAAATGCTTTTCAGCCGCTTCTAATCTTAAGCATAATTTGAGGAGCCATACAGGAGAGAAACCTTATTTTTGTTCTGATTGTGGGAAATATTTCTCTCAAAGAGGCCACTTTTATATTCAATCTATAACAGTGAAAAACGTTTTTTGTTTTTAAATGCAAGCTATTGTGACACCAGTGAGTGAGTGGTGGCACTGGGCACAGTATCCACTGTGAGCCTGACACACCCGCTTTGAGACCACTAACTGCTATTCAATCTATAACAGTGAAAAAAGTTTTTTGGTTTTAAATGCACGCTATTGTGACACCAGATAAGAGTGGCAAAGTACACTGGCAGAGGTCTGCAGTGCACACGCTGAAGGCCTGACACCCGCTTTAAGGACACTGACTGCTATTAGCTTACACTGAAAAACTTTTCTTTGTAAAAGCACGCTATAGAGACACCAGATATGAGTGGCAAAGTACACGGGCAGAGGTCTGCAGCACTCTGAAGGAGGCCTGACACCCAGACGCTTGCAGACAACTGCTATTCAATCTATTACAGTGAAAAGTTTTTTGTTTTTAAATGCAAGCTATTGTGACACCAGTGAGTGAGTGATGGCACTGGGCACAGTATCCACTGTGAGCCTGACACACCCGCTTTAAGGACACTGACTGCTATTCAATCTATAACAGTGAAAAACGTTTTTTGTTTTCAAATGCAAGCTACTGTGACACGAGTGAGTGGTGGCACTGACTGGGCAAATGGGCACAGTATCCACTGTGAGCCTGACACAGAAGCTGGCAGCAGTGGCAGACAATTAACTGCAATTACATTACACAGAAAAAAAAAAAAAAAGCAGACTGATGTTCTAGCCCTAAAAAGGGCTTTTTGGGGTGCTGTCCTTACAGCAGAGATCAGATGAGTCCTTCAGGACTGCAGTGGACACTGTATACCCTAACCTAGCTATGCATTTCCCTATCTAATCAACAGCAGCTACACTTTCCCTCCTCTCACTAAGCATGCAGCTTGAGAATGAATCTAAAATGGATGCTGTCCAGTAGGTGGGAGGGTGTGCTGCTAATTGGCTGGAATGTGTCTGCTGACTGTGAGGTACAGGGTCAAAGTTTACTCAATGATGACGAATAGGGGCCGTATCGAACCGCGCATGTGTTCGCCGTCCGCGGCGGACGCGAACACGCCATGTACGCCGGGAACTGTTCGCCGGCGAACCGTTCGGTGCATCACTATTCACAGTGTGATCAGCCTGATTAGAGCCTTTTAGTACTAATCTTAATGTTAGCCTTTTTGTCAGCCACAGCAATCTAAAATCTCCTTAACGCCTTCCCTGCTGCCATGATCACTATTCTGTTTAGTATCTCACTTGTACAGTACCTAATCAGTGACCACTGTGATCAGGGGGCTCTTTGATCAGGCTAACTTTTTTTGGGGTGGAGAGGGGGGTAAAAATTAACATATCAACATATCAGCCTGCATTCTTTTTAATTCTTTAAACATCAGCTTTCTTTTTGCGGGTGAGTTGAGGCCTTTTACATTCAGGGAAACTATCTTATCGACCATAATAATTCATCCAGTATCAAAGCTAAGGTTTTTGCACAATAAGTGCATATATCTAACAGACCTAAAAGAATGGTACATACCATGACATCATACACTGATGTCTCCAAAGCATCAAACCGATACTGAGAAAGAAAATATATAATTATACTTCTCACCTAAATCTATGCCTGAGAAGCCCTCCTCCTCCTCTCTATTTTCATCTTATACTATATATTTTTTTTGGGGGGCGAGGGGGAGGTTATAACCAAATAGCCATATAGCCAGCCTCTACCCTGCTTTTCCTCCTTCCTCCTTATTACTGTTCACAGCCACCTAGTCAACAGCATCTCCCTGAGCATTAACCCAACACATTAACTGACCACCGATGAAATCTTCCCGGAAGGGATCCAAGCTGAAGCCTAGGGGCAGCACACTCAACACCATGTTCCAGCCAGCGGTGAGATCTGTGGACTTAAACGAAGATGCCGCAAATGCCACAAAGCAAGCGGTCGCAAATAGGGCGAAAAGCGGTATGGAGGCACCAGAAAGCCAGGACAGCCGTGATAACCGCATAGACCTGGAAGAAGGTGGCTCAAGTAAAAGCCCTTTAGCTGTTACATCCATAACTGAGGCACCAGGGGTCGATGGAATATATAATTTATTTTAGCACAAATGAAGGAGGATAGAATGTTCCTCGCTCAGAAAATAAAGAGAAATTCCAGGGAGATAAGGATGGAGATTCAGGCAATTGGAAATCGGACTGCAACTCTAGAGGTGAGGAAGAAGCAGTGGCTAAAGCACCTAATGCTTTTACTACAGAGCTCCGAATGGGGCACAAGGCCAGATGCCCTGGAAGTGGCGTTTGAGGGCCTTATTAATCAGTCCCAACGCAATAACATTAAAATCAGAGGGATACCCGAAACAAGGGATGAGGGACCTGTGCAGAATATGGTTTGAGATTTTCAGACCCTTATCATGAGACATTCCTGAACCCAGGTGGGAAATCGATAGGGTGCATAGCTCAGCAGGTGCTCCACGCAGGAATGATAAACGCCCTAGAGATATAATAGTAAGATTCCACTATCATAGTACTAAGGGCGCTACTGTGCGTAAATGCAGAGGGATGGAGGTCACCTATAAAAAGAAGGCACTCCAGATATTTCAATATCTATCCCCAACCACTCTCTTAAAGAGACTGCAATGGAAGCCAATTATAGAACATTTGTGACTTAACCACATTTCTTTTGCCTGGGGTCATCCCTTTAAATTACTCACGTTTCATAAATGACCAAAACAGAGCTTTACTACCAACGGGGGACCCAAGTAGATTCTTCCAGACAATGTGCCTGGACCCCAGAGTGAGTACCACCCTTATTTCAACAAAAGACCCCTCATCCGCTCTACCCAGGTACTGGTATGAGGCGAGAGAGAATTAAAGTTAATATGATGGCTGGTCCTCATTCCTCCAATCCATTACCTTAAGTAAAAGTGAAAGGAAGAGGAAAGATTTAAGGGGGAGGAATGTGGGGGGGGGTTATGGACTTTTTTTTACAATTCTTGTTTAGTTTTTCTGGTTTTCTATTCTATGTCTGGTTTTCTGGGTTCATTCCTTTATTCTGTTCCTGGAATGCCCAGTCTCCTGGATTCCTTTATATGTTTGTTTTTTGTTGTCACACCCGTTCCTTTGCCATTTATCCTTTTTGTTTCAGTGTTCCCTGCTAGCAGTGGTCTCATTCCTCTGCTCGTTTCCTTGCAGGTAAGTACTGTGTGTGTTTTATTGTTGTACTTTTAGTCATGCATATATAGGCAGTTAGGACCCACTGTAATTTGAGTACTTTGGCGCAGTGGTGGGCTCCATACATCTTGGCCATTTATGTATGTCTAAATCTCCAATGTTTATTACATATATAGTACTTGGGTTTTTTCTCCACTTGTTTTGCCTTGTATATCTTGTCTTGTTTTAATTTGTCTTGTATTCCCAGTTCATGTACAGTCCTGTCCTGTTCTTGTTTCCCTCATAAATCTGCTTTCTGTCCTAATCCAGTTCAGGGTTCTTCTAGTCTTGTCTTGTTATCTTGTTTGGTGCCTGTTCTAGTCTTGCCTTGTTTCTAGTACTGGATACATATCTGCAATATATCTAGCTCCTAAAATCAGCAGAAGCTGCATTAGGGCCCTGGTATGTGGCCGCACAAACACTGGTGCTAAACACCAGGGGGCGTGTGGTTACCCTGCACTAGACCCTGATAGTTCATTTCCACACTGTGACTCCTACCATTATCAGGGATCCCGGTCTTCCGACTGCAACCCACGACAGGTACTAGCCTAGTTGCCAACATTTGAAAAAAGGGACACTTTGCAGCACAGCTATCAATTACTACCTTGAAAATTTGCCACTGTCGCAAAGCTCTGCCCACTATGTCCAACCCACATAATCTACTTATAATGCAGATTACAGGGTCAACTCAATAAAGACAGAATTACAGGGAATTGAGATGTTAATTTTAAACTTAAGGCCAAAGTAGCAGAGTTGGAAAAATTCTCCCATTCATCTGCCCTATTTCGGCCTAAAGTTTTGAATTCTCTCGATTCCCTGCAATTCTCTTTGAGTAGACATTTATAACACCAGGTTCCTGAAAGGCTAAACTGATGACTCGATCCCTTCTGGTCACGGTTCTCCAACCCTCGATTGTCACCTGAGCTCAGGGAAGAATTATGGAAGCAGAATAACAAGACGGACACAAGATTGCTTTCCAAAAGTCTTCTGACAATGTATTCAAAATGCTCTGTACTTATACAATATTTGTCATGAACATTGGTTACAGAAAGTTACACAAGATACATAAAAGAGGGAGTAGTTTCTGCTGTTTCATTCAATAATCTAATCTTACAAACTAACACATGTGCATTGTGGTTAAGCATCTCCTGATACATAGAAACTGTCATAGTTTGTGACTTCCTTTCAGTTATGTTTAGCAAGCAGTTCTAAAAAGAGCTTGCTACTACATTTACAAAATAATTCACCTTATACACTACTAACAGATTAACTGTTTCAATTGCTTCATTTTCCCCTCTTTGAGCAATATCTTGCTCATACCCTATTTAAGGAGTCCTGGTCAGACAACTAGCCATCTGCCATGGTATATTCAGGATTGCTAGCCAATCCTGCAGGTCTTTCATTATGTCTTCGGCCACTATTTCCATAGCATAAGACTCGGCATTAGACCAGTACCATAGACTTATAGATATGTATCAGCATGTTTACCATTGCGTCGGTTATGTGTATACATTTGGAGATATTCATCATATCAAGCTGGGGATTTTGCAGGAACAGTGTTGCGTGTATGTTTGTAAATGCAGAATACAATAGTTTTAAAAATAGCATAAACAAGTAGAGCAAGGACCAGAACCATAACAATAATTATTGCAAATAGCTGACATGTTAACCAACTTTAAACAGACTAACCAGCTACCAGATACAATCTGTATCATAAACCCTAGGTAAATATGGGCAAAGTATATTATTCCCAACAGTTGTTTTCCTCCTTCGTCCACGCAAGTGGGCGCATATAGTCAAAGTGGGAATAATACCTATCCCCCGTCCAAGGACCCGGGTCTAGGATTACCAGTCCACCCGATGATCTGGGGCCAGGCAAAAACCCAGTGGCAAAAACTCATATTTGAGGAAAAAGCACATCTAGGGAAAACCTGAGTGGGAGCCGCGATTGTGTTAGACATGTCATCCC
>OW240916.1:174256143-174271904 GCA_933207985.1 Pelobates cultripes | reverse complement strand
TCTGCTGTTTCATTCAATAATCTAATCTTACAAACTAACACATGTGCATTGTGGTTAAGCATCTCCTGATACATAGAAACTGTCATAGTTTGTGACTTCCTTTCAGTTATGTTTAGCAAGCAGTTCTAAAAAGAGCTTGCTACTACATTTACAAAATAATTCACCTTATACACTACTAACAGATTAACTTTCAATTCCTTCAGTTCCCACCAACAGTACCATGCATCCTTGATATGCGATCGTTACATTCGCAGCACAGCATGTATATCAGGCAGGAGCATTTTAATCACTTTTAGGTGAGTTGAGTGTCAGTAGTGACACTGTTAGTACGAGAACAAATATAGAACGTCCTTGTGCAGATGTGCTTCAGTTAGAGAGTTGTGTCTAGACCATAGAACATACATTAGTTAACAAAAATAATTATATTGGAGTGAATATAGTGTAAAAAAAAAAAGCTGAAAATAGGAAATAAGATATGTAGAAGGAATATTTACAGAACGGAATTAATTAGAGAAATAGGAGCAAAAGGAAAACCTATGCACACATTCCATTAGCCCCTTTTCATGCCACCAATTAATGTTGAATGTCTCAGATTGAGGCTTTATTCACCACTCCACTGCTTCTGATTCTGCTAGTTCCAGGAGTCTGTAGGTATTATACAGGGAGCACTGACGGTCCCAGGATATTATACACAGGCCTGTTATATACCTGGAGCACTGACCGTAGCGGACTCCGGGCAACCTGACCGGTTACTTCCGCTATTCCCCTTCCTTCAGCCAGTCAGGAACCACTTATAATGCAAAAAGACCCATTTCCCCCCAGTAACTGGACAAGAGCTTCTGGGTTCTTAAAACACTTTTAGTGTTTTAAGAGATGCTGGACGTCCTCACGCAATGCATGAGGACCTCCAGCGTTGCCGGAATCCCCATAGAAAAGCATTGAATAATGCTTTCCTATGGGGCGGTTTAATGCGTGCGCGCTGCCATTGATGAACATGCACATCAGGTCTCCCCCGCCGGCTGACATTGGTGGGGGAGGAGAGTTGGCGATGCCTGGGGGTTTTAACCCACTCAGCAACCTGGAATGGGAGGAGGGAGGGAGAGGGGGCCTGCAGTGCCATGAAAACTGGAGAGTCCCTTTAACAATGAAGGTGGTGGTGTTTTGGATCAAAGAAAACTTTGATTATTTGTCTATCTACACCTTCCAAATTGTTTAATTAATGCGTGCACGCTTTCCCTAGAAGTAATTCACACCGGAGACAAAGTTTCTGATCAGTGAAAAACCCAGGAATGCTTTATTCCCCGGAGTGGGGGCTCCTTCTTAAAGCAAAAATACGTCACAGTTTAAACATACAGTATACATTCACCAATTGGTTAACAGAGAAAGGGGGCTCTTGTTTAAACCCCCCTACAGAATGGCGCCTTTTATGGTGCCATTCATGCCATTCATGTAGTGTCATCATTACACACTTTTGGATACACGATGGGAGGGGGAGTGAGTGGTATCTATCAGTTCTAAACCAATGATCCTCCATTTAGCTATATATGGCATATAGCTGTTAACTGGCACAAAGGTAGTGGGGGGGGGGAGGCTAGTAGGATGTGAGGAATTTACATAGTAAACAGCAGCTGACCACATTGTAGGGGGGGAAGGGAATATTTACTCTAGAAGCCAGTTTTAACATAGTGAACAGAGAATAAATAGACATTAGTAAATAGCCATTTTATTTTAATTCATCTGTCCATAACAGTCCCCCCTTAAAATGGCAATTTTTACTAAAACTACTATCTCTCATTCTAATACTGTCCCTATAGAAAAATAACAAAAGGCTATCTTGCACATCTGTCTGAACAGGCCTCGAACACTTCACTGCGCGGGTACCCCATAGCAGCTTGTCCACTACTTCTCCCGCGGCAGACTTCTGCCCGTAGAGACAGACGCTATCCCTAAATGTCCTTAAGAGGAAGTAGCTGTTGATTTAGTGCGGTGGGACTGTAAGGGTGTATGTGGTGTATCAAGGTCGATGTCGTCAATCTCTTGGTGAAGGAAGGTCGGGGTGGTCTGGTCGATTGTCTGATCAACTGTCTTTTGTAGGCATTTCTTAAGACAGGGTAACACACAACAAACAAGAAGAGCGAGGATGATTATCGTTATTAAAATGGCAACACCTATTTGGGCCAAAGCACCTTGCCATCCAGACATCCATCCAAACCATCTTTCCCATGGATCTGTGGCCCCAGAATTTCGTTTCAGTTCATTGGACAAACTCTTTAACTTTTCTATTGCCAACGTTACCTTACCATTAGGGCCTGTATTATCTGGAATATAGGTACAGCATGTCATGGTGTCTGGGAGTATTTTACATACTCCCCCTTTCTCCGCCAGGATCATGTCTAAGGCCATTCTATTCTGGAAGGTCATCTGGGAAGTAGCTTGTAATTGTTCCGCCAAACCTTGGAGGGCATCTCTTGTATAATTTACAAAACGTTGTTGGTTATAATAGATGTAATTGATCCAATTTAAATTTTTATTGGCCGTGATGATTGGGAAAATAGATTCGAACCCTGCGGACACTTCATCTCTTGCTTTAAACTCATTCGGCACCCCCCTTGGCACTCCTATGGCATCTATGTAAATATGAGGATCAAAACTGCCTTTTACAGGAGTATCTCTCTTTATTCTAGAGTATTGGTGTGATGTACCTGGGTTATCTTGGTGTCCATCAGAGATTATGTGTATAGGCATAATTACCTTAGCTAGGGCACATTCTCCCCACCATACGCCTTCCAATCTGGTTCTAATCTGCATATCCCCACAAATCCAATATATGTCTCCAAGGGATCTTATTTGTTGTTGGATTAGGGCGGGTGGAATTAGGCTATATGTGGCACAGTACTTGCCAGTGAAATTACCAAAGAATTGGCCTACCCCATCATATATACCATAACAAGTGTAGTTACCTGGGTATATGGTGATACCTTTATCTGGCTTAACATCTTTAAGGATAATTGGGTATTCCTTTACCCATGATTCACATTCCGTCCGGTCAGTTTTAAGTATAGTATAGAGACTTAGGAAACACATCCATCTCTATCTCCGGAGGTATGTTCAAAGGGACAGTACCTAAGTGAGGCCTCGCTCCTCCACAGACATAGCAGTTAGATCTGTTGTGTTTGTTAGCGTTATATTTCATCCACTCAAGCCATAAGTTAGTGTCAGAGAAACCCGTCTCTACAGCCATAGTGTCCTCATACGTGTGGTTAGCTATAGCTATCATCTCTTTTAGAGTTTTGATATGTGGCCTAAGAGGATTAATAGTCATGTGCGTGGCACCTACCCATTCAGGTGCGTCATACATGTCCCGTAAGTAAAAGGTCCCCTGTTTATTGTATGAACCTCCTCCCTTCCAGTACATTCCCATTACATATTGCCCAGCATCTCCAGGACTGGGATGCTCTATGTTTAAAGCTAGTTTCATAGGTGTCGCCCCCCCTGGTTTCCTGAACGTCATTCTTTTCAGTAAGGACTTCCCATTTGTATCTAATCTGTCTAAGGCACTTTGTGGTTTATAGCCCCAAGCTGGCCCTGTATTCCAACCTACTGCCTTCCATGAGCTACACTCATATCCCCAGTAGTCATCAGTCACACATATGTATGGGTCCTTAATGTTAGGTATGTCTTTGTACACTGTTGACAACAATGCTGGTGGAAATGTACAATTTACAATATCACAATAATCAAATGCAAATGTGGCTACCCGTGTACTAGAGGAATTGTACCAAAATGTATAAACATGATTGTCTTTGGTTATAGCAACTTGTTGGGCCTTTATCAGACCTAACAGCAAGAACAAATACACAAAATTCATGATGTAACAGGATCTGCTTCCTCTGGATCTGGGACTTTCTTGCAATGTGAAGCGTGTATCCAAGAGTTCTTTCCAGCCAATTTAACTGAGGTAGTCGTGGTTAGAAGGACTTGGAACGGACCATCATATCTGGGTTCAAGGGTATGTTTTCTCAGGAACTTCTTAACCAGAACCCAATCACCAGGGAGCAACTTGTGTGTGCCTGTATCGGACTCTGGATCTGGAATGGAAGAAAACACTTGGGCATGTATCTTGTTTAAAACTTGGGAAAGAGCAGTCACATAATTAACCATAGTATCTGATTGCAGTTGGAGTTGTTGAGGAAAGTAACAACCTAACCTAGGGGCTGAACCGAACAAAATCTCATAAGGAGACAGGTTAAACTTCCCTCTTGGTGTGTACCTAACACTAAACAGAGCTATGGGGAGACTCTCTGGCCAGGGCAGGTTAGTTTCTTGGGCCATCTTAAGCATTCTGGCTTTTAAGGTGCCATTCATGCGTTCTACCTTACCACTACTTTGTGGGTGATAGGGTGTGTGGAATGCAAGGGTCACCCCGAGTGCTGCCCAGACTTCCTTAGTCACTAGTGCTGTAAAAGCCGGGCCCTGGTCACTTTCAATCACTTCAGGAACTCCATATCTACAGACAATTTCAGTGAGCAACCGCTTGGCAGTGGTCTTGGCGGTCATATTAGTGACCGGGAAAGCTTCTGGCCATCCTGAGAACATGTCCACCATAACTAGGGCATATTCATACCGGCCACTCTTTGGCATCTGAATGTGGTCAATTTGGACTCTCTGGAATGGGTAGTGTGGCTTCGCCAGGTGTTTGGGGAACACTTTCTCCAATTTTCCCGGATTGCACTTGGCACAGATAGCACAAGACTTACAGTAGGTTTTAGTCAGAGTGGTAATACCTGGTGCTTCAAAATATTTAGCAATTAAAGAGTTCATGAGTGTCTTAGACAAGTGCGGTGCTCCGTGGGCCCACTGAACCACAGCCGGATACATACATTTAGGTAGACAAAATTTGAGATTGCTAGTATATACTCCATCCTGCAAGGTTGCTCCTTTCTGTTTCCAGCTTTGCTTTTCTTCAGGACTTACAGCTGCTTGCTGTTCTTTCAAAAACTTGAGGTCTGTAGGTAAGGTTTGCATGGGAAAAATAGGAATTTCCTTACCGGACACTCTTCTGTCCACTTCCCTTGATTGACATGCAGCATCTTTGGCGGCTTGGTCAGCTTTATGATTGCCATATGTTTCTTCCGAATTCCGCCTTCCATGGGCTTTTACTTTCAGTATGGCCACTTCTTCAGGAAGGAGTAAAGCATCCATCAATTCCTTGATAGCTGTACCATGTTTAACTGGTGTACCGGTTGCTGTCAGAAAACCTCTTGTTTTCCATATTAATCCAAAATCGTGTGCTACGCCCAGGGCATATCTTGAATCCGTGTAAATATTAACACGTTTCCCTTCAAACATTTGGCATGCTACAGTGAGGGCTTTTAGTTCCGCTTCTTGAGCAGACATAGACGGGGGAAGTGGGGATGCTTGAAGTACCTGATCTACTGTGGTCACTGCAAATCCAGTGTGGTATCTTCCTTGTTCATCCGCAAATCTGGAGCCATCCACAAACAGTGTGCAGTCAGGATCTGGCAAAGCCGTTTCATGTACTGTAGGAAGGTGGGCTGTTTCCATCTTCATCTGTTCAAAACAGTCATGGGGAACATCTGGGTCAGGATCTATGGGAGGGGCATCTTCACATATTTCTGTGTGATATTGTGGGTAACCAGTAGTCTTACAATTCACAGTTCGTTTGGTAACACCTTCTGTAGAGAGTTGGTCTTGATCTGTTGCACTCCATGCTTTGGCTAATGGACCAAGTTCCTTCCATGAGATATTTGGAGATTTAGTAATAGAGACATGAGGAACTGCCATCTCCCAATGGTGGTACATATGAGTCACTTCTGTGGGTAATTGAACTAACACTACAGTGTTACCTTTTGTATCACAGTATATGTCTGTCAAGGTGAGGCGTACTTCAATCAATTGAAACAGTTCTTCTTCATACTGAGGGTCAGGCCCCGGAACGTCTCTGAACCACAAAGTACAATGCCATAGAGGAGATGGCTGTTCATCGTGAGGTACTGTGGGCATGTGGACATCCAGATCAAGGAAGGCATCAGGATCTATGTTCAGACCGTACCAATAGTGTGGTACTCCCCCCTTGGGAAGCGGCAGAAGAGTGGCAGGATTCAAAGTATAACATCGCTGTAAGGAGACATTATCGGGTAACATTAAAGTTGTTTGGAGACGAAGATGCCTTTGAGTAGAGAGATGTTTAGGTTGAACTTGATTCAATATTGCAGAAAGATCATGGGGGGCGAGAATGGTTAGCTTGTGACCAAGGATTATGTCACACGTCTTGTCCAGTAGAGCACTTGCCGCAAATACAGCCCGAAGACAGGAGGGTCCTCCCCGGCCACAGGATCCAACTGACAGGAGTAATACCCTATTGGACGTTGACGAGACCCATAAGACTGAGTGAGAACACCAGATGCATGTCCCATTTTTTCGTAGACAAAGAGCTTGAAGGGCTTCTCGTAATTGGGAAGGCCCAGAGCAGGAGCAGTAACAACAGCACGTCGTAATGCGAAGAAGTTGGTAAGGGCTTCAGGAGATAAATCAAACGGTTCAGTTTTGAGGGCATCGTAGAGTGGCTGCATCAGTGTAGAGGCTTCAGGAATCCAGGCTCTACAGTAAGAGATAAGACCTAGGAAGGCATGGAGGGACTTGTGAGCCGATGGAGGGCAGAGTGATGTGATACCCCGCACTCTGTCTCTAGTAAGGTGCCGGGTGCCATGAGAAAGACAATGCCCCAAAAATATCACCGAGGGTCGGCACCACTGCAATTTCTTCTTAGATGCTTTACAACCTTGGGCGGCCAGGAAACAGAGGAAATCTTCAGAGACACATTCTGCAGTCGGGAGATCGTCAGCACAGAGAAGGAGATCGTCCACGTATTGCAGGAGGACCACGTCTGTGTGAGATTTCTGCCATGGTTCCAGGATGTATGCCATGGCTCTTGCAAACTGGCTTGGGGAATTTTGTGCTCCCTTGGGCATGACTGTCCAGGTATATTGTTGGCGGTCATGGGTAAATGCAAACAGGTATTGACAAGAGGGATGCAAAGGCACGCTGAAGAAGGCATTGGCCAAATCCACCACCGTGAAGAATTTAGCTGAAGGAGGGACCTGGGATAGAAGAGTATGAGGATTTGGAACAATGGGAGTTTCCAAGACGGTAACATCATTAACTGCTCTGAGGTCTTGAACCATCCTGTACTTGTCCGGTTCGCCCTTTTCGGTCTTTTTCTTAACTGGAAACAAAGGAGTGTTACAAGGCGACACACATTTAATCAGTGCACCCGCAGCCAGCAGAGTTTCAACCTGTTTGGAGATAGAGAGGGCCTGAGCAGGTGTCAATGGATATTGTGGTCTTCTGGGCGGACTTGCTCCTTGGAGTAACTGCACAAATATCGGAGGGACTTTAAGTCGTCCAATATCATCGGGACCAGTAGACCACAGTTGCACAGGAACTCTGTCAAGTGCACTGGGGGAGTTGTCTAGGACCCTTGCATTTCCATGGGGTGATTCCATGTGGAGTAGGAGGGGTAAAGAACAAAGGGCTGAGGTATCTTCACTGGAGAGAGGGGTCAATAACTGAACCTTGCCATCTGGAGTAAAGGAGATGGAGGCCTGCAAGCGGGACAGAACATCAGCTCCCAACAAATTAAGAGGACAAGAGGGAGACACTACAAAACGAGTAAGGAGATCAGGGAAAGTACCCACCCGCAAGGGCTTAGTTAATGGGTTGCTACGAGGGGTACCGTCTACACCTATACAGGAAACATCTATATTAGAGAGAAAGGAATCGTCAGGCAGGTCACATGCTCTAAGTACGCTACGGGCTGCGCCTGTGTCAACTAAGAAGGTGGTTGGGCAGCCTTCCACAGGTAGGACCACTGTAGCTGTAGCCCCTGTATACACTGCCATGACAGGGGCATTGGACACAGGTTTGCCTGTTACCTATTGGACAAGATCAATATGAGACTGGTCAGGACCAGGATATGTACGTGTAGGTGTAGTTGGGTAGTATGGTTGTTGAGCATGCTGTGCAGGGCGTCGGTGTCTAGGCATAGGACGATTAGAGGGCAGATAATTGGCTGAGGCTCGGTCATCCGGATAATAAGTAGTATAGTTAGCATAATTGGAATCATGTGTCGGATAACCTAGCGCTTGAGTAGGAGGATAACCGGCCACAGGATACGGTGGCCGTAGAGCCTGTGTGCGCTGCCGAGGTGCTGGAAAACCTGGACAATCCTTCTTAAAATGACCTAGTTGCTTACAGTGAAAACAAGTTCGACCTTGTGGTCTTGGAACCTGAGTCATGAAAGGGCCCGGTAGTGTGGTAACAGGGAACCCAACAGGGGCAGGTGTAATTGCAGGGTCATGTAATGTAAACATTAAAGGAGTGGATTTCTTGTGCTGGGGCAATTGGATCGACTCTAGGCCTTTAGCGACCAGGAGGAGAGTATCCATGGGAATTATCCTGAATTCGGGACGGGACAGGACCAGGCCTTTCCTTATAGGTTCTTTAAGGCCTGCAACGAAAGCGGCTGATAGCATCTTGGTGTGGGCCTTATTACATGTATTGAAACCCAGATCGGAAAAGGTTTGAGTTAACCTAAATGAAATCTTTCAACCGTTTCTGATTTTTCTTGAACAATATCAGCAATAGAAGTAGCCTGATCAGTCAACTTATCTTGAGCCCATGCACGGAGTTGTTCACAAAATGTGATACCAGACTGATAATCCGTGTCTGTAGTGAGACGGGCATCATCAAAACTCTTTTCCATTATGGGCCAGTAAGCATCCCCTGCCTTAATTTCACACAGACTAAACAAATCACGCCATGCTGCAGAGTAAGTTTTACGGATTTGAACAATCCGACGGAAAAAGGGCATGGGCTGTTTCTCAGGGTCAGGGAGTGAGTGTACTAGTGTTGCAGCTTGGGACGGGTTGAAGGTAACATACATTAAAGGGGCACCCTCCTGATCATGCTGGGTACTGCAAGCACCTGCTATGGCAATGTGAGGCAGATTAGTCGGGGTCTGTGGAGACTGCACCCCCTGGACACTACCATCAGCAGGGGGAATGGGAATCTGTTGGCTGGATACACGAGCCATGTCAGGAAGAACTGAAATCGGTCCAACAGTAGTACTGGCCGCAGGGTGACTAACTGTAGGAGTAATGTGGACCGAATCAAGTTGTGAGGCAGGGGGAGAAGTGACTGATGTAGCAGTGGAGGTAGCAGGATAATAGCCTGATGCTGCAGGGGTAGCAGCAGGAGGATAGCCTGATGCTGCAGGGGTAGCAGCAGGAGGATAGCCTGATGCTGCAGGGGTAGCAGCAGGAGGATAGCCTGATGCTGCAGGGGTAGCAGCAGGAGGATAGCCTGATGCTGCAGGAACAGTGGATCCAATAGTCATAATAGGGAAAGATACACTGGGGGCAGTTATGAGATGGGCCGGAATGGAAGAGGAGACAGAAGGGAGGGAGGAAGCGACCACAGGGGTGTTGGTAGGGGAAGTTACCATCATGGAAGGGATGGGTGTGTTAGAAACAGGAAATGGTGACAGTGAAAGGGCAGAAGTTATAGGGAGATGTGAAAGGAATTGGGCGTGGACAGAAGCAACAGGAGTTGGAAGAGAGGGTGTAGCAGCAGAGATGGGCAAGGGAGGAGGAGGCAAAGAAACAGGAAGGGAATGTGTGACTGGGATTTGGAGTGGAGAAGGAGAGGGGGCTGGAAAGTAACATGAACCGTCTGCCTTAAGGACAGGGTACAAGGCAGCAGGGGCTGGAGAGCATGTGTTAACATGAATGGGCTGTGTGGGGGCTCCAGGGGCTGGTTGAGCCACCCCCCTTTCTGGCCAGGCCTTATCATATGGAGGAGGGCTGGAAACGACTTCAACAGATTCAACAAAACAACCTTTTTCATGATATACAAAGACTTTCTTCCCCTCTAGGTCTATCTCCTCCTCAATCCACCCCTCCTTCTTAATCCCTCGAGCCACCCGATACCAAGAATCTGCAGCCTTCATTAACCCATTATCTAACAATATCCCATGTTTATCGTTTAAAAGTTTCCTCCAGTCTTCCGCCTGCAATCTGCCACTGGGGGACATAGTAATACCACACAGTTTAATAATTTTCTTAAGTTTGGCTACAGCTAAGTCCCCAGCTCTTTCCTTTACAAGGTCACATGCTAACCGACCCCGGGAGTGGCTAACATTAGTTTGACCCATTTATACACAACAGTGGTATGGATAGAGAGAAGCAGACCCTGGACCAAAAGAGAGTGAGAGACTGAGAGATAGAGAGAGAAAGAGAGAGAGAGAGAGAGAGAGAGAGAGAGAGAGAGAGAGAGAGAGGGGTTTAGGAGTTATAGATTAAGGGAAACGTGCATCAAGGTCACATGTACGTCCTAGCAGAGCACAGAGAACCAGAGTGATGCAAAAAAAAAAAGGGAGGGGGGAGGAGAGGGTGAAGCAGAGTTGCAAGCACGAAGTATTTAACCATGTAAGTGCCTAAGCACAGCTCTCCTCAGTACAAAAGATAGAATAGGAGCGCTACAAGACACAGAGAAAATATAGAACAATTAACATATATGGTACCCGACAAGACATTTACATGCAAAAGCACAATATTCAGATGCAATTAAATCACAAAGTCCTTAAAATAAATGCCGGCTTATAATAACTCAAATCACACACACAGAAACACTCAAGCACATAAACCGCTCCTTTACCAAATATATTTTTAAACTCTTGACCGAGTCCCTCAATAACTTCTCTACCGAAGTTTAGTTAAAATACATTTTTTTTTAAATTTATTTATTTATTTATTTTTTAAACTCTTGACCGAGTCTCGCAATAACTTCTTTACCGAAGCTTAGCTAAAATAAATATAGAGCCAGGGGTTTTCCACCAAACCCGAACTTGGCTAAACCTGCAAGTGCTTAACCACACTTGGCAGCATTATATAACAGTATTAAGCAAGTAGTAAAACAGATTCTCAAACAGACACTTTCACACATAAAACTCACATTCAGGACTCAGGCTGTAGATAGACAAGTGACAGGTTCTATATAAAAGGGGACATTCGGGCATATATATATTACCTGTCTGAAGACGTTAAACACCGGAAGCCGAATGTGAAGGCACGGAGAACAAGAGAAATCCAAAGAAAGGAAAATATAGGTAAGTAACTCATTTACCATATGCAGAGGTGATCAGGCTCCGTTTCCAATCTCTGGGAATCCTTTGCTCTCCTGTCTTGGGATCTGACGGCTGCCTTAGTAACGTATCCCTTTCATGCCCGCATTCTCCACCAAATTGTTTTGGATCAAAGAAAACTTTGATTATTTGTCTATCTACACCTTCCAAATTGTTTAATTAATGCGTGCACGCTTTCCCTAGAAGTAATTCACACCGGAGACAAAGTTTCTGATCAGTGAAAAACCCAGGAATGCTTTATTCCCCGGAGTGGGGGCTCCTTCTTAAAGCAAAAATACGTCACAGTTTAAACATACAGTATACATTCACCAATTGGTTAACAGAGAAAGGGGGCTCTTGTTTAAACCCCCCTACAGAATGGCGCCTTTTATGGTGCCATTCATGCCATTCATGTAGTGTCATCATTACACACTTTTGGATACACGATGGGAGGGGGAGTGAGTGGTATCTATCAGTTCTAAACCAATGATCCTCCATTTAGCTATATATGGCATATAGCTGTTAACTGGCACAAAGGTAGTGGGGGGGGGGAGGCTAGTAGGATGTGAGGAATTTACATAGTAAACAGCAGCTGACCACATTGTAGGGGGGGAAGGGAATATTTACTCTAGAAGCCAGTTTTAACATAGTGAACAGAGAATAAATAGACATTAGTAAATAGCCATTTTATTTTAATTCATCTGTCCATAACAGTGGAAGGTGGGGATTGCAGGTGTGACTCCTACCATGGGTGGAGCTTATATTGTGGGGGCAGAGCCTGCATGTGCGAGGCAGAGCAGGAGCCTGTGTGCCGGGGAAGCTGCTGGGAATTCCGAAGTGACACTCTCAGTGCTCCCTCCGGCCCCAGCAGCCTCAATCCTGCCGCTCCAGCTCCCAGCACCTCTCTCCTGGATTCCCTCGGACTGTAAAAGGCTGTTTCAGTCCGAGGAAAAATAAAAGCACATGACCCTGCAAGTTTCCCGGCAAAAACAGGACAGTTGGCAACTATGGCTTTTGTGCATTATTTGTGAAGATTTGTAAAATAATATTTTCGTCTTGTGTTGCTATACTATATCAATGTTTCAAAATCATCTTAAAGTTTTGGTTTATAGATCTCACTGGCTAATCCCCTCCATTTAGGGGTTAAATCACTTTTGTTTCAGTTTAAGCATATCAAGCCACAACTCCCCTAGCTGTGACTCACACAGCCTGCATGGTGAAAAAAAGGTTTTATTTTTATTCAGATTACTAAAGTAAACCCATTGTGATAGTCCATAGAAGCATTTTATATCATCCATAATAACCAATACAACACTGTGTTTATATTTTATCTTTTTCCTGGGTGCAGATACCTGCAATGTATTGAAAGTAATAAATCGTTTTCTGAAATATCTCGGGCGATGGGAATGGGGAACAACTCATAACTACCTTTATGATCCCAGCAAGTCAGGTGAGTTTTTGACCTCCATGTAACGGAAAACATACCAATGAGTAAGGTGACCTTGTTTCCCTATAAATATCCAGACTAATGGAAACAATCTTATATTTCAGCGGCACTCAGCAGGTTTTAGTTTTAAATTAATTTTTCATCTTTCTATTTACCCTCTTTTTAAATGTTTTATTTAATTTCACCTTAGTTTTTAAAATATAAGAAAAACCGTATACATTTTCTTATAGAAAGTGTGATCCTTTGTAATATTTGGCAATTGGAGTGGACTATGTGGGCTCCAAAACAAATGTATTGCATTTGATAGATTTTGGCCTCATTAATATGGTACTGGCAGCTGCTGAGCTGTGTAACTAGATTTGATAAGGAATTAGATTTCTGGAGTGAGAGGGTGTGGCTAAAGACAAAGGCTTATGATTCGTCCTCCTCCTGCTTTCCTTCTTAGCCACACCCCCTTACTCCAAGACTTCCCTACCAAATCTAGGCCCACAGCTCAGCCACTGACCGTTGATTGATTGACAGTCACATCATATGCAAATATTTTTATTTATTTTTTTAGATGACATTTTTAAAAGCCAGTATATTCACCTTATTGATGCTGGCTTGGAGATAAATACAGCCTACCCATTAATTCTCAGGCCAGAACGCAAGGTGGACCTCATTCTATCTTTTGATTTCAGTGAAGGTGACCCATTTCAGGTAAGTGTGTGTGTGTGTTAGAAAAAAAATATACATACATACATATTTGTTTTATGTCATATTACATGTATTTTACTCATCATTGCATTATTGTAATTTTGTTACCCAGACATTGACTGACGCAGAAAAGTATTGTTTAAAAAATAACATCCGATTTCCTAAGATAAACATTGAAGAGGAAGAAAAAAATATCCCATCACAAAACTGCTACATATTTGGGAACGATGAAAATGATGTACCTGTGGTGATGCATTTCCCACTTTTCAACAAAATGAATTGTAAAGGTTAGTTTAATTCACAAAATAGTATAGGAATAGGTCCTATGATTCCTGTCTACTTTATTAACAGATTCTGGAGATTTTTTTGAAGGACCCGAGTTCCGATGCAAAAATTTTAATATTTGGGTCAGTCTTAAAGGGACACTGCAGGCACCCAGACCACTTCAGCTAATTGAAGTAGTCTGGGTGCTGTGACCCTTTTGCACTTAGTGCTGCAATGTAAAACAGTACAATATCCAATAGTGTAACTGTTACCTCCCACACATCTCCTCCCCTCAGTGTGACACATAATCCACTTATGCATACTGCAGTTTTACCCAATTTCTGGATGTACCCCAAAACAGTCAGAATTATATAATGGGTACCCCCTGGTAGCCCTGATCTGGGTGATTAACATATTCAAAATTCACCCAGATCGGACCAGAGGTTCGGGAGTTAGGTGGAAGAGACAAGTTGACCGACCGCACACGAGGTAGTATCTGAAAAAGGCTCCATGTGTTTTGGCTTTGCGATCGGTCTCTGTTCAGGAGATAAAATGCATAGAAATAATTGCCATCCAAAGTTAATCTGTATTCGTATTAATTCCCTTGTTTGGACATTTATTTTACCGAATGAGGGGCACTTTGGCCCCTCCGGGAGTTACGGAGCTCTGGAGGTCTCAGGTGTTCGGGTAATTGAGTGTCCGATTTGAGTTCCAGACACTCGACGACCAAACACCGCTGAGATTTTCTTGCGTAAGATGGCCGCCGCCACGTGGTTCGTATGCCGAACGGAGACCACCCAGATATATACAAAGTAACGATTGCATGGTCAATTAGTTTGCGGTTACAGAGTCTGAAAAGCTTAACGAGGTACACACTTCTCTCTGGGGTGGTCTGATGGTTCGGTATTTTCATTCGAATGCAACATGGAATGAAAACTACCGAGCAATCAGACGAAGGCTACATACAATACAGCTATACATGGGAATAATTACACACAATGCATTTTTAAAAACAAAATTTTGAGGACAACCCAATGCCATCCACTACAATTTTTTTCTTCTGACATTTTGAAATGGAGTTACAATTGCTGTAATTTAATGTGAGGGGCCTGAACACCCCACATAAGAGGAGATAGTTGTTTAGAGAAATTAGAACCCATAAATTGGATATAGTATGCATTCAAGAAATGCATTTAAAAGCTGATAAGATAACAAATTTAATGAATAAGATTTTTCCACTCCATTTCAAAATCTTTGGTGTGTGCAAAGTCTCTAATCTGCAGATAGCAGAAATAGTCTCTCGTCTGGAGTGGGGCCTGGGTTTGTAAATGGTCATAGGTGACTGTCACCATTTACATATAAGTGCATGTACCTTTGTAGCCCTGTAGCCTCTATTCCCCTGAAGGCCCTAGCCCTCATCCCAGGGAGAAACATTCTTTTCCTGTGGACTGGAGTCAATGGTGAAGGGTCGCTCCCCAGGGCACATTTTTGCTTTACCTGGTCCCATTTTTTTGATGGAGTTAAGAACAGCTGGGCATGTCGATCTCAATATGGCCCTCTGAACTTTGGGGACCCATAGGTAGAATTGGAGTAGAACTGCCTGTTACAAAAGACTGGAAATGACTATGTTACTGTTTAAAAACCGATTGATACTGTTGCCACTGTATATGTTTAAGCCGAAGGAAACACGAATGGATTACTCGAACCCTTATAAAAACTCCATTCGTGGTACGAACGAGGGACCCCCCAGATGCTGGCGTGTGCCGCCACTTAACCTCGTCACCCTGCAAACTACCGAACGGTCGACCACCCGACCAGCGGCGTGTGGCAGCCATTAACCACCCAGGCGGCTGCGGTTTGCGGTTAACCACAACCTAATTGATAGGCCTGGGGCATCGACGTTCGCACCCAAAGTACCGAAGGGAATCTACCGAACCATCAACCGAACGGCGACCCCCTACAGCGGGTTGCATGGAGATCATTAACCTGTGGTTTCTGCGGTTAACCGCAGGTCAAGTACCCTTCTACCAGGTGGTCCTTGTTCATGTACCAAACGAGTTCCACTACCTGACAGGCAGCGGGGCTTCGCGTGAACTGATACACGAGTTTAGTTCCATGAGTTGGAAGCGAGGTCCCGCTGCCCGCTAAACC
>OW240916.1:174226426-174256043 GCA_933207985.1 Pelobates cultripes | reverse complement strand
CATTCTTTACTTTCATAGCATGTCTAACATGTCTGTTCACGGTGATATCTTCCTACCGAGTACTACTGCTAGATACGGATTTCCAGCCAGGCTTGCTGATGTCGGCAATCCTGAAGGATGCTTGGTGATTTCTGCTTGATTAGTACTTTCTTAAAAAGAAACCGCAACATTTACTTAATGCGATAAGCTATAATTCTGTACTTTGCTACTTTCTTTCATATATCTATAATATTTTTAGCAACATATTTCTTCATGCAATACCCTATTCTACTGTACTCTGCATTATACTCAACATCATACTGCACCCTGTGATACACTATATACGAATATACCTTGCTACATACTGCACCCTGTGATACATAATACTACTCTGCTTTATACGGCATCCTGCTATACTCTATTACTCTATACACTCTGCATCATATTGCGTAGTACTATAATCTGCAACATACAGCATTCAATACTACTAAATGTTGCAACATACTTGTCCTGTGATCCGGTCTACTATTATACTCTACATCATATTCTATACTACTCTACTCTGGTTCATACTGCATCCTTGATAATCTGTACTACTATACTCTAATGTACTACATCCTGTCATACTGTTTTGGATCAAACCAAGTGTTTGTGTATCTGAGTATCTGCTCCTGTCCAAATTATTCAAAATAGAAGCGTGCACGCTCTGAAGTAAATCACACTGAGACACAAAGTTTCAGGTTAATGAAAAACTTTGGAATGTTTAATCAGGGGGCTGGGAGCCCCTTATAAAGGCAGAAAGAAATCCTATGCAAAACATGAGAACATGGAAAGTACATCTTTAAAGGACCACTATAGTGCCAGGAAAACATACTCGTTTTCCTGGCACTATAGTGCCCTGAGGGTGCCCCCACCCTCAGGGACCCCCTCCCGCCCGGCTCTGGAAGGGGGAAAGGGGTTTCAACTTACCTTTTTCCAGCGCTGGGCGGGGAGCTCTCCTCCTCCTCTCGCCTCGATCCTCCTCCTGGGCTGAATACGCGCAGCAGCGGCAAAGAGCCTGCTGGCGCATTCAACCATTAAGCACTGGAAAGCATTTGCAATGCTTTCCTGTAGACGCTGCGTGCTCTCACTGTGAAAATCACAGTGAGGAAACGCATAGCGCCTAGTAACTGTCAATGCAGAGACAGCCACTAGAAACCAGGGAAGGCTTAACCCATTCATAATTGCGCCAGCAGTTTCTCTGAAGCTGCTATAGTATGAAAAAATAAAATTAACCCTAGCTGAACCTGGCACTTTGAACCACTTCATTAAGCTGAAGTGGTCACAGGTACTTATAAGTATTTTCCTTTTAATAGGTCAAGTGTTAAGTGTCTTATCTAATACAAGTCCTCCAAAGTGTGATGTCATGATGTCACCAGCATTCTGGGTGTAGTCTCTCTTGAGACGCCATCTTAGTACATGACATTCTTTACACGATGGTAGGGGTGCTAGCAGCCATTTTGAGCAGTTAATGAACACAGGATGGGAGGGGGTGCTCTAGCAGCCATTTAAGTAAATAGACATTTTATTAACATTAATTTCTATCCATAACAATACTCTACCATATTGCATCCTGCGATACTCCATACTACTGTACTCTGCATCATACACTATCCGTGATACTCTAGACAACTATACTGTGCCACAAACTGCATCCTGCGATACTCTATACTACTATAATTTGCAGTTTAATGTTTACTACTCTATTCCACTATACTCAGCAGCATAATAAGACTCTAAACTACTATATTGTACGACAATCTGCTTACTGCGTTAAAGGACCACTATCGTGCCAGGAAAACTCATTTTCCTGGCACTATAGGGTCTCTGGGTCCCCCTCCTGCCAGGCTCCAGGTGGTGGAAGGGGTTAAATCTTACCTGTTTTCCCCCCCCTGCCGGGCTTCCTCGGTGCGGGGAACTTTCCCCCTTCTTTTCGTCGTCATCAGCTGAATGCCCATGCGCGGCAAGAGCCGCGCGCCCATTCAGCCAGTCCATAGGAAAGTATTCTCAATGCTTTCCTATGGACGCTGGTGTCTTCTCCCTGTGATTTTCACAGTGAGAAGCGCGGAAGCGCCTCTAGCGGCTGTCAGTGAGACAGCCACTAGAGGCTGGATTCACACATTTGTAAACATAGCAGTTACTCTGAAACTGCTATGTTTACAGCAGAAAGGGTTAATCCTAGATGGACATGGCACCCAGACCACTTTATTAAGCTGAAGTGGTCTGGGTGCCTATAGTGGTCCTTTAATCGTTCTACTAGACTCTGCATACAGTATGCAGAGTCTAGTAGAATGTTTAACGCAGTAAGCAGATTGTCATAGAATATATTACTATACTCTACATAACACAATCTCTACACCACTAGACTCTGCAACAATAGACATACTGCAACTTTCTATGCTTCCGTACTCTGCAATGGTATGCCTACTGCAATATTATGTACTTCTGTAGTCTGCTTCATACTACATACTGCTATACCCTACATTTTATACTTTTAAACTATTGACACTGTGCATACTACCATACTTGGCAACATACTGCAATACTCTACTATAAACCAGAGCAATCTGAATTTTGCATACTGCGCTACCCTACTATAAACTACAGCAATCTGAATACTGTGATACCCTATATGACTTTAATCTGAACTATTATACATATTGCAATACTCTATTCTACCATATTCTGTAACATACTGCAATTCTCTATACTACTATACTATGTTACACTTTGTAAACAGCGATATTTTATCTTGCTATATATTGCATATGTACTACTGTACGATACATCTACTTGTGGCATCTGCTGTAATATACAAATGCTCCCTACACTGTTAGTCTCCGTATATTGGGGTTATCTTCATGCACATCCAGAACTGGCTAGCAATAGCTTTGTTACATTGGTTACCCTTTTTTGATTTTCTGAATATTTAATTTGTTTCCTCTGTCCTCATACAGTCTTTCTGTTAACATAAGTTCAGTTTCTTCATTCAGCGCTTCTTCAACCGTATAATGTATATTCCGGAATAAAAGATAAAGGGTTTCTAGCGCTTACAATGTCCAAATGCAGAAGGCAGCCAATCTCTCATCTGGTGGTTGATATGGAGTCGAGAAGATGAAAAATTCCCAGAAGCGCCTTGGAGGGGTTGTCAAAGTCCAAGTGGCATGTAGTGGGAAAAGAGAGGAGAAATATATGCTGCAGTATGTCAAATTTCCCAATTAAAACCAGAAGGAAATACACAGTGTAGGGAGCCATCTCTTGGCTCTAGATGTAGCACCTGCCTATGGATATAATGATGGAGTCTTGGTTTAGCCGAATCAGGTATGCACATGTAACAAAATAGCAACAAAATAGTGCAACATAATTCAAAACGCTTGGGTGGTATATTCCCCACCAAGAAAACTATGTATTATCGTCATGAAAATCAGGAAGGTCCAGGAGTATAATATAATAAAAGCAAATCTGAGTATACAAAGGACAACACGTTTCACCTAATGGGTAGGGTTTTCAAGTGCATTACAGGGATATGGTACCTTTACTGTAGTTATACCTTGAGGTAAATGAGGGAAAGATTTATTATATAATATTATAATAATATTATATCCTTTTCTCAATTTACAGTGCATCATAGTAAGTTCACTTAACTATAATCTTTAAAAGTAGGGAGGAAAACTATGTATAAAATTTTACCACACATTTAAATGGAGTATTAAATGGCTAATAAAGCTTATAAAAAGAGGTTGGAGGTGTACAAAGATGGCGGGTGACAATTGTGCCATGTGATTGGTGTGGTCATGGCTTGGAATGTATAGAAAATGCTGCTTATAGCAGATGTCAGGTAGAGGCTCTGGGGCAAAAATGAGGCCTCTGAGGTCAAGAACGGCTGCCTCTTGGTAGCAAGAGGCCGCTGTGTGGTGGTGGGGGATATTTTGTCTTCGTTTTCTTCCTTCTTTCTTTCATTTTTTTTTTTTTTTTTTTAAGGGAAACTTTTTTTTTTTTTTTTTATAAAATTGGAAAAAAAAAAAAAGTGTGGTTCAGATTAAGATACCATGGCTACAAAGAAAGCAAGGCAAGCAGTCCATTTTTAGGAAAGGGTAAACAAAAAAAGAGGAAGAAGTAAAAGATTTTAAAGGAGCCAGATTGTAAATTTAGAATTTGACTCCAAGAAAATGGCGTGGCAAATGTTCTTAAAGAGAAATCTGCACTAATAATGTAGTAAAAAAAATAATATATAATATAAAAAAATACAGAAATTCCATGCACTCACGCTCATGCCGGACGCAACTACCAGGGCTCCACATAAAACAAATCCAAAAATAGCAATGGCTGCTCTCTAGTCTTTGAAAATAAAAGAAGTTTATTGAATCAAATAAAAATGACGACCAACGTTTCAGTCCCCGTTCGGGACGAGACCCCTAGCAACACTCCCCTTTTTTTAGGCCAGGAGGAAATGGGCACTACTACCAGGAGCAAGGGCCTAGGCGAAGGCGCCCCAGAAATAGGAGGGGGCGCAAGGGCTAAAATAACATCAAGGGGCAAACCCCCTCACAAGAGGTAATCTCTCTTTAATCTGTCCCATAGACAACTCAGTGATATGGAGATAAACATCCTTAGTAAGGGGTTATCATATGTACCCACTAGCAACCCAAATCCCTTAAAATGGAGCACTGAGTTATTCCAATTTGGGAGGGACATGAGATTAAAAGAATATTTTAACACCTTGAACAAAGATAAGATTAAACCAATCCATATGGCAACAGACAGATTTAGACCAAGGTCCACATTTGATCCACAGACCACTAAACCATCGATCAAGACTTTTCTAAACACTACGTCCAAGATGGCACAACAAATTTTTTCACAACGTAGACAAGTACCACAAAACATTACTAAAGATGAAAGATGTCTCCTTGATAATTTGGCCAAGGATCCCACGATGGTCATCCGTCCAGCAGATAAGGGGGGTGGCATAGTTCTTTTAAATTACACGGACTCTGCCGATGATCTCAAACAAAAGCTTGCAGATACCAATACGTATTGTCCTCTATCTGGTGACCCTACAGTTGAGATACAAAGGAAAGTATCTGATGTACTCGGGATGGGCCTCAGGTCAGGCTACATTGATTTAGACCTGTATCGTTTTTTAGGGAAACAACATCCTCGTACTCCCATAATATACAGTATCCCTAAGATACACAAGGATACGCAGAGACCGCCTGGCCGCCCCATTGTTTCGGCCACAACTTGTATACAGTAATCCCCCATACAGATGGCATTGAGGCTATGCGACAGGTATTAAGTGAATCCCCGTTGTATTGGGGCCCACATGTTGAGTTTGTTTTGGAATTACTGGCTTTGATTCTTTACAACAACCACTTTAGGTTTGAAGATCAGTGGTACCTACAGGTGGCAAGAACATCGATGGGGTCTTCTATGGCCCCTATGTACGCCAATGCGTTCATGTATATATATGAGACCCAACATATACTTACATTATATTATCTTTTACCGCTACATAGATGACCTTTTAATACTTTGGCGAGGGACGTCGACTGAGGCACACGAGATGGTGAATGAATTAAACTTGCTACCAACGCCCATCAGATTTACGGCCAACATTAGTGATGAAAAGGTCAAATTTTTGGATTTGGAATTGTCTTATGAGTCTAATGAGATACAGTATGCATTATACATGAAACCTACAGATCGCAATACTTTGTTGCCCGCACGTAGTGCACATCCTATTATGTTGAAAAATTCTATCCCAAAGGCACAGTTCCAAAGAGTAATTCGTAATAATTCAAATCAGGATAAAGTGGAGACACAGTTGAGGGTCATGACACACAAATTTGTGGAACGGGGATATGAAACCCGAATTTTGGAAGATGCACTGTTGAAGGCTAAGGCAGCCCCAGTACAGTCCAGGGTGGACCCTGCACAGAAGATAATGTTTCCTATGACCTTCCACAATTCCTCTAATTTGGTATCAGCGGTGATCAAGGACAATTGGAAGACTCTTGCGACGGATGACATGTTGCCAAAGGTTTTTAAAGAACCTCCGCTGATATGTTACAGAAGGAACAAGAGCCTGAGGGACATGTTGGTGCACACGGATCCAGTTGCAAGTTATTCGAAGGATATGAAACAAAATATACGGGGGTGCATTCAGTGTCTGGGATGCGTGACTTGTGGACACATGATACCAGCTAAAAAATTTAGTCACCCACACACCAATTAAGTGTACGACATTAGACACACTATCACTTGCAAAACAATTTTTGTTGTATATAAATTTATGTGCCCTTGTGGATTGTACTACGTGGGGAAGATGGAGACACAACTTTGTGAACGGATCAGTTGTCACCGAGCATTAGGTTAGCGTATAGGGATGGACATTTGGATAAGCCAGTAGCCCAACATTTTTTGGATAAGAAGCACTCATTGGCATGCCTTAAATTTGTAGGTATAGACCACATTCCTCTCCCTCGTAGGGGTGGCAATAGAGGTAAAATGTTGCTCCAAAGGGAAGCTTTTTGGATACATCAATTAAATACAGTATCTCTGTGACAGATTCACCTATATTGCTGGTTCATCTGTTTCCCCTTTATTTTGCTGGATTCCCTGTTCGTATGCCCCTGTTCGTGAAATTACAAAATGCCGATTGAAACTACCGAACGAACGACCACCCAGGAGAGGAGTGTGCTGCTGGTTAACCTATTGGCCCCAATTAGAACGTTGTGGTTAACCGCAGACACCTCTCCATTCCATTCGTACGGGTGGCCGTCGTTCGCATGTCGACCACGAGGCAGCGGCCATTTTGGGACACGAGAAAGCGTAACGGTGTTCGGTACAAATTCTATGGAACTAAAAACGGACACTTTAATCTACCGAACACCGCTGGAAGCTGATTCCCCCCTTCTATTTCGGCGAGGCATACGAACGCCGGTCTGTTCGGGAGTTTTATGCATTCGTATGGACCTTTACCCAGATAGCCGTCCCATGGAGTCATTCGTATACCGAAGGACTGGTGAAAGACTTTGACTCCATGGCGATTCAACTAGATACATCGGATCTGAGCGCTATTCGGTGGAAATATGCACTCAGATCCAGGCTGTCTGGGGATACGTTATACGAACTATATTCATTCGGTATTTTCTAAGTTATGTATTTTAATGTATTTCTATTACTGTATTTTAAAATGGCGATGGTCTCTATCCTAGGAGATAATTAGGTTTCTTCCCAATTATCTCCGAGGTAGAGAAGACGGATTTATAGGTAAGATGGGAAGGGCTTATATTGAAGCCACTGCGATTGGCTACTGTACAATATGTTTTACAGTCTTCCACAAGGTCCCCTCGGGGAGTGTCCACCTTGTGGAGACCTGCATAAATACCGGGCAGGTAGCCCCCATTAAACAGAACCTTATTTGACCCTCAAGACGGAGCTTGGTCTCGTTTGTGGGGGAATTACTACTGGGACAGCGCTTTCGTTATTTTTAGCTGTGGAAGGCGTTCGACTGTTTTGCTGATCGGGAGTTGCCGTGTTCGTGAACTTCGTTCGGGAGTTTGGCGATCGGCTGGATATAAACTGCATTTCTGGAGAAGGGGATTATTCACTAAACGGCGGCTTCATCTACCTGGCGGTGAGTATCTTAACAATTGGTGGCAAGCGACGGGATGAATCCTACCGCCCAGAAGGCCAGCTACACATCCCAGGTTGGAAATGCAGTATGAAGAGTTAAGGCGTGCTACCCTTAAAGATATATTGGAACGCAGAGGACGATCAGCGAGTAATCTCAAGAAAAGGGAGATTATTGCCATATTATTGGAAATGGATGCAGCACAGGGAACGGGGAGAGCTGATGTACCTGGCATACTGGAGTTAACACCTGAGGAGATACAATTTAACCGGGCAGTTCAGATCAGGCTGGCACACTTTGGCCCCAACCCCGCAGCAGATATTGTGGTTCAAGTGCAAGCAGCAGTAGAAGCACAACAGGCGCTTCAGGGAAGAGGAGCAGCAGCAGCTGAGGTACCCTATAATAATAATGGAAGGAGGAAGGTACCCTTTGCTGCATTTAGAAATTTTGTAGAAGCTGAAGGAGAGATTGATGGGTTCCTGGCTGATTTTGAAAGGCTATGTGCCTTACACCAGGTACCTGCAGAGGAATGGGTCACCATCCTCTCTGGGAAGTTGCCGGGCCAGTGAGGCGTTTCGGGCCATCCCAGAGGAGGAAATCAGCTACAGGGCAGTAAAAGATGCCCTTTTGGCCAGGTACGCTGTAACCCCTGAGGCGTACCGGCGGCGATTCCGGGACACTAACAAACAAGCTGGCGATTCTTATGTGGAGTGGGCATGCCGAGTGCACCGCACCGCAGCCCACTGGATGGCAGGGTGCCAAGCGGTAACTGGGGAAGAAGTGCTGCAAGTGTTTTTGTTGGAGCACTGCTTTGATCGCTTACCTGCAGGAGTCAGAGAGTGGGTTAGGGACCGCAAACCCACTACCCTACCCGAAGCTGCTCGTCTGGCTGATGAGTACACTGATGCACGGAAACTGGACCAGACAGCAACTAAGGTCCCTACCCGAGTGGAGTACAAACCAGCAGCCCCTCCAACCACTGCAGTGTATCAACACCCAGCACAACGGAGCAGGAGGAATTTTGGGGTATACTACATGAGGCGGATCCGGTCCAAGCAGTGCAGCAGGATAACCGGCAACAGCACAGGCAGACCGTTAAACTAAATGGCAAAGCCGTAACTGGTCTGAGAGACACCGGAGCCACTATGACCTTGCTCCAAAAGAACCTTGTTTCAGAACACCAGCACACTGGGAATACTGTGGCAGTGAGGGTAGCGGGAGGTGCAGTGTTCCGTCTGCCTGTTGCCCGGGTTCATTTGGATTGGGGAGTGGGCTCTGGACATGTGAATGTGGGGGTCATGAAAGACTTACCTGCTGATGTTTTGCTCGGGAATGACTTGGCCCCTTTGGTGTCCGCTTATGCTCCAATGGGACCTGCTGATATCAACCCTGTGACTATCCGTGCTCAGACCCGTGCTGCTGGAACCAGCCCACCTGCTGCTGAGACCCAGGTAAGACCCGATTCCCCAACTGGTACCCTAGAGCAGACCTTTGTTAGCTGGGATTCCCCAGAGGAGTTTGGGAGGGAAACCCAGACAGATTGGACGCTCCAGAAGTATAGGGACAGGGCGGATACTGGAGAGGAAAGAGTAGATGGGGAACGGTATGAGTGGGTGGGGGACAGGTTGTATAGGATCCCCAAGCTTTCCCCGAAAAGTGTTACCCCTCCGCCGAATCGACAGCTGGTGGTGCCCGCAAAATACCGGCAGGAGATTCTGCGGATAGGGCATGATGTTCCGCTAGCTGGACATCTAGGTTCTCGCCGCACAGCCTATAGGATCATGCAGAACTTCTTTTGGCCAAACTTTAATCAGGCTGTGCGGGTATATTGTAGTACGTGTGACACATGTCAACGGGTAGGAAAACGGGGGACCACCCCAGAGCGAGGCTTATGTCTATGCCTATCATTGGGGAGCCCTTTGCCCATATAGCCGTTGACATTGTGGGTCCACTGGCCAGGGCTAGTCCATCCGGTAAGAAATATATTCTCACCATGGTAGACTATGCCACTCGCTATCCAGAGGCAGTAGCGCTGTCTAATATAGAGGCAGAGACAGTTGCTGATGCCCTGGTTAGGATTTTTACCAGAGTCGGGTTCCCCAAAGAGATTCTCTCTGACCAGGGAACCCAATTTACTGCTGTGCTCACCCAGCAACTGTGGAAGGTGTGCGGCATTAAACCGCTGCTTAGCTCACCTTACCATCCACAGACTAACGGTCTTTGCGAGCGATTTAACGGGACCCTCAAATGTTGAGGACCTTTTCTGACACTTGCAGAGACTGGGAGCGATTCCTGCCTCATCTGTTGTTTTCCTACAGAGAGGTGCCCCAGGAATCTACTGGGTTCTCCCCCTTTGAGTTGC
The DNA here is from genome assembly GCA_933207985.1 of Pelobates cultripes. Lineage (NCBI taxonomy): Eukaryota > Metazoa > Chordata > Amphibia > Anura > Pelobatidae > Pelobates > Pelobates cultripes. Next base: position 174,246,024 of record OW240916.1, on the reverse strand, counting down.
TATATGGGAGGAGGGTCCGCGGACCCCTAGATCTCATTAGAGGCCACTGGGAGGGGGAGACAGAGCAGGAAGGGACCCCCCATAGTACCATATGTTCTGGAACTCCGGGACCGCATGGAGAAACTGTCTCTAATGGTAAGGGAGAATCTCCAGGTGGCTCAGGGGAGACAGAAGAGATGGTACGATCGGGATGCTCGACAGCGAGTCTTCCAGGTTGGGCAGAAAGTGTTAGTGCTCAAACCTGTGAAGGCAAATAAGATGCAGGCATCCTGGCAGGGTCCGTATAAGGTGTTAGCGCAGGTATGTGATACTACCTACCTTATAGCCAGCTGTTCGGATGAAAGGATCCAGCGATCCTTCCATGTGAACATGCTAAAGGAGTATCAGGAGAGACCGGAGAATGTCGCTGCAGTATGTGCCCCTGCTGCAGATGATATAGAAAGTTTACCCTTACCAGACTTGTTAGAGAGGGACTCCCAGACGGATCTTACTAGCCTGGTACAGCTAGGGGACAGATTGAGCCCCACCGAGAAGGAACAGGCAAGACAGCTTCTGTGGGAGAAGCAGGCTGTACACAAGGTAGAAACCCCCGGACAGAACCCTCTACGACAGCCCCCTTACCGTATCCCTGAAGCAGTCCGAGAAGGAATGCGGAAGGAGATACAGGAGATGACCCAGCTTGGGGTCATCGAACACTCCGATAGCCCTTGGGCTTCGCCTGTAGTCCTGGTGCCCAAGAAGGATGGGACCACCCGGTTCTGTGTGGACTACAGGCACCTCAATGAGCGGACCACCACTGACGCCTACCCAATGCCCCGGGTAGACGAATTGTTAGATCGCATTGCCAGGGGACACTATCTGACCACTATAGACCTGTGCAAAGGCTACTGGCAGATTCCCCTGGCCGAGGATGCTATCCCCAAGTCGGCCTTCGTCACCCCATTTGGCCTGTACCAATTCAGGGTCATGCCATTTGGGATGAAGAATGCACCGGCTACCTTTCAACGTATGAAAGCTGTTACCCAGAGAAGTGAGTTATGCGGCAGTGGAGAAGGAATGTTTGGCCCTGGTGTGGGCATTGAAAAAGTTAAGCCCTTATTTATATGGACCGGAATTTTCCCTTGTGACGGACCACAATCCCCTCGTCTGGCTTAACCGGGTCTCAGGAGACAATGGCAGACTGCTGAGGTGGAGTTTAGCACTACAACCATATAACTTCACCATCAGCTATCGACCCGGTAAGCAGAACGGGAATGCAGATGGATTGTCCAGGCAAACCGACATTCTTACCACCTCTTAGTCCGGTCATCCCCACGTTGACCCGCAAAAGGGTCAAGCCGGGTCTGCCGGAGTGTCCCACAAGGGGGGAGCCGTGTGACAGATTCACCTATATTGCTGGTTCATCTGTTTCCCCTTTATTTCGCTGGATTCCCTGTTCGTATGCCCCTGTTCGTGAAATTACAAAATGCCGATTGAAACTACCGAACGAACGACCACCCAGGAGAGGAGTGTGCTGCTGGTTAACCTCTTGGCCCCAATTAGAGCGTTGTGGTTAACCGCAGACACCTCTCCATTCCATTCGTACGGGTGGTCGTCGTTCGCATGTCGACCACGAGGCAGCGGCCATTTTGGGACACGAGAAAGCGTAGCGGTGTTCGGTACAAATTCTATGGAACTAAAAACGGACACTTTAATCTACCGAACACCGCTGGAAGCTGATGCCCCCCTTCTATTTCGGCGAGGCATACGAACGCCGGTCTGTTCGGGAGTTTTATGCATTCGTATGGACCTTTACCCAGATAGCCGTCCCATGGAGTCATTCGTATACCGAAGGACTGGTGAAAGACTTTGACTCCATGGCGATTCAACTAGATACATCGGATCTGAGCGCTATTCGGTGGAAATATGCACTCAGATCCAGGCTGTCTGGGGATACGTTATACGAACTATATTCATTCGGTATTTTCTAAGTTATGTATTTTAATGTATTTCTATTACTGTATTTTAAAATGGCGATGGTCTCTATCCTAGGAGATAATTAGGTTTCTTCCCAATTATCTCCGAGGTAGAGAAGACGGATTTATAGGTAAGATGGGAAGGGCTTATATTGAAGCCACTGCGATTGGCTACTGTACAATATGTTTTACAGTCTTCCACAAGGTCCCCTCGGGGAGTGTCCACCTTGTGGAGACCTGCATAAATACCGGGCAGGTAGCCCCCATTAAACAGAACCTTATTTGACCCTCAAGATGGAGCTTGGTCTCGTTTGTGGGGGAATTACTACTGGGACAGCGCTTTCGTTATTTTTAGCTGTGGAAGGCGTTCGACTGTTTTGCTGATCGGGAGTTGCCGTGTTCGTGAACTTCGTTCGGGAGTTTGGCGATCGGCTGGATATAAACTGCATTTCTGGAGAAGGGGATTATTCACTAAACGGCGGCTTCATCTACCTGGCGGTGAGTGTCTTAACAATCTCCTATGGATGGGATTGAATGAAAATATTCTGTACAATGCCTTCATTTAAAAGTATAGTTTACCAATTTTTGTTTTTAATATTATAAGTATAGTATATATAGTTGTTGTTAGGGACTGGAGTATGGAGATGCATTAAGTATATGTATTCTTTTTAAGTATGTTTTACATGTCAATTTTTGTATTAATTATTAACTATGGATGCATAACATTGATTGTATTAGGTATATTATGTATTTGATGATACACAGCACTTTGTAACTTTAATTGCATTATATCACATTTAGGCACAAGCACCTTATAATATGATGCTTTTTGCACTGTGTCACTTTATCAGGTGACTTAAATAACACCACTATCATGTGCTTTATAGCTTACACTTATGTCCCTTTAAACACCATAATGACGTGTTATAACTATACACTGGTAATTTGGGGGTTTATGTACCCCTTTTCAACATAATACAGTTTTTTAATTATTTGTATCTAGTCCGTTTTAACAGCACTAATCACTCATGCACTGCTTATAATCACGATCTCCCCCTATGCAGTATTCCGTTTTTATGGGGCTGAGATCAGTGTGTATGTTTCCATGGTGATCGGATGCATGACGTCAGCACGTGGGGTGGGAGAAGTGCACGTGCGGGTGCGCGCACATACCCGGAAGTCCCTGTGGTTCCGATGGTGATAGCAGTAGTACACCTGGGTGAGTTTTAATTTTGATTACATGGGTATATATTTGTAGTTTGTATTCATGGTAATTGTTGATCTGTCTTTTCTGACCCTGAGGAAAGTTCCGAACGGGGACTGAAACGTTGGTCGTCATTTTTATTTGATTCAATAAACTTCTTTCATTTTCAAAGACCGGAGAGCAGCCATTGCTATTTTTGTATATATTTATATATTTTCATGTTACATCTGGACAAGCAACATATAACCCAACTTGTTTATCCATCCCCCGCCACAGCTCAGAGCTCGACACCTCGAACTACCTGAGCGCCCCCACCAAAAACATAGCCTATTGCAGTCCTTCCTGAAACCCCAACAACAAAAAGTCAACCCCCACATCAGAGAGATGCACTCCATCCTGCCTATAGTACCTATGCCGGACCACAACACCCCCAAACCATCTAACATAAGCTGCCATCAGCTTATTCATCTTCCCCATACTCTTAGTCACCAATCCTCTGGCGTGCCGCCATCTTAACCGCAGCACCATCTCGGACCAAACAACCACGTCAGGGATCAACTGCCTCAGCCTTTCCAAATCTCTCTTCATTCCGCTAATTAAGTCTCTGAGACCATCCCCAAATCATTTCGCCCTGCATGAATTAAAATAACATTTGGTATCTGACTTTCGCCAAACAATCTGAATAGCTGAGAACAAACCCCTCGCCATCCAGGCCCCCTTAATCCAAACCACTTCAGTTGCACCACCGAGCGCGGAAAGCCCAGCTGTACGCCGTGGCGACAAACTGCAGCCCTTCGGTACGCCCAATACACGTAAGCAGTGGCGTACATACCAGGGTTGCAGGGGTCGCGACTGCGACTGGGCCCGGCCCACCATGGGGCCTGGTCGCCCCTGCGACCCAGTATGTACCCACAGGGCCAGTCTCTTCTCCTGGGGGGCCCAGGAGCCGGCCTCCTCAGGGCTCCCCCCCCCCCGAGGTTGGCCCTGCTGACCCCGGCGGGCGGGCTGTCTGGGTGGCCGGTGCGCGAGGGAGCACTCTCCCCTGAGTGCTTCCTCTTCAGCTCCCTCGAGCACCGCACTGATACCAGAGCTGGAAGATGGTGTCATCTTCCGGCACCGGCATCCCTATGAGACGAGAGTGCTCCCTCGCGCACCGGCCACCCAGACAGCCCGCCGGGGTCAGCAGGGCCAACCTGGGGGGGTGCCCTGAGGTGGCCGGCTCCTGGGCCCCCCAGGAGAAGAGGCTGGCCCTGTGGGTACATACCGGGTCGCAGGGGCGACCGGGCCCCCATACAGCCCGCCCAGCAGCACCACTGGACTCCAGGGAATCCCCTCAGCTCTCCAAAAGGTAAGGAGGCTGGGGAGATTAATTTTTTTTTTTTTTTAAAGTGTATGTGTTAGTGTGTGTGTATGTTAGTGTTTGTGTGTGTGTGTCAGTGAGTGTGTCTGTTATTGGGTGTGTCTGCTAGTGTGTTAGTGAAAGTGTATGTATGTCTTTCACTGAGTGTGTCTCTGTCAGTAAATGTGTGTGTCTGTTAGCTAGTGTGTATGCGTCTGTTCGTGAGAGTGTGTGTCTTCAGCATTTACCTTTCTCCAGCGTCGGACTCCCTTGGCGCTGGGGATCCCTCCGCCTCTCAGCTCCGAATGCAAATGCGCGGCAAGAGGCGTGCGCACGCATTTAAACCGCCCATAGGAAAGCATTACTCAATGCATTCCTATGGACGTTCAGTGTCTTCTCACAGTGAGAATCGCGGAAGCTCCTCTAGCGGCTGTCAATGAGACAGCCACCAGAAGCTGGATTAACCCTCAGTGAAACATAGCCGTTTTTCGCACCGGGGCCCCATGGGTCATGTGTACGCCACTGCACGTAAGAGTGTCCCAGTAACCATGCTGTCCAACCTAGGGGAGAAAACATGTTAACAGGGAACAAACTATTCCCTTCCCCTCAACCAAAATTAAAACTAAATGGTTGGGCCTCACATAAGATCTGAATCTTGCTGATACCATCTCCAAATCTTCTTGACCAGCTCTTAACCCAAACCTAGCCGTGAAGCCTCCCGATCTAGAATGAGTGCGTACCGAACTGAGTCGGACTCTGCCCTAGGCGACCCAGCGCCAACTGAAGGAACAGGGAAGAAACATCTGCATGTAACAACAAGGAACTGCTGACCATGGCCCGAATCGCGTTAAAGCCTAAGCCACTGGGCACGCTGCCAACCCAGGTACCGCGAATAGCGTAACAGCTGATGCTTTTCCAAAAACGATGAATCACCACCCGATTGTCCCAGAGTTCCACATCCGACCGTTGGAGACCCTCGGCACCCGAACAGTTTCTGCTGACCAACTCATCAATTTGGAATGCCCCAAAGAAAGCCCAGCTAAATGCCACCAAGAACGAATCCTCATAATTTGAGAAACAAATGCCCTGCAGAATTTTGAAAGAAACCGGCCTGTGCAAATCTGGCGCCTACCTCATCTTGGGCCTTCTCAGTGGGCCCAGATAGGACCAGGGCCAATCCTAATTGTTCCCGGAGCCAAGCTACCCGTCTCTGCTGGACAGCTGCACGCACACCAACCAGCCAATCTTCCATTCTTAGAGACTGCAGCACCTGAAAGACAGAAAAGGAGACCGCACACGGACCTGCCACAAAACCGGTAAGTGAAGATTAATTAAGATGGCCCTTGATCTAAAATGGCTGCTATATGTACTCCCATAATATAAAACCCCCATCCCCACTTTCTCTAGCCAAACCCCCCCCCCATATTAACATCTCCTAGCCCTGTCAAGACTCATTCCACTTAGCTGCGCTGCTCCATTGGCTACATTAACTTTGTCCTAATTTCCTTTGCTATCTCCTTCCAAGAATCTCATGCCTTCTCATTTTTCATAGCTGTTTCCTTGTGCATTTCTTGGCCTTTTTCTGTTAAGCTTCGCTCTATGGAGCTGGACTACACCTGTTGCGTCTCTGTGGGTTTGTCGGTTTCTTCAGCTGGTGACATTTTGTTCTAGTGTGCCTTTGCCTTACAAGTGTGTGTGCCTGAAACCAAATTTTGAATAAGTGTTGGCTCAAACTTGCTATTAAGGGCTACGACTGAAAACCGGCATTACACTTGTAACTTAAAGGACCACTCTAGGCACCCAGACCACTTCAGCTTAATGAAGTGGTCTGGGTGCCAGGTCCTTCTAGGATTAACCCATTTTTTTTTATAAACTTAGCAGTTTCAGAGAAACTGCTATGTTTATGAATGGGTTAAGCCTTCCCCCTATTTCCTCTAGTGGCTGTCTCATTGACAGCCACTAGAGGCGCTTGCGTGCTTCTCACTGTGATTTTCACAGTGAGAGCACGCAAGTGTCCATAGGAAAGCATTGTAAATGCTTTCCTATGCGACGGGCTGAATGCGCGCGCAGCTCTTGCCGCGCGTGCGCATTCAGCCCAGGACGAGGATCGGAGGAGGAGAGGAGGCAGAGAGCTCCCCGCCCAGCGCTGGAAAAAGGTAAGTTTTACCCCCTTTCCTCTTTCCAGAGCCGGGCGGGAGGGGGTCCATGAGGGTGGGGGCACCCTCAGGGCACTATAGTGCCAGGAAAACGAGTATGTTTTCCTGGCACTATAGTGGTCCTTTAAGATAAGCAAACAATGCATACAATATGGCAAAATGTTATAAAACTGCTTATGCTTTCTCACCAGACAATTTACCCCTTAAAATAATTAACAGTTTAGTGTTTAGAAAGCATAGATAGCTCAACTAAGTCTTCTGAGTAAAACAATATGCCCAATGTATGACCTAGACACTATTTTGTGAAGTAACACTGCTGTAAAAGAGACGTGACAAGGTCAGGTTTTTAAGTGTTAATTTTCATGGAGGGTTTTGATGCGTCCGTGTCCCACTTTGGAGCACTTGAGCAGGCTACATATTACAACTACACCATAAAGGCCTACCATTTCTTAAAGAACACATCCCAAGGTATTTCAACAGGTATATTTTGAACCTTAGCGTGGGTTCATTTTTCCGCTAGCTTGTACCCAGTGGTGTATCCTGGTTTTGTGCTGCCCTAGGCAGGACAAAACTCAGGCGCCCCCCCCCCCCCCCCCCCCCCCCCCCCCCTAAATACACACACAGTCAGACACAAACACACACACACACACAGTCAGACACAAACACACACACAGTCAGACACGCACACACATACACACAAACACACACACACAGTCAGACACATACACAGTCAGACACAAACACACACACATACAGTCAGACACACACACACACACACACACAGTCAGACACACACACACACACACACACACAGTCAGGACGAAACACACACACACACAGTCAGACACACACACACACACACAGAGTCAGACACACACACACACAGTCAGACACAAACCCGTGGCGCCAACTCCACCCAACCCCGGCCCCAATCTCCAACACACACAAATCAGACACAGACACATACAAACACAGTCAGACACATACACAGACACACACACAGTCAGACACAAACACACACACAGTCAGACACATACACAGACACAAACACAGTCAGACACAAACAAACATACACACAGTCACAAACACACAAAGTCACAAAGACACAAACACACAGTCAGACACAAACACACACAGTCAGACACAAACACACACACACAGTCAGACACAAACACACACACACACAGTCAGACACACACACACACAGTCAGACACAAACAGTCAGACACAAACACACACACAGACACAAACACAGTCAGACACAAACAGACACATACACAGACACAAACACACAGTCAGACACAAACACACACACACACTAACTTTTTTTTTTTATTTAAATCCCCCCCCAACCTCCTTACCTTTGGGAGTGCTGGGGGGGGGTCTCTCTCCCTGGTGGTCCAGTGGCTGCAGGTCGGGCAGGCGGCCGGCCGGCGAGGGAGCACTTCCTATGAGCTGACTGCTCAGCTCCCTCGCGCGCCGGCTGCAGAGTGAGGCTGGGAGCCGGATAATGACGTCATCTTCCGGCTCCCAGCCTCACTTTGCGGTGCGCGAGGGAGCTGAGCAGTCAGCTCATAGGAAGTGCTCCCTCGCCGGCCGGCCGCCTGCCAGCGCCGCCCGCCCGCTGGCCCGCTCAGGATGTCAGTTAGCCGCGAGGCTAACAAGGCATCTGCCCTGGGCATTTGGGGGGCGGTGTTTTATGCCGCCCCCTGAAAAATGCCGCCCAAGGCAAATGCCTTGTTTGCCTCGCGGCTAATACGCCCCTGCTTGTACCAAGTGTAGTGGTAATTTGCCTTTTTGACACACAAAGTGAGTTTGCACAGTATATTTTGCAAATCGGATGTGTGCTTCAACTGTATAATACTTCATATGTTGCTCAGCTATGTCGGCTGAGTACAGCAATACCCCCGTATGTACCTTTGCCAGGTATATGTGGACATCGGAGGGGCACATTTGAGACACAGCCATTCCAGTTCTTTTCAAACTTTGAATTTTTACGCTGTGTCCATGTCCCATTTTAGAGTATTATACAAGGCTATATAATCCAATTACCCCTTAAAGGCATACCATTTCTTAAAGAAGACATCCCAGGGCAATTCAAAAGGCCTAGTTTGAACCTTAGCGTGGGATCATTTTTCTGCTAGCTTGTACCAAGTGTAGTGGTAATGAGCATGTTTTAATGTATTTTTTTTACTTTGTAAAACCCATTTTTAAACTTTTTTTTTTTTACTTAAATGTTTTACACTCTTAACTTTTTTTACACTTTTACATTTTTTTCTAAACTTTTCTTTTACCGTTAACCCCTAACTAGCAGTAAGCAGCACTAACAGTAAATTCCCTCCATTCCCATAACTCCCACCCACTGCAGCTAGCAAAATATATATAATTATAAAATATTTAAATTAATTAAATAAATTGAACCCCTGAGGGTTAAAAAATAAATTAATCCACAGGGGTTAAAAGAAATTAGATTACAGTATAATACTGTGATCTGTATTTTGATCACTGTAGGCAGTGATCAACTGGCAGGGAAGGGGTTAATTTTTATTTAGACTGGGGAAAGGGGGGTGGTATTTTTATTTTATTTTTTTACTTAAACGTTACTAAAACATTTTTTTAAAACTTTTTTACAAAGCTTATTTTAAAACTTGTTTTAATGTTAACCCCTAGTTAGCCTAACACCAAATTCCCCACTAACTTCCACCCATCTCAGCTAGCTAAATATATAATTTTTAAATATTTTAATTAATAAAATAAATTTAACCCCTGAGGGTTAAAAAAATAAATAAAAAATCAGATAACATTAAAATGTATACCCTGCCAATTGATCACTGTAGTCAGTGATCAATTGGCAGGGAAGGGGTTAATTTTATTAAAGCAGGGGAAAGGGGGGGGTGGGATTTAACTTTTATTTTTTATTTTTTTACACAGGGAGAAAATCAGCAGCACTGATCCATCTCCCTGCACTTCACACAGAACCCGGAAGTGCAGGGAGGCGGAAGGTAAGTATATACAGCACCGGTGCTGGGGCAGCGCGATCCGGTGCTCCCGGTCTGCCTCTAATACAGAGTCAGACCGGAGCACCGTTAACCCCGCGATCGCGGTGATCTGGGGTTAACTTTAGTAAGTGACGGAAATTTTCCATCAACGGTCCTTAACTTGCGGTCGGGAAGGGGTTATGTTCTCTCATTCTTTATATTTACTCAGATGCACGGTTAATTGAGAAAAGGGGTCACATGACATATATATCATCTGACTTTTTTTTTTTTTTCTCTTCCAAATGTATTACCACCTTTATCTTAAGGTATAACTAAAGTGATGGTCCCATATCCCTGTAATGCACTTGAAAAAGTCTACCCATTAGGTGAAACACGTTGTGCTTTGTATACATATTTGCTTTTATTTATGTGAGAAATAAAGTGTAATCTAAATGTATACTCTTGGACCTTCCTGATTTTCCTGATGGTAATACATAGCTTTCCTTGGTAGGGAATATACCACCCAAGCGTTTTGGATTGCTCTCAAAAAGGATTTTACCTACCCATAGAACAGGGCTCGACCAATCCCAGGTCACCATGGCAACTAGAAATTGTCGCCCTGGTGCCTGGGACTTGCCAGCTCTCTACTGTGGCGAGTGAGCTTTGATGGGGGCCGTCACGGGGCGTATTGGAGGCGGCCAACCGTCCGCGGGAGAATTACTCTGCCTGCTGCTGGTCTCTACTCCCTCTCACTGTCTAATGATGCCGGGGGCCAGAATATGACATCATTTTGGCCAAGACATCATTACGCAGAGCTTGGAGACACTGAACCTGGGAGCTGCGCATGGTCCAGCAGTGACCCAGGACTCTCCAGTGGTCGTCTGTCACTAGAGGTGTTACTAAGCAACAATGTAAACTCTGCCTTTTTGCAGAAAAGCTGTAGTGGTTCTAGTAACTATAATGTCCCCTTTAAGAATTGCATTTTCTCGTTGAAAATGACTGGCTTCTAACTTTTTCAGCTGGCTCCTATATTCCTAAAACATTTGTCAAGCCCTGCCATAGAAAAAAGCCTGCACCTATTTCCCAAGAGTGAGGATTATTCCACTCAAGGCCATATGCAAGGAGCCAAATGTGGGTGTGCATTTTTATACTATTTATTAGGTTTTGGTTTCCTGACATATTGCACTATTTTATTGCTCTTGTTTGTTACATATGCATACCTGATTCGGTCGGATCAAGATTTCATCATTTTATCCATAGGCGGGGATTGCACTGCCCAGGTGCTACATCTAGAGCTAAGATATAGCTCCCTACACTATAAGTGTATTCCCTTCTGGTTTTTTTTTTAATTTGGAAATTTGACATACTGCACCATATATTTCTCCTCGCATTTCCCACTATATGACACTTGGACTTTGTCGACCCCTCCAAGGAGCTTCTCCCAATTTTTCTTATCTTCTAATCCATATAATGTATATTATGTTCTTGCATTCCATGCCTTACAGTATGATTATATACATGTATATGTATTGGCAACTACCAAGACATTTGTCCTCGTATGGCCTTTTCTGCAGCTTGGCAATTACGATTTTGGTTATTACCATTATTTCTTCCTATCACGCACAAATACTCTCTTGGTAAGACCATGGATATGTGTATATGGGTAAGTATATGTTCATGTATAGATGTATATGTATGTATCTAGGTACATGCGCATGTATGGATGTGTGGATGTGTGTGAACACTTGTGTGTACACATGCACGCACGTTGGTTATTCATATTCAAAAGGTTATGCCTTCTCTGTAATGTATCCCTATCATACTCGACAATTGTTATTACGATTCCCTTTCTTTTCTTCCTATTCTGGCCTATATTATGTAGTAATGCGCGTCTAGGTTATATATGTCATCATACTGGCCCCGAATCACATCGGGCTGTTCTAGCAGATACACTCAACAGAGTTTTCTTGTTCTTTGATTTAACTTGTTTGGTAGACATATCACTAGAGTATTCGTGTTCTGGGATCTCGAATCCTACTTTATCTGCCTAACCGACAATAACTCTTTTTTACTATGTTCGTATCCTCCTTCTGAATTATGTACAATAAACGCTCCAGTATCACATTGGTTCAGGTTTAGATTATGGTACTGCTATAATCTTTTTGGCACTCCACTCTATTCACTCCTTCTTACTATCGGCTTCTCGTACTTTTCCTTTCATTAGTTCTGTCAGGTAAGTCAAGTTAGTAATTTTTAATCATTAAACCACACTAGTGACTTTCTTTACAATGCTATCTTCCTCCTTACTAAAATCACTTTTTTTCTATAAGAATGTTACATATGCTGTGTGTTGACATATGTGTGTGTAATACATATTCTACACACATCAACAAGAGGGAAAAAAAAAATAAGCCTACATTGTTTTACTAGCAAGACCAACATCATTTGCAAAAATTAATTGAGCAATAATTGACCTCAATTACCAGATTCTCTGATATGAAAATTGAAATAGCTTTACATAACCACAATTTGTCTGTCTTGCTTTCCTACTTTGATTGCCAGTCTGTGATGTGCTTTATAGGAGAGAATATATAGGTTGAAACAGTGCAAGGGTCTGGAAATAAATGTTTATATAGATTATCAGTCATTTTAGTGAAAACGCTAATTATGTTTTTTTTAAATCTATTTAAATACATTTAAAAAAATGTAAGATTTAAAATGATGAAAATGTCCTCTTTTATATTCTAGGGAACATTGCAGAGTTATTAAACAAAATATCGTGCCAACGAGATCCAGCTAACACAGGTACTGTATGAGCAAATCCTAAACTATACAAAATTAGAGCTAATATTCTTATAAATATATTGTGTAAAGAAAATACAATATATAAACATCCTGTTTCACTATTCATTTGTCCATTTCTACTTTTTAGATCATTTGAAATTATTACACACAATTACAGAATTTAATCATTACTTTCAGAATACTTTGAAACTCTCTTGTGCTAATATATGTATGGAATTTGCTGGCGCTATATAAAATAAATATGTATGTTCTGTGTGTGTATATGTGTGTGTGTGTGTGTGTATGTGTATATGTGTGTAAATATATGTTAACGAGGTCATTAGCCTCACCTGTAGGGGCTGTGAGCAGGGCCGGATTAACATAGGGGCTGATGGAGCTGCAGGCCCAGGCCCATGCAATAGGCTCATTGGACTCTTAAGGATTCCACCTGGCTTTTATTTTATTGGCACATCTAGTATCTTGAAGCTGCGTGGCTGGTGCCAATATTACAGTGATACTGGCAATACAAATGCTGGTATTTTTCTCAGTATAAACAAGATTACTATGCAATACCAGCACTGGCCAGTAGGGGTCACTGTGTGTGGAGACAGGCAGGGATAGGAAGTTCCAACATATCCCTCCCTGCCTATCTATACTCACTGATCTGCAGGGGTGCAGATATAGAGAGTCCAGACAGCAATTCCCACCCTGCAGAGACAGCCTACAGCTAAGGGAAGTAAGGTATGGGGGGAAAGGCTGCAAGGAGACATGGGGACACTGAGACACTAAGGGACATTGGGAGACATTATGACACACATGGGGACACAGTGTCCCCATGTCTCCCAGCCAGTGTCCCTGGTGTCTCAGTGCCCCCAGTCTGCCAGTGTCTCACTGTCCCCATGTCTCCTAGTGCCTCCATGTCTCCCAATGTCCCCATGTCTCCAAGCTAGTGTCCCTAGTGTCTGTGGCCCTGGTGTCTCCTTGTCCCCATGTCCCCCAGTGCCCCCATGTCTCAATGTCCCCATGTCCCCCAGCCAGTGTCTCTAGTGTCTGTGGTCCTGGTGTCTGTGTCCCTATGTCTTCAAGTTTACCCTATAGTGATCCTTTAAGGTAATGCTGACTTTGGTCTCTCTAACACTATGGCATGTTCCCTTTCTTCTACACTCACTACATACAGTTTTTCTCTGTCCCAGACTATATACCAGGAGCTTCTGCCTGCTAGTAAGAAGGTAAGGAGACAAGTGGACCAGCGAGTGCTAGGGGACAGTCCTTAGAAAGCGTTGAGCGAGCGCATCATTAGATGCATTTATGCCAAGCTCATGGTGCTGTCTGCATAGTATGCCCTTAGTTGGCCAGCTGCATGATTGGCAGGCAGCCTGACATGCATTCATACCAGGCTGGCCTTCTAATTCTTTGGGCAGACATATCCTCTTTTTGGGCATGTTTGCCCATTTTGGCAGGTTATGTGATTTGTGTCAGTGGCGCACACCCTTTTACCGTGCCCATTGACTTCTTGCTTGACTGGACACTGCTGTTAGGGGTTATGGATTTACTTGAAAGATGAAAACATAAATTAGTGAGAGATTAGCCTAGGGTATGTGTTTTCTTATAGCTGCTGTTTTCTTTCTCTCCAGCACCATCTCCATCAGATACATGACACTTGGGAGTGTTTTACTGTTTTTGGTCGATATGATTCTGTAATTAGGCCCGTCATAATTGTCCGCACCAGGCCCACTGGGCTCTTAATCTGGCCCTAGCTGTGAGCAGCTATATAACTGCAGTTAAAGCATGGTGGAGTGAGGGAAGTGTTTTGAGGAGAGGAAGTGTTTTGAGGAGAAAGGTTTGCTGTTTATTGTATCCTGTTACTTCTTAACAACAGAAAATAAACAGGTCAGAGGTCTTTTTAAAACTGGACTTTGTCTTGACCTGGTTTTCTTACCCTAGAGGGCTGTGCAGTTGCCAAAAGATCCTGGACACACACACACAGGAAAATAAGTTTGTCACGTATGGTTGAGAATGCGGGCACTGCACTGAAGAAGCCTGTGGGTATTAACTGGAAGCCAAACAAGCCTGGAGGAATATGGAGGAAGTTGTAAAAGTTTTGTTGCAAACTACAGCGGCACAGCAAAAGGCTACAGCCGTACAGCAGGAGGCCACAGCCGCACAACAGAAAAATATTACAGCCCTACAGCAACTGGTAATTACGCAAAAGGCCAACACAGATGCCATGATCCAGCAGGTTATGGCAGCCCAAGCTGAGGCAAACCGCCTGCTCAGGGAGGAGAGCTTTTGAGAGGACAGCTGAGAGAGAAGAGTGGCCAGTGAGTGGGCAAGCATACTGGCACCTTTTCTTATTGGAGAACCCCAGAAGGCTTTCTATGACCTGGAACCAGCACAGGCAGGGGTCTACTCCAAACTGAAGGCTGAAATCCTTGCACGACTTGGTGTAACTATGGCAGTTCGTGCCCAAAGATTTCATGCCTAGACTTTCAACAAAGATAAACCTATCCGCTCCCAGATGTTTGACCGGATACATCTTGCTAGAAAGTGGTTACAACCAGAAATAAATACTGCAAGCCACATCATGGAACTTCTTGTGATGGACAGATTCCTGCGGGGCTTGCCTGCTTCACTGCGTCGATGGGTCAGAGTGATCCACAATCAGCCGATGAGTTAATTGGTTTGGTGGAAAGATATGTTGCTGCGGATGACACAGTGGTTTAACACACAGTCTATGCAGAGAGTTAAGACTCCAGCTGCTGAAGGACCTGGTAAGATTTTTCAAGGTTTCAGAGACACAGAGGAACAAAAGACCTATTCTCACAGACCCCATACGCTTTTGCCTAGAAATGTTAATCCTGGAAAAGGGTCTAGGTGGGGGACAGTTGATGATATTAAAATGTTTCTAGTGTAATGAACCTGGACATAAAGCTAGAGACTGTCCCTTGATTGACTAACCTATGCAATGCAATATGATTAATCAGGATGTACAACTGTCTTGTTTGCTGAATTATATGGAATCTGCTGTTGCCAACTGTAGTCACAATCCGCAGATATGTTCCATAAGGGTGAATGGGAAAGAGGTTAGAGCTCTATTAGACTCCAGAAGTATGGCAACATTGATAACAAAATGCCTTGTACCTGAAGCCGATGTTGATGCATTTCAGAAAATTGGTATAATTTGTGTTTGTGGTGACAAACGTGAATATCCTACAGTTTTGCTAAAATTTGAAAGCCTTTTTGGTACTGTTAATCATTGAGTGGGGCTGGTGGATAAATTGGCTTATGATGTGGTGTTGGGAAGGGATTTCCCCCAATTTTTAGACTTGTGGGAGTCTCCGGGAAAAGTAGCTCATGATTGTATAGCAAATGATGATGATGATTCTGGAAATGTGTTCCCTTTTTCTGACATAGAATGGGAAGGACTAGGCATAAGAACAGAGAAGTTTCAAGTCACAGGCCAGCTTTAGTAGGAGATGACCCGGGCCACGATAGTCGGGATCAAGGTATTAACCTTCCTGAATTAGAAGTCAGTCCTGTTAACTTCAGGAACACACAATGGGAAGACCCCACTCTTGCAGAGGCCCATAAAAATATCCAGGTTTCTACTGATGATCCAGGTACTTTGAGGTACAGAATGATTTGATTTATAGAGTAGAGAAAAAGGGGATGGATGCTGTAAAGTAACTACTTGTTCCGAAGCCCTTCAGACATACAGTCCTAAATCTTGCACACAGCCATATACTGGGGGACAGTTAGGCATATAAAAGACAAAAGAAAGAGTCTTACATAGGTTTTATTGGCCTGGGGTATTTTCTTCAGTTGCAAATTATTGTTCTTCTTGTCCTGAATGCCAACAAACCGCCCCTTTTAAGGCATACTGCAGTCCTCTGGTACCATTGCCTATAATAGAAATACCTTTTGAGAGGATTGCAATGGACTTGGTAGGTCCTCTGGTAAAGTCTGCAAGGGGGCATCAGTATATATTGGTGATTTTGGATTATGCTACCAAGTACCCGGAAGCAATACACCTATGTAACACGTCTGCAAAGACAATAGTGAGAGAACTCATGCTCATGTTTAGCCGGGTGGGCATACCAAAATAAATTTTGACAGTTCAGGGTACACCATTTATGTCTAAAGTTACAAAGGAGTTATGCAAACTACTTAAAATTAAACATCTTAGGACCTCTGTTTATCATCCCCAGACAGACGGACTGGTAGAACGGTTTAACAAGACCTTAAAAAGTATGTTAAGGAAAGTAATTGACAAGGATGGTAAGAATTGGGATTGCTTACTACCCTGTCTAATGTTCTCCATAAGGGAGGTGCCACAAGCTTCTACGGGCTTCTCTCCTTTTGAGCTTCTATATGCCCATCATCCCAGAGGTCTGCTAGATATAGCAAAAGAAACCTGGGAACAGGAGTCCAGTCCGTACCGTAGTGTAATTGAGCACATAGCTCAAATGCAAGATAGGATGGCGGCGGTCATGCCAATAGTTAAAGAACATATGCAGAATGCCCAAGAGGCCCAGAAAAACAGTTATAATAAAAATGCCAGACTGAGAGTTTTTCACCCAGGCGACAGGGTACTTGTTTTGGTCCCTACAGTAGAAAATAAACTTCTAGCATCTTTGCATGGCCCATATGAAGTTATTGAACAAGTTGGGGAAGTTAATTATAAAGTGAGACAACCCAATAGGAGGAAACCCAAGCAGATATATCATATAAATTTACTAAAACCCTGGAAGGACAGAGAGGTCTAAACTACTTCAATTGTCACTAATAAGACTCGTAGTGAAGTAAATATACCAGACACACTGTCCCCCCACCAGAAACTGGAAGTAAGGGACTTTATTGGTAGAAACTGGGATGTATTTTCTGTAGTTCCGGGCAGGACTAATGTTATCAAGCATGATATTGTTACAGTACCAGGGGTGAAGATAAGTCTTAAACCATACAAAATCCCAGAAGCACAGAAAGAGGCTGCAACTGCTGAAATTAAGAAAATGTTAGATCTTGATATTATTGAGGAATCGCAAAGCGAGTGGAACAGCTCTATAGTACTGGTGCCAAAACCTGATGGCTCATTAAGATTTTATAATGATTTTCGTAAATTAAATAGTGTGTCAAAGTTTGATGCTTATCCAATGCCTAGGGTTGATGAACTAATAGAGAGACTGGGTAAGGCTCGGTACCTGACTACTTTAGACCTGACGAAGGGTTATTGGCAAGTACCTCTTACAGACAGAGCAAAAGAAAATACAACTTTTTCGACATCAGGGGGATTATTCCAATACAAGGTGCTACCATTTGGGTTACATGTGGCCCCTGCCACTTTTCAAAGACTGATTGATAGGATTTTGAAGCCTCTCAGCCGTTATGTGGCCACACACTTAGATGACAGTCATTCACAGTTCTGACTGGGCTTCACATCTTCCCAAAGTGCAGACAGTACTGGACTCTATCCGCCTAGCTTGTTTAACTGCTAACCCATCTAAGTGTACTATAGGTTTGGAAGAGGCAAAATATCTGGGTTATTCGATTTGGGAGAGGGCTAGTTAAGCCCCAAACAGCAAAAGTGAAGGCCATACAAAATTGGCCACGCCCCCTCACTAAAAAGAAAGTCAGGACTTTCTTAGGACTTATTGGGTATTACAGGCGATTTATTCCTGATTTTGCTACATTAGCAGCTCCTTTAACGGATCTCACAAAAGGAAAAGCCCCACTAGTGGTGAAGTGGTCATTAAATGCAGAAAAATCATTTGTAGATTTGAAAGAGGCGTTGTGCACAGAACTGGTAACCCCGGATTTCACTAAAGAGTTTATTGTCCAAACCGATGCATCAGAGATTGGGTTAGGGGCGGTTCTGTCTCAGGAAATTCAGGGTGAAGAACACCCAGTGTTTTATTTAAGTAGGAAGCTGACTCCCGCTGAGAAAAATTATAAAGACTCCTGTCCCAATACAAAATCCTGTTACAGGCAGACAGTCACACGCACACAGTCATGCACACCCAGGGCTGCCATCAGAAATTTTGGGGCCCCTGACACAGCTCAAGGTCTGGGCCCCCCGGTGCCTGCACCCAAGTCCGTCCGTCCGTCCCCCTCCTGAGTCCGCCCACAGGGATGCAGTGTCTGCAGGGCCGGTGCAAGGATTTTTGCCGCCCTAGGCAAAAGTAAAGTTTGTCGCCCCCCATGTGACATCACAATGCCTCACCCATATGATCTGCCATGTTAACTAACACAGTGCTGCCGTGTTTACAATAAAAGGCCTGCAGGGACAGGCTATAGACACCAGAACCACTATATTAAGTGGTTAAGTGCAGTGGTTCTGGGGACTATAGTGTCCCTTTAATGTGAGGTAAATTAGAGATTAGTGCCACGAATAATATACTAGATTGCCTACTTACAACCAGATGAGGATGATGATGGGCTCTAGCTGCCGTCTGGCTCCACTGGTCTGGTGTAGAACAGACTCTCTGGAGGCGGTTTGTAACTGTGGTCACAAAAATCAATGTTCTGGGAGAACGGGAAGCAGCTCCATTTTTTTGAGAGCCCTTTACACAGCTCAAGGTCTGGGTCCCAGGGTCCACCTTCATGTTCCACCAATGAGTTTGTTCACAGGGGTGTGTGTGTGTGGGGGGGATGTCCTGATGTGTGTAAGGAATGCATTGTGTGAATCTGTGTTTGTATGTGTAAGGGCTGCAAGGTGAGTTTGTGTATGTATGGGATGCAGTGTGTGCATCTGTAAGGGATGCACTGAGTGTGTGTAAGGGGTGCATTGTGTGTTGCTGTGTGTAAGGGATGCATTGCTTGTGTATGTGTGTCTGTGTGCATTGTGTGTTTTCTGTGTGCAAGGTGTGCATTGTGTGTGTGTGTGTTGGATGTCAATCTCTCCCCTGTCAATTTCCTTCTCCCCCCCCCTTCAATTTCCTTCTTCTCCCCCTCTCTCCAATTTCCTTCTTCTCCCCCCTCTCCAATTTCCTTCTTCTCCCCCTCCCTCTCATTGCCTTCTCCCCCCCTCCCTCTCATTTCCTTCTTCTCCCCCTCCCTCTCATTTCCTTCTTCTCCCCCTCCCTCTCATTTCCTTCCTTCTCCCCCCCTCCAATTTCCTTCCTCTCCCCCCTCCCTCCAATTTCCTTCCTCTCCCCCCTCCCTCAAATTTCCTTCCTCTCTCCCCCC
>OW240916.1:174187632-174210402 GCA_933207985.1 Pelobates cultripes | reverse complement strand
AGATTAATGGTTTTGTTTTAGGAGAATAGTTAATGAAAAACCACTACTAATATTGCAAATGACTCATAAATGAGTCTTTATCTCTACTCAATTCCCTTGGCAGGACATGAACTTGTTTATGCAGAACTGGTCCTTTGTGCAGGAATTCATTTTCCAAGGATTCTCAATATCTAAAAATAACCATGTCTTCATATTTGTGACAATTGTGACTATTTATCTGTTTACACTAATGGGAAACACATTGATTGTATCACTTGTATGCTTAACTCCTAGTCTCCAAAATCCAATGTATGTATTTCTTGGCAATTTCTCTTTCACGGAAATATGTTACACTACAGTGATCATACCACAAATACTGATTCATACCCAAAAAGAGAGAAAAGCCATATCCTACACTGGTTGCCTACTGCAGCTCTACTTTTGCAGCTCTTTTGGAAGTACTGAATGTCTACTTCTTTCCACAATGGCATATGATCGATATTTAGCTATATGTCATCCCTTACGTTACTCTTACCTTATGAGAAGATCTGTTTATATCAGTCTCACTTTACTTTCTTGGATAGGAGGACTTTTGGGTTCCTTGCTGCCTTTGCTAATGGTGACTAAGTTGGTATTTTGTGGACCAAACCAAATTAATCATTTCTTTTGTGATTCCCTGGCACTCTTCACATTGTCCTGTACAGATATAGCAATAAGCAAGCTTTCTTTGTTTTTGTTTGCATCTGCTATTGTGCTAAGCACCTCCATGTTAATTATCATGTCCTATTTTTCTATCCTATGGACCATTATAAAGAAATCATCTTCAAATGGGAAAAAGAAGGCCTTTTCCACTTGTGCATCACATTTGACGGTTGTCATGACATTCTATGGAACACTAATTTTTACATATGTAGCAACCCCATTTCTGAGCAATCCTGAAATAAATAAGGGTTTATCTCTTCTATATACCGTAATAACACCCATGCTAAATCCTATCATTTATACCTTGAGAAATACGGACATTCATAATGCCATGAGTCTGATAGCTAAGAAAATAAGGCTGCTGTATTAATAAGAAAATAAATAGGAGGAAATCAGGTGCTGAAGATTTGCAGTTCAGTCACTAATGATGACATTTCTCCATTGTTGTGCTGTGGAAATACAGTCATTTTCTCCTTGCTGTATTCATGAACTGAAAATTCAAATAGCATCAAATGTACTAATTTTATTGGTTTTCCAGGTTAAGGGGAAAATTTTACTTCTGAGACTTATTAATATTATATTTTAATATTATATTTACATAACCCCTCTTTTTGAATGTATTTGTTGAGTGTGAAAAAAAATAAAATTTAGTTTAGAAATGCACAGCTCTTTATCCTGCAACTGTCAGCAGAGCAAAAACATACAATGGAGAAATGAAACAAATGTTTATAGTTCTCCTCCTCATTTGAAATATGTGCCCTGGCTTTGAATATATATATAGGAACACTTCATTACCTACAACAACTATAATTTAAGTGGCCACAAACCACTTTATTTTAGTAGGAAGTAGGCCTACAAGCCATCTGGATAGGAGAGCAGACACTGTTACTTCCCAACTGTCATACTCAGGCACATTTTTTCCCTTCCCCTTATTCCCTTTTCGGTTAAATACTGCAAAAAGACTCTGGACTTATAAAGCATCAGCTAAAAGATACAGCTACTTCCTGGTTCCAAGTGTTGAACACATATTGGGATGCATGAGATCACCGTGCGTCGTGCAACTGGAAGACACCGGAAGATCACCGGAAGCAGGGAAAGACTGGGGAGGAGTTCTTACGTCCTTGAGGAAGTCCCTGAACCGGACGAAACGCGTTGGACAACAAATGCTGACTTAAAACTATTACACTATTCAATGTAAGTCTAATAAATAGTTTTACACTACATTGTCTATTTTCACTGCAATTTAAATTTTTTCTTTCGAGTGAATGACAACACACTATGGCTGAAAATCATTGGTGATCAGAATGGGCAATTCTATAGAAGACACTATAACTACTTCAAAATTGTGAGTGGCCAATTGGAACACTAATTTTTGGCAGTTCATCACTACAGTTACATGCTTTGTTGTTGCATTTTGTGGGGGTTTTTATATATTCCGAGGCATACGGTGACTTCAAACGTGCATGCGTTACATGCAATCATTTTCTGTGACAGAATCAATGGTGGATCACAGTAAATGCTGCGCATGCACCTACAGTCCCTAATGCACCTCTATGAAGAGCATTGTATTCAGGGTTTTTGGCTACACAGGCGGCGAAGATGCATTTTGCTGCCCCCCCCCCCCTTTAAAAAAAATGCATCTTCACCTGGGTGTCTCGTAATCCCCCTCTTTGAATTTCTTACCCTCTTTAGCATATTTTATGCCCCCTTTACTATGTCTTCAATGCATCTTCACCTGTGTGTCTCTTACAACACCCCCTTGAGTATCTCTTACCTTCCCTAGCCCCTTTGTGTGTCTCTTTCACTCCCCATTCCTTTTGTTTGTTTCTTCCCCTCAGCCCCTTTTGTGTGCCTCTTTTTTCCCCCAAGCCCCATTCTGGGGCTCTCTCCCCTCAACCAATTTTGTGTGTCCCTTTTGCTCCCATGCCATATAGGCATATATATATAGTAAATGTATACAAAACAGGAGAGCGCAACTAATTGTAATTAAAAATGAATAATTAATTTGAAAGATATAAATGAATATCAAAATATAAACCAAGCTGCTATATGTAGTAGACTATTTTCTGCAAACCAATTAGTTTGAATGACTATCTGTTCCTGTCCAAATTAAAGATAATAAAGTTGCGTGCACGCAGAAGTAAATTCACACTGAGACACAAGGTTCAGGTTAATGAAAGAACTTCGGAGAAGTTTAATGGCTTCTACCAGAAAATGGATGCGCAGACCCTTATAAAGGCATTTTTACATCACTGAAGAATTCAAGATAACAGCAAATAGACACTATTGATTGGTCCAGGTGTTAAGTGGTTAGTTAGATACCCTCCTATCAAGAGGTGATGTCATCCTTGACACGGGAGTGGACACAAGATGTAGGCGCCATCTTGTTAGCACGAGGTGTTCACTCGATGGGAGGGGTGCTTTGGCAGCCATTTTGAGTAGTTAGTATTGTTAGTTTCAAGGTTCTTTTAGTAAATACACATTTTATTATTCAGCACATTTCTTCCTGCCAAAGCATTAGCTTAGATAATTTCAAGAATTCTATAATTCTACAACAGTCCCCCCTTAAAATGTTAGTTACTAAAAGATAAACTTTATTTGTTAATACCAGAAGACTTGTTAGCCCAAAGACACAGAAACCCCATGGTCGCTAGCTTGGTGTTAGTGCAAAGTGCATGTCTACCCCTATCTGACCCTAACGGGCTGCAGCTCATCTATCTTAACAAGCATCGAACACTTCACTCCGTGGGTAACCCGCAGCGGCTAGTCCACCACATCTCCGCACGTGAGACTCGCCTGTAGAGACAGATGCTGTCCCTGCACTGGTTCCCTTCCTAGAACATCTGCACTTTATCAGTATAAGGGAGAGTTTGTAGCGGGATACAGGGTGAGGTGAGATCTTGATCATCGATTGTCAGATGAGTGAGAGTTAGTGTCGCTTGGTCTGTAGTCTTCTGTAAGAATTTTCTAAAGCATGGGAGGACACAACAAACGAGAAGAGCGAGAACAAAAAGGAAAATTAGTAGAGCCATACCAATATGGACTAAAGCTTTCTGCCAACCTGACATCCAACCAAACCACCTTTCCCAGGGATCTGTTACCCCAGAATTCCTTTTCAACTCCTCTGAGAGTTTCTCTAACTTCGCTATGGCCATAGTGACTTTACCATTTGGACCTGTGTTTTCTGGGATATAAGTGCAACAAGTCATGGTGTCAGGTAGTATTTTACATACACCCCCCTTTTCAGCTAGAATCATGTCTAAGGCCATTCTGTTCTGGAAGGTCATCTGGGATGTGGCCTGCAACTGCTCGGCCAGGCCCTGGAGGGCATCCCTGGTGTAGTTGACAAAACGCTGTTGGTTGTAATAAATGTAGTTAATCCAATTAAGGTTTTTGTTGGCAGTGACTATGGTAAAAAGTGATTCAAAACCTACAGCTACTTCATCTCTAGCTTTAAATTCATTAGGCACCCCCCTAGGTACCCCAACGGCATCTATGTAAATGTGGGGGTCAAAACTGCCTTTTACTGGGGTTTCGCGCTTCACTCTGGCTGGTGTATGTGGAGGGTCGTATGTGTCATGATGATTATCAGAAATAATATGAATGGGCATGATAACTTTGGCTAGGGTACACTCACCCCACCACTCAGTTTCCAGCCTAGATCTTAACTGTAGATCCCCACATAACCAGTAAATATCCCCCAATGACCTGGTATGGTGTTGCAACAGGCGTATAGGAACAGTTCTGTAGGTGGCACAATAGCCATTGGAAAAGTTACCCATGAATTTACCAATCCCGTCATAGATAGCATAACAAGTGTAATTACCCTTGTAAATCGTGATTCCGTCTGGGGGTTTGACATTACCAATTAAGAGGGGTACTCTGCCGCCCATGATTCACAGAGGGATCTGTTGAAATTATAGCGGTAGGCAAAAAGACTAAGGAAGCAATTCTCTATCTCCAAAGGGAGAGTTAGAGGAACGGTGCCAAGATGAGGTCGAGCACCACCGCACACATAGCATGCGGTTTTGTTATGTTTATTAGCATTATATTTCATCCACTCTAACCATAGATTGATATCATTGTAACCAGTTTCAGTGGCCATGGTGTCTTCGAAGGTGGGGTTAGCAATGGCCATCATGTCCTTAAAAGACTGAATATGTGGTTTCAGTGGATTCGGGACCATATGAACAGCCCCTTGCCACTCTGAAGAGTGGCACATATCTTTAAGATAGAAATGACCTAATTTGTTATAGGAACCACTTTTCCAATACATTCCCATTACATATTAGTCAGCATCCTTTGGACCAGGGTGCTCAATGTTTAACATTAATTTCATGGGCAGACCTCCCCCTGGCTTTCTTAAAGTCATTCTTTGAAGGAGGGATCTGCCATGGTCATCTACTTTAGATAAGGCACTTTTGGGCTTGTAACCCCAGGCAGGCCCAGTATTCCATCCTGCAGCCCCCCAATGGTCACAGTTGTGTCCCCATTGCTCGTCAACTACACAAACATAGGGGTCCTTTGCGTGTGGTATATCTTTGTAAATGGTTTGAATCTGTGACTTGGGAAATGGACAATCTACTATGTCACAGTAATCAAAGGTGAATGTAGCTACGCGGGTGCATGATGAATTATACCAGAATGTGTACCCACTAGCATCTTTGGTAATGGCCACTTGTTGGGCCTCAAGGAAACTAATCAAAGGGATGATGTACCAGAGGTACATGGTTGTGAGGAGTCTGCTTCCTCTGGGACAGGAACCTTTTTGCAATGGGAGGCGTGTATCCAGTTGCTTTTCCCAGCCAACTTGACGGAGGTGGAGGTGATCAGTAGAACTTGGAATGGTCCGTCAAATCTTGGTTCCAGGGTGTGTTTCCGCACAAATTTCTTGACTAGGACCCAATCACCAGGGAGCAGACTGTGGTTGCCCGTATCAGAATCAGGATCTGGAATTGAAGAGAAAACTTGGGCATGGATTTTGCTTAAAGCATTTGCAAGTTCAGTTACATAATCTACTAAAACATCAGTTTGAAGTTGTAGTTGTTGGGGAAAATAGCAACCTAGCCTAGGTGCAGTCCCAAATAGAATCTCATATGGGGACAGTGAGGGTTTTCCTCTGGGTGTGTGTCTGACACTGAATAGAGCTATTGACAAGCTTTCTGGCCAGGGCATCTTTGTTTCTTGTGACATTTTTAACATTCTAGCTTTTAGGGTACCATTCATACGTTCCACTTTGCCACTGCTTTGTGGGTGATAAGGCGTGTGGAAAGCAAGGGTCACTCCTAGGGCAGTCCAAATTTCTTTAGTTACTGATGCTGTGAAAGCTGGGCCCTGGTCGCTTTCAATAACTTCTGGGAGTCCAAATCTACATACAATTTCTGTGAGTAGACGTTTTGCTGTTGTTTTGGCGGTAATGTTAACTACTGGATAGGCTTCTGGCCAGCCTGAGAACATGTCCACTATCACTAGTGCATATTCATAGTGACCACTCTTTGGCATCTGGATGTGGTCGATTTGAATCCTTTGAAATGGATACATGGGTTTAACCAGATGTTTTGGAGGAACTTTGATTGTTTTTCCTGGATTGCATTTAGCACAAATAACACAGGCCTTGCAGTAGTTACTGGTTAGTGTAGTAATTCCGGGTGCTTCGTAGTATTTCTGTACAAGAACATTCATTAGATCCTTTGATAAATGTGCAGGTCCGTGTGCCCATTGTACGACTGCTGGGTACAAATTCTTAGGGAGGCAGAACTTGAGGTTGTTGGAGTACACTCCATCCTTCAGAACTGCCCCTTTCTGTTTCCATCTTTGTATTTCTTCAGGAGCAACTGCAGCCTGTTGTTCCCGTAGGATTTTTAGATCAGTTGGAAGTGTCTGCAAGGTAAATGTGGGAGTTTCTTCGTTTCCGGACACACTTCTGTCCACTTCCTGTAGTTCTCTTGCAGCTTGTTTTGCAGCTTGATCAGCCAGATGGTTGCCCCTTGCTTCATCCGAATCCAACTTCCCATGTGCCTTTACCTTCAGAATGGCCACTTCTTCTGGGAGTAGGAGGGCCCTCCTGGCATCCATCCGCTCCTTGATTGCAGAACTGTGCTTGACTGGTGTACCGGCAGTGGTAAGAAATCCTCTTGTTTTCCAAATTAATCCGAAGTCATGAGCCACGCCCAGTGCATATCTTGAATCTGTGTAGATATTGGCGCGCTTTTCTTCCGATATCTTGCATGCTGTAGTTAGGGCTTGTAATTCAGCTTCCTGCACAGACATTGTTGATGGTAGAGATGATGACTTGATAATTTCATCTGTTGTGGTGACGGCATATCCTGTGTGATATTTTCCTTCTTCATCAGCATACCTTGAGCCGTCCACAAACAGGGTGAGGTCAGGATCTATTAGTGGATCCTCATGCACGGTTGGCAAATGTGTTGTTTCCATTTTCATCTGTTCAAAACAGTTAGGGGGCGTTTCTGGATCATAGTCGTGCTTTATGACCAGATCTTCAAATTCTTCTTCCAGAAAGTACCGTGGCCATGCTTTTACATGTTCAGTTGTTGGGTACTTGACAACGCCTTTTTCTTGAAGCTGTAGTTCATCCATGCTGGCCCATAGTTGGGTCAGGGTTGATGGTTGGCTTGTACTACATGATACAGAAGGCATATTCTGGCCCGTCACAGGCGGGTAAATTGAGGTGCATCTTTTTAATGGTGTGGGTAAGAAGTAGGACATAGCCTTCATCCATGATAAATCCATAGTAGCTACCCCCCTCAGGGAGTGGCAGAAGAGTGGACGGATTCAGAACCTGACATCCTTGAAGGGTAACATTGTCAGGTAACAAGAGATGACATTGGAGACGAAGTATGGCAGAAATATGGCAGAAGTTAAGTATGGCAGAAATATCATGAGGTGCCAAAACAGTCAGAGGGTGGCCAAGAACCAGGTCCCCAGTGCGGTTGATGAGTTCCTGAGCGGCAAAAACAGCTCGGAGGCAATGTCCAGTTGGCAAGAGAAGAAGCCAATAGGCCTTTGGCGGCCGCCAGGTCCATGGGCTTGAGTAAGGACTCCTGTAGCGTGGCCTTGTCTTTCAGACACAAATAATTTGAATGGTTTGGTGTAGTCTGGCAAGCCAAGGGCGGGAGCAGAGACAATAGCATGTTGGAGAGTGTAGAAGTTGTCATGTGCTTTTGAGGACAGACAGAACGGGTCTGATTTAAGCATCGTACAAAGGTTGCATGAGTAGAGAGGCCTCTGGGATCCACGGTCGGCAGTAAGAAATGAGGCCTAGAAAGGCGTGGAGGGATTTAGGAGTTTTTGGAGGCGGAATGGCCAGAACCGCTCCGACACGATCACGGGTGAGGTGTCTGGTGCCATGGGACAGGCAATGGCCTAGAAAGATTACTGTGGCCTGGCAAAATTGAAGTTTGGCAAGAGATGCCTTACACCCCTGATCTGCAAGATAACAAAG
This sequence comes from Pelobates cultripes, assembly GCA_933207985.1. Classification (NCBI taxonomy): domain Eukaryota; kingdom Metazoa; phylum Chordata; class Amphibia; order Anura; family Pelobatidae; genus Pelobates; species Pelobates cultripes. Next base: position 174,202,256 of record OW240916.1, on the reverse strand, counting down.
GAGGTCCAGAGAACATTTTTCTGTCGTGGGGATGTCATCTCCAAGTAAAATGGGAAGGGAACAAAGAACTGTAGTGCCTTTTCGTGACAAAGGTGTATTTAATTGAACCTGGCCGTCTGCAGTGAGGGTGATGGATGCTTGGAGGCGGGATAGGACATCAGCACCAACACAAGAGACATCGGTGTCAGACAGGAACGATGAGTCAGGCAGGTCTTGTTCTCTAAGAACACTGCGGGCTGCACCTGTTTCAACCAGGAAAGTAGTAGGGTGACCTTCAATAGGTAAAGTTACAGAGGCTAGTGGCCCCCCTTATTCCCTGTAGACACTGCCATGGCAGGGGCATTAAGCATCAGTGGGTTCTATCATTATAAATAATGGTTAATAGTAAGTGAAGTAAAGTTCCTATATGTCTCTGGATAAAACATTAACTATTGCGGTACTATCATTTATATTAATTAGGCCATAACAATTATACCACCCTGTAACTAAAATGAATAACCAGTAGTGGCTGGGTTAATAAAACATGTCACAAACCCTTCTAATGCAAACCATCATTTAACGTAAAGGATGTCACTGTAAACATACGATTTGTAACTAGAAAGATTCGATTAAGCAAAGATACAATGTTTAAAATAACTTGCATTATTTGGCTATTTCCCTTGTTGCAATATTAATCTGGATAATCAGCTGTTATGCTCTTATATTCGTGTCCAACAGATCTCATTTGTAGGTCACACCACAGTTGCAAATGACATTTTAGCAACCTTTTTTTTTTTTTCTTTTTTTTTTCACGGACACATTTCTGATACAGGGAAACAAATGGCATGATTGTTTTAGTAATTATAATGTTTCTGTTCATAATATGTAGAGTGTAAGGAAAACAACATGTCTCTAAATAGGACGAGCATAATAGGGGTAGGCCTCATGATGGAGGCAGCCATGACAGGGGTGGGGAAGGAAATGACAGCAAGGGAGGAAGTGAGGTGATGTCCATGATAGGTGTGGGAAAGGAAGACAGGAGGTGTGGGCATGGTAAGGGCGGAAGTGACGTCACTTTAGAAGCAACTGTGACTGTAGATAGGTCACGGGACTGACAGAGCCAACCTCCTTCTGTACTAGGCGCCATCTTTAGGGTGGTGGCTGACGCACTTTGAACAATACACTATATTATAACTAATAAAATAAGTCAGAGAAGCAACATTCCGTTCTGCAAAATGAAATACTAAACTATGAACAGACCTGGCAGGTTAAATAAGATAGTTAAAAACATTATGCATTTAACAGCCCATAAAGCTGTCCATAGAAACACGGAATTCAACCAATTTCCCTTATCATCCTCCAACCATTAATCACTTTCCTCTTCACATACTAACTTAACAACTTCGCATATTCCCTCTATTCTTGTATCAGATTCACTTACCTAACCTCCGTAAATCAACACTGAGCTACATCCCTGACTCCCTGTCTTATACACCAGTCTTGGAGAGAATACTCAGAAAGGTGGAATGCATTCTTGTGAGCGAGCCCCCCCACAATCTTCACTGCCTTATCACAAAACACAATTTATATATATATATAGCACCGTGGAATCTGCCGGCGCCATGCAAACGGCAACAATAATAATATTATTACACAATTATAACACCATAACCTTTGAATTAGAATATTTTCCAGCAAAAATCCCGTCTCTAACTCTTATCAGTAGCTCCGAAATGCAGGCATGTCACTCCTCCCCCCTAGGCAAGGGGGGGGGGAGAAAGTGAGACAGAGTGCAAAAAGGGGAGAGAGAGAAACTGCAGGCATGAAGGTTAACCATGTGAGCGCCGTAAAGTAACAAGACAGAAGGACAGAGACTTATACGTTTGGAAACCAGAAATCTTTGACGGGAGAAACGGACTGGAGGTGCAGGGAGCTGCAGAGAGAGGATGAGGGTGACAAGATCTGTAGGACTGATGGGGGGGGGGGAGAATAGGGATCTGTCAGGGTTTCTTTGCTGTTTTAAACAGCCACCCTTCCTTTTTCAGTGTCTGAGGTTTCAGCTGTAATTAACGATCAGCTCCTTCAGCATGTTGCCACGGTTACTCACCTGAGAATAGTAATCAACCCTGCTGCTAATCAGTTCAGCCTATTTAAGCAGCAAATCCCAGAACCTCCTTGCCCTTGCGTGGTTTCCTGTCCCCCAGAAGTCTCCTTGTTCCTGTGTTTCCTGTTTGCTCCTGGTTCCTGACTCTGGCCTTGTTCCTGACTCCGCTGCCCTCCGTGCTCCTGATCCTGGCTCGTCTGACTACCCGCTCTGGTGACTGACCCCTGCTTGCCTCCTGGACTTTGCTCTTGGTGATTTCTTTGTTGTTTATTAAATAAAGGTGTTTTTGCATCTAGATCTGTCTCTGTCTGGTTCCTGGTTCCTGACATTACGCAAGGGCCATGAATACAGATGGTACAGGCAATACACCTATACCTAACCTATTTACCCGGTGGGACCAGCAGAACCACCATTTGGACCAGTATGCCAATCTGAATCCAAAACCCGGCCAGCCTGCGATTGCGGCCGCCTCTGCCTCACTTCCTGTTCTAGCACCGGTTGTAGCCTCCGAACCTGTTGCGGCTAGAGGAATGACTGGGTCTGTCCCGCTCCCTCAGTATTTTGGGGGCAATCCAGCTCAGTGCAAAGAATTTATAAATCAGGTTAAAGGATACCTTGAAATGCTGCCCCAGGCATTTCCTACAGACAGCGACAAAGTCCAGTTCATGATTTCTTTGCTGTCTGAAAAAGCCCTAGCTTGGGCAAAACCTCTCTGGGAGGCAGAGAGGCCCATCATTTACAATTACCCTGAATTTGTTGCGTCCTTTAAAAGGGTTTTTGATATTCCAGCTCGCTCCACCCCTACTGCCAAACAACTCATGTCTAATACTCAGGGCATGAAAACTATTGTTAAGTATGCCAGTGAATTCCGTACCATGGCAGCAGAGGGTGGCTGGAATAACGAGATTCTTGTGGCTGCCTTTGCACAGGGGCTATCCGATGTAATGAAAAATGAGATTGCAGGCAGAGAATTACCTAAAGATCTCGAGGAACTGATATCATTTGTCACCCTCATTGACATCAGACTTCGAGAGAGATCCTCATCCAGGGAGCGCCTGCGGAGGCCTCCAGTATGTTTGGCACCGAGCTTTTCCTGCCCACCCAAACCTCCCTCACCTCCCATGCCTCCTGGTCCTGAATCCTCTGTCGGTGTGGAGCAGAGGTGGTTAGGCTTCTCACGCCTCTCTGTCGAGGAGAGAGCCTTTAGGAGGAGGGAGGGCCTGTGCCTATACTGCGGACACCACGGTCACATATTAAAGTTTTGCCCGATTCGTCCGGTAAAGGGCCCGTACCCAAGATACTGTCAGGGCAGATCTTGGGGGGTCTTTCTGCAGACCCAGAGATAAATAAGGACAAACCCTTGGTGCCTATTATCCTCTCCTGGCCGGAGTCATCCATTAAAACTCGGGCATTTCTTGATTCTGGGGCCGCAGGCTTGTTTATAGATTGTGCATTTGCATCAGAGCACTCTATACCCTTACAGCCTCGCAACTCCCCACTAGCTTTCGAAGCCATCGATGGCCGACCTATACAGCCAGCCCTCGTGACCCAGGAAACCGTGCCCATATCTCTGGCTGTAGAGATGATCCAATTCCAGGTCATTTCCTCTCCATACTACCAGGTTGTTTTGGGATACCCTTGGCTACAGAAGCATAACCCCACAATTGATTGGCGCAAATCTGAGATATTATCTTGGTCCCAGCAATGCACATTTTCCTGTCTCCGGAAACCGGTCAAAGTTTTGGGCACAATTTCTGCCTCTTCCTTACCCGCTGAGTACCAAGAATTCCAAGATGTATTTGACAAAGGTCAAGCTAGCGTTCTGCCACCACACCGTCCGTATGACTGTGGTATCGAACTCCAACCTGGTGCCAATCCTCCCCGTGGACGGGTTTACCCGCTGTCTGTAGCAGAGAATCGAGCCATGGAGGAGTATGTTACTGATGCGTTGTCAAAGGGATTCATTCGGAAGTCATCTTCTCCTGCCGGGGCCGGCTTTTTCTTTGTGAAAAAGAAGAGTGGTGAGTTGAGACCCTGTATCGACTATAGGGGTCTCAATCGCATTACTATTAAGAATGCCTACCCCATTCCATTGATCACTGAGTTATTTGACCGCCTCAAGGGAGCAACGGTCTTCACTAAACTTGATCTGAGAGGGGCATATAATCTCGTCCGGATAAAAGAGGGCCACGAATGGAAAACCGCATTTAACACCAGGAGCGGGCATTACGAATACCTAGTAATGCCCTTTGGTCTTTGCAACGCTCCGGCGGTTTTCCAGGAATTTATAAATGACGTCCTGCGAGATATGCTGCAGCAATGTGTGGTGGTTTATCTTGATGATATTCTTATCCATTCCACATCTCTCGAGAACCACCACGCAGACGTTTCTAGTGTTCTACAGAGACTTAGAGAAAATAATCTGTTCTGTAAATTGGAGAAATGTGAGTTCAATTGCAAACAGGTCACATTCTTGTTATCTCTGATGCTGGATTCTCTATGGACCCAGAAAAACTTTCTGCTGTACTAAAATGGCCTCGACCTACGGGTCTTCGCTCTATACAGCGTTTTCTTGGCTTCGCCAATTATTATCGGAAGTTCATACGCAACTTTTCCTCCTTGGTTAAACCACTCACAGGATATGACCAGGAGAGATGCTGATCCACAGCATTGGTCACAGGAAGCCATTTCTGCCTTTGAGTCTCTCAAAGTCGCCTTTGCTGCTGCTCCTATACTGGCACACCCTAACCCTGCCTTACCATTCATTCTTGAAGTCGATGCGTCTGAGACAGGAGTAGGCGCCCTCCTGTCTCAACGTCCTAACCCAGAGAGCTCCAGGCATCCGTGCGGGTATTTCTCGAAGAAATTAAACCCGGCGGAATGCAATTACCAGATTGGTGATAGAGAACTTCTAGCCATAATATTAGCTCTCAAAGAATGGAGGCACCTTCTTGAGGGTACTTCAGTGCCAATTCTCATCCTCACAGACCACAAGAATCTGACATATCTTTCCGAAGCTAAGCGACTTTCCCCCAGGCAAGCTAGATGGGCTCTCTTCCTATCAAGATTCAATTATGTGGCTTCTTACTTGCCCGGTACTAAAAACATTCAGGCTGATGCCTTGTCTCGACAGTTCTCCCCTCCATCTAGAGAGGAGATAACCCCTACTCCTGTGATTCCTCCGGACCATATACTGGCCACCATCCCGGTACTAAAAACATTCAGGCTGATGCCTTGTCTCGACAGTTCTCCCCTCCATCTAGAGAGGAGATAACCCCTACTCCTGTGATTCCTCCGGACCATATACTGGCCACCATCCGTACTAGCCTCACCTCACACCTAGGCGAGGAGATTTTGGCTGCACAAAGTAATGCTCCTCCAGAGAAACCTAATGGCCGTTGTTTTGTACCTATTCATCTCCGTACTAAATTATTAAGTACTTATCACAACCCCAAAGCAGCTGGACATCCAGGCAAAAACCAATTAATCTGGTCCGTCTCTCGGCAATTTTGGTGGCCTAGTCTCCGTTCGGATGTCACTGCTTTTGTAGCTGCCTGTCCTGTATGCGCTCAAAATAAAACCCCACGACACCCTCCAGTGGGTCTCCTGCAAACCATACCTAATGGTGAACGACCCTGGACCCACTTGTCCATGGATTTTATCGTAGATCTTCCGGTCTCCCGTGGCAATACAGTCGTTCTCATGGTTGTTGATCGATTCTCAAAGATGTCGCATTGCATTCCCTTGAAAAAACTACCAACTTCTCAGGAACTTGCAACAATTTTTGCTCGGGAGGTCTTTCGTTTGCATGGGTTACCCAAAGTGATAATCTCAGATAGGGGTAGCCAGTTTGTGTCCAGATTTTGGAGAGCTTTTTGTACACAAATGGGAATTCAGCTTTCCTTCTCCTCTGCCTACCACCCGCAATCCAATGGTGTCGCGGAACGAGCTAACCAAACACTGGAACAGTTTCTGCGTTGCTACATTTCTGACCACCAGAACAACTGGTCTGATCTGCTACCCTGGGCGGAGTTTGCCCACAATAGTGCGATTAATGCCTCTTCCCGGCTATCCCCGTTCTTGGCGAACTATGGCTTTCAACCGTCCATATTGCCTGATACGTTCATGCCACAAGGGATACCGTAATTGGAGGAACATCTCAGGGAACTCCGTTCCACTTGGGTGCAGGTTCAGAACTCGTTGCAACACGCAATGCAGAACTACAAACTCCAGGCCGACCGCAGACGCCTTCCTGCACCTACCTATCAAGTTGGAGAGAGGGTCTGGCTGTCTTCTCGCAACCTACGGCTCCGTGTTCCCTCACAAAAACTGGCACCCCGATACGTTGGGCCATTTCGTATACTTCGAAGGGTTAACCCTGTAGCTTACGCACTTGACCTTCCTGCTAACATGCGCATCTCTAATGTATTCCATGTTTCCCTCTTGAAACCATTGGTATGTAATCGCTACACCACCTCAGTACCACGTCCACGTCCTGTTCCGGTTGACAATCATGAGGAATATGAAATACGCAGCATCATTGACTCACGAGTCTTCAGAGGACAGATCCAATACTTGGTGCACTGGAAAGGGTACGGTCCAGAGGAACGCTCCTGGGTTCCAGCCTCTGATGTCCATGCACCATCCCTCCTTCGTTCCTATCACGCTCGCTTCCCCATGAAGCCCGGACCCACCAGCAGAAATGGGGGGAGTCGTTGAGGGGGAGGTACTGTCAGGGTTTCTTTGCTGTTTTAAACAGCCACCCTTCCTTTTTCAGTGTCTGAGGTTTCAGCTGTAATTAACGATCAGCTCCTTCAGCATGTTGCCACGGTTACTCACCTGAGAATAGTAATCAACCCTGCTGCTAATCAGTTCAGCCTATTTAAGCAGCAAATCCCAGAACCTCCTTGCCCTTGCGTGGTTTCCTGTCCCCCAGAAGTCTCCTTGTTCCTGTGTTTCCTGTTTGCTCCTGGTTCCTGACTCTGGCCTTGTTCCTGACTCCGCTGCCCTCCGTGCTCCTGATCCTGGCTTGTCTGACTACCCGCTCTGGTGACTGACCCCTGCTTGCCTCCTGGACTTTGCTTTTGGTGATTTCTTTGTTGTTTATTAAATAAAGGTGTTTTTGCATCTAGATCTGTCTCTTTCTGGTTCCTGGTTCCTGACAGGATCCATCAGCATTCAGGACTGGGCAAACAGGGGCGGTGGTAGGGTGGGGACCAGGGGTGGGGACCATGGTCAGCTACATTTCGGTCATTGCTGACGCGATGTTGGGAGTGGTCACCTCCTGGGCGCCATCATAGGGCGCTGGCTGGGAGGACTTCCCAGTAACACAATTATTATAATACACAAACAATCTTAAACCTTTGTGATCAATTTCTTCCTCAACCTATCCCTTTTGCTGAATAGCTCTTGCTACTCGGTACCAGGCTTCTGCTGTACGAACCAAATCGTGGTCCGACAGCTTCCCTTTCTTCTCTGTCAGTAATTTACGCCAGCTCTCTGGCTGCAATCTGCCGCACGGAGGTACGGTAATTCCACATACTTTAGCAATCTTCCTCACTTTCTTAACCATCTCTTCTCCTTCTCTGTCTTCCACTAGATCACATGCTAACCAACCCTTACTGGGTTTATCTAACTTCTGTCCCATCCTCCCTATATAAGGCGTCCCAGATATAGAGAAAGAGAGAAAAGAAGGTCTACAGTGCTTGACTGCTACGTAAGAGTGGGTTCCTACGTACGTCTTCCCAAAACGTAGACTAGTCACTAATTCCGCCTACCCGAGGTAGCCGCGGAATTGGAGCGTGGCGAGAAGTGTGTGACCAATCACTTCTCTCAACAAAGAGAAATAAGAGGGGAAAGTGTAAATAACACAGAGAGTAAGATAAGATCAAGCACAGGAATCTGTGTGACAGACAATTAAGACAACATTTCAAATAAAATACAGTGCATGCATCACAGTTCAAATCCCTTTCCTTTACTCGTGTGGCCTAAGCCACCTCCCTCAACCTCGTAGTGTCCCTGTTGCGGACCCACCCGCAAGTCTCACTACCGCACGGTGATGGAAACAGCAATGCCTGCCCGAATCCAATCCCACCACAACCTAACAGTGTCCGTATCCGTGGGCACTGAGAGGTTAACAGAACACTACCAGCGTCAGCGCTCGAGGCTGAAGTGTCTCACCCTCTGCAAGCAGAGTAATGTGCACAATGAGGCTAGCCAGGCCCTCAAAGTGACACCCCGGACCTGAGAAAGTAGTGAGTCCACACAGACTTCCACCAGGTCCCCTCCCCTTTTTCCTTTACCTCTAGAGCCACCTAGCACCTAAAAGGGGTAAACAGGCACTCACACTCCCTGGGGACTAAACTAAACACAAACCAATACAAACACACCCAGGCAACAGATAGTCAACATGCAGGTAAACTAGGTATCATTAACAATACAAAGACTCTGGGCAAGTTATTACCTGACTTTGATGTCCTCTCGGCAGCAGTTACAGACACTGGGACAGGTCAATCACAGGGGCAGGAACATACCGGCTAGGTGCTGCAGCAGTCTCCATCGTGTACTCAGAGGTGATCAGGCTCTTTTCCTTCCCCCAGGATTCATCCCCCCCAGCGTCTTCTTGGACGGCTGCCCGGGCAGGACATAACCCAGAGCCCCACGTTGGAGGCCAAATTGTAGTAGATTATTTTCTGCAAACCAATTAGTTTGAATGACTATCTGTTCCTGTCCAAATTAAAGATAATAAAGTTGCGTGCACGCAGAAGTAAATTCACACTGAGACACAAGGTTCAGGTTAATGAAAGAACTTCGGAGAAGTTTAATGGCTTCTACCAGAAAATGGGTGCGCAGACCCTTATAAAGGCATTTTTACATCACTGAAGAATTCAAGATAACAGCAAATAGACACTATTGATTGGTCCAGGTGTTAAGTGGTTAGTTAGATACCCTCCTATCAAGAGGTGATGTCATCCTTGACACGGGAGTGGACACAAGATGTAGGCGCCATCTTATTAGCACGAGGTGTTCACTCGATGGGAGGGGTGCTTTGGCAGCCATTTTGAGTAGTTAGTATTGTTAGTTTCAAGGTTCTTTTAGTAAATACACATTTTATTATTCAGCACATTTCTTCCTGCCAAAGCATTAGCTTAGATAATTTCAAGAATTCTATAATTCTACAACACTATACACATAAAGTTTCCTTAAAACTTCACAATTAGCAATATTTAAAAATAAGTGTAAGTGCCATATTGAGAAAACCCTAAATTGAGTGATCTACATATAAACCATGAAATAAAAACAACTAAATATGCACTATTATGATTGGTAAAAAACACCCTTATAAATAATCAGTCGCATATAGGTCGCAGTATGTGTTATTCCAAAAAACAGTTTAGATGCTGAAAAGTCTTTGGGTAACAATTATATAGGGTTAATCTTGCCACACAGCTAGGGTCCAGCGTCTTGTAATTCACTGTATGTCACAGTGATTTCCATACCTTAAAAAGATACAAAATAGGACTTCATAGTGTAACACTGTATTTATTTGTAACAAAACAGGACACCCTCTTCCCCAAAAGGAACCCTTACATCAGCATATGGTGGTACTCGGTTCCAAGATACCACAATCAAACATGTGTGTGTATAAGAATTATTGAAGCTTTTACCGCCCGTCATCCTGTTCATACAGACTCCGGCTAGATCTCCGTGCCGATGAACAAAGTGTTGGTGCTGGGAGAAAGCTGGAACTGAGGACCGGTGCTTACAGATCAGTCCTCTTTCACCTCTCTGAAACAAAATGCTGCTCACGCTTCAACGCGTTTTGCCCGTAAAACCAAGCTTTCTCAAGATAGTGCAGTGGCCACTAAGAGTGTTGCTTTATACCAGATAATGGAATGGTTGAGATTTCTAAAAAAAGAAACCTCTATTTAGGGAATGAATAGTAGCAAAGCTACAAAAAGACAGCTCAACTGGAAAGAATAGAGGCTCCACTAACAGGTCTCTAATGGTGCAAATTTGAGGGAAAAATTATTAAATAAAATTTAATAAAGTATCCAGGAGTAGTCTGTAGCTATAAACTAATAGTGCTCCATAAACTTGATAAAAGAAAAATGGAACATTAGCATCCAATTGTTGCTTCTTCTATAAAAAAACTTAGATTAGTGAATTCCAATGTATAACAGTCTTTGATTTAAAATCAAGTGAATAACAGTCCGTTGTAGATCTGTGTATGTAAGTGAATAAAATCAAAGCTTACATACACAGATCTACAACGGACTGTTATTCACTTGATTTTAAATCAAAGACTGTTATACATTGGAATTCACTAATCTAAGTTTTTTTTATAGAAGAAGCAACAATTGGATGCTAATGTTCCATTTTTCTTTTATCAAGTTTATGGAGCACTATTAGTTTATAGCTACAGACTACTCCTGGATACTTTATTAAATTTTATTTAATAATTTTTCCCTCAAATTTGCTTTATACCAGGGCTGTCCAACCTGCGGCCCCCCACATGTTGTTGAACTACAACTCCTATGATTCCTTGGCTGTCTGTTTAATTGGGAGTTGTAGTTCAGCAACATCTGGGGGGCCGCAGGTTGGACAGGCCTGCTTTATACGCTCACATCTATTTAACTCTTAAAGTGCCATGTACCCTATATCTTTCCATGAAGAAGGCTCCCCTTACAATACATGTTGATTTGGGGTTTCAAAACAACACCAACATGTACATAATTAATACAATGAAACAATTATATACATATATAAAGAGATAAACTTGATAAAAACAGACAAATGAAAAAATTAAAAAGCTTCATATTAGTGTACAAATGCATTCATTGCATAAAATGAACAAAATAATTAAAATGATTACATCAAGGTAAAAAAGAAAAAAATCTTGGCTGAGAATTAAGAACGGATATAAACATATTTTATAAGCGTATAGAGACAAAAAATAATCAATAATGATAATTTAGGGGACCATTAGTGCCAGGGCCGGATTAACATAGGGGCTGATGGAGCTGCAGCTCCAGGCCCAGGCCCATTGAATAGGCCGTTAATAATATATTTATTTTTTTTACACACTACTCTTAGGTTTGCCACCTGACTGGTATTTTACTGGCACAGCCGGTATTTGAGGCTGTCTGGCCATGCCGGTATTGCAGTAATACCGGCAATACAAATGCAGGTATTTTTCTCAGAATAAATGGAGATTATTCTGCAATACCAGCACCGGTCACTGTGTGTGGAGAGAGGCAGGGATAAGAAGTTACAGCATATCCCTGCCTCTCTCTACTACTCACTGATCGGTGGGGAGCAGCTACAAAGCACAGAGAGTCCAGACAGCAGCTCTACAGCTCAGGTAAGTGAGGGATGGGGGAAAGGCAGCAGGGACACATGGGGACACTGAGACACTAGGAGACACACGGAGACGCAGACACACGGGGATGCAGAGAGACATAGGGACATTGGGAGACAATGGGACACGGAAACACTATGTCCCCATTTCTCCCAGTGTCCCCATGTCCCCCACCCAGTGTCGCTACTGTCTCAGTTTCCTCTAGTCTCCCATGTCTCTGTGTCCCTAGTCTCTTAGTGTCCCCAAATGTTTCAGTGTCCCCATGTCTCCCAGTGTCTGTCTTCATAGTGTCTCAGTGTGCCTAGTGTCCCTATATGTCCCAGTGTCCCCATGTCTATGTCCACAACTGTCCCCATGTCTCTCAGTGTCCCCAAGTGTCTGTCTCCCAGCCAGTGTCCCCTAGTCTCCCAGCCAGTGTCCCCTAGTCTCCCAGAGTCTGTGTTCCCATGTCTTAGTGTCCCCAAATGTTTCAGTGTCCCCATGTCTCCAAGTGTCTGTGCCCCTAGTGTCTCAGTGCCCCCATGTCTCTCGTGTCCCCAGTATCTTAGTGACATGGGGGGACACTGGGACACTGGGAGAAATGGGGACACAGACACTGTGAGACTAGGGGACTGGGCGACATGCGGACACTGACACTGTGATACATAGGGACACTGAGACACAGGGTGACTTTCGAGACTGAGACACTGGGAGCAATCCATCTATAAAGCAGAATCAAACTGTGAGTAGTTTGTTGGTGATTTTACAGAATTTTTCTCTGATGTCACTCCTTGTGATTATACAAATGATTAAGGCTGGTATTTTTTTCCCAAGAAAGGTGGCAACCCTAACTACTCTTCACATACTCTTTCTTAAAGGAGCACTATAGGATCAGGAACACAATCATGTATTTCTGACCCTATTATGTTAAAACCACCACCCTGGCCCCTTCTTGCCTCCCCAAGTATAGTAAAATATAACTTGTATTCAAGTCTGCAGCTGCTGGCTCTGCCTCTGAACCGACTGTCTGCTGACATCAGAAGTGGTGGTCTGAGCAAATTACAATACTTCCCCATAGGATTGGCTGAGACTGCCAACTAGGGAGATCAGGGGCAGAGCCAGCACAAGTCCAACATAGCCCTGGCCAATCAGCATCTCCTCATAAAGATAAATTGAATCAATGCATCTCTATGAGGAAAGTTCAGTGTCTGCATGCAGAGGGTGGAGACACTGAATGACAGTGCTGCACACTAGGCAGTACTGCCCCATGAAGCACCTCTAGCAGCCATCTAAGGATTGGCCAGTGGAGTTATTTTCTCTGAAATGACAGTGTTTACTGCAAAAGGCCTGAATGGAATGATTCTACTTACCAGAACAAATACAATAAACTGTAGTTGTTCTGGTGACTATAGTGTCCCTTTAAGTTTGGAAGCTTAAGAGGAATGTATGGGAACAAAACTTGTGTGGACTGGCTGACAATAAAATTAGTTTAGGTAATGCAGACGTTGGTCTATCTAACACTGTGGCATGTCCCCTTTCTTCTACACTCACTACATACACCTTTTCTCTGTCTCAGACTATATACCAGGATCTTCTGTCTGTCAATCATGCAAGCTGGCCAACTAAGGGCATACTACGCAGACAGCACCCTGAATTTGACATAAATGTGTCTAATGATGCGCTCGCTCAACGCTTTCTAAGGACTGTCCCCTAACACTTGCTGGTCCACTTATCTCCTTACCTTCTTACTAGCAGACAGAAGATCCTGGTATATAGTCTGGGAGAGAGAAAATCTGTATGTAATGAGTGTAGAAGAAAGGGCACATGCCACAGTGTTAGAGTGACCAAAGTCAGCATTACCTTAACTAATTTCATTGTCGGCCAGTCCACACAAGTGTTGCCATACATTCCTCTAAAGTTTCCATACTTAAGCAAGAGTATGTGAAAAGTAGTTAGGGTTGCCACATTTCTTGGAAACAAATAAAGGCCTTACTAATTTGCATAACTAATTATGTATGGGTGACATCACATTATGTAAATCACAAGAAGTGACATAAGAGAAAATTATGTAAAATCACCAAAAAACTACTTACAGTTTTATTCTGCTGTATAGATGGATTGCTCCCAGTGTCTACCTGTCCTCCAGTGTCTCAAGTGTCCCACTGTCTCAGTGCCCCTATGTATCAGTGTCCCCATGTTGCCCAGTGTTCCCATGTCGCCCAGTGCCCTCATGACTCAGAGTCCCTATTAGTGATGTACCGAACGGTTCGCTGGCGAACGGTTCCTGGCGAACATAGCATGTTCGCGTTCGCCACGGCGGGCGAACATATGCGTGGTTCGACCCGCCCCCTATTCATCATCATTGAGTAAACTTTGACCCTGTACCTCACAGTCAGCAGACACATTCCAGCCAATTAGCAGCACACCCTCCCTAGCAGACCCTCCCACCTCCTGGAAGGCATCCATTTTAGATTCATTCTCAAGCTGCATGCTTAGTAAGAGGAGGGAAAGTGTAGCTGCTGTTCATTAGATAGGGAAAAGCATAGCTAGGTTAGGGTTAGGGTATGCTTTTTTTTATTTTTTTTTCTATGTAATGTAATTGCACTTAGTTGTCTGCCACTGCTGCCAGCTTCTGTGTCAGGCTCACAGTGCATACTGTGCCCATTTCCCCAGTCAGTGCCACCACTTACATCTGGTGTCACAATAGCTTGGATTTAAAAACAAAAAACTTTTTTCACTGTTATAGATTGAATAGCAGTCAGTTGTCTGCCACTGCTGCCAGCTTCTGTGTCAGGCTCACAGTGGATACTGTGCCCATTTGCCCAGTCAGTGCCACCAATTACATCTGGTGTCACAATAGCTTGGATTTAAAAACAAAAAACTTTTCTCACTGTTATAGATTGAATAGCAGTCAGTTGTCTGCCACTGCTGCCAGCTTCTGTGTCAGGCTCACAGTGCATACTGTGCCCATTTCCCCAGTCAGTGCCACTACTTACATCTGGTGTCACAATAGCTTGGATTTAAAAACAAAAAACTTTTTTCACTGTTATAGATTGAATAGCAGTCAGTTGTCTGCCACTGCTGCCAGCTTCTGTGTCAGGCTCACAGTGCATACTGTGCCCATTTCCCCAGTCAGTGCCACCACTTAGATCTGGTGACACAAAGCTTGGATTTAAAAACAACAAAACACTTTTTTCACTG
>OW240916.1:174171831-174187532 GCA_933207985.1 Pelobates cultripes | reverse complement strand
TCATCAGGGACCGCACAGTAAAAAAAAAAAAGTTTTTTTTTTTTTTTGTTTTGTTTTTATTATTTGTATCTTATTTATGAATTGTATTGATTAAAGACACTTCTTTTTCCATATATTTGAACTGCCAGAGCTACTTATATTCCCAAAGATACATATGGAATAATTCACATAGAGGAGAAAAGATAACCAAAAAATCAATCCAAGAAACACACCAGATCGATCCCAATATTCAGACCCCTAGGTTCAAGGGTCTTTAATTTGTGTATCCAAAAGGTTTCCCTTTGGGATAACTTTTTGATCCTATCGCCTCCCCGCCAGTAGGGAAGGACATGTTCGATACCCATACACTTAAAATCTCTAAAGGAGAAGGAAGGACAATTACTGCAATGAGCAGAGACTGAGTGAGTAACCAGTCCTTTACGTATATTATTTAAATGTTCCAAGATTCTGACCTTCAGGATACGTTTCGTGCGTCCCACATACTGTTTGCCACACGGACACTGCAGTAAGTATACTACATAGTCCGTGTGGCAACCTATCAATGATTTAATCTTGAAGGTCTCTCCCGTGATATAACCAATAAATTCCTTAGTTCTCTCCATAAAGGCGGTGGTACAGCCGTATCCCATTCCTGTCTGGGGTTCTTTGCATATGTTAAGATCGTTTGTTGTGGATAACGATCCTGGGAGGCTGCAGATTGATTGAAGCTAAGTAATTTATTTAATCAGAACACTTATTTAAAGGTGTTCGTTTGTGTGTTTTTTTGCTTCTGTTTAATCCACTATTTTTTTTTTTTTGGGTGCACATATCTGCTATTGATTGCATTGATTATGGCTACAAATGTGAGCTTTTTGTCCAACTTAAAGAACAGCCGTAGGAGAAGGTTTGAGGCTATGTTCCAAGAGTGGGACAAACCACAACCTCTTAAAGGGCTAGATGAGTTTTTTAAGAAAAAAAGAGAGGTTATTAAATGCTGAAACAAAAAAATGGTGGGAGATAGCCTATTTGGAGAATTATCTCAAGGAAGGTTTAATCCCACGTGGCCTTAGAATAGATAAAACACCGGCATTTGGATTGGAGGATGATCTCTTCCTACAAGAATGGGATGAAATCCTTACTAATTGCTCCTTTCAGCTAATACAAATTATAATTAGACACTCTAAAGAATCACAGAGTAAATTGGAAGCTGAATTAATTGAACTTGACTCCAATCCTCCCATTAATACAGAGGGAAGGGATTTTAAAGAGAGGGATGAAATTTTACAAACGAATATTAAAAAACTTGATGAGAATATTGCTGAAACAAAAAATAGGAAGTATAGCAGGGATAAAGAGGACAAATTAACTAATAGTTTTTCCACTCTTAATAAACTAATAAGAAAAAAATCACGCTATGTTCCTTTTAAGAAAATGATTCCAAGAACACCGAATAGAACAAGGAGTAACTCAAGATCTAGAACTAACTACAGGGCTAATTTTGCACCTAAGGATGGTAGATCTACTTACCACCCTAGAACTTGGAACAGACAGAGACCCGCCTCCCCTAAAAGACCTACGCCAGATAGGGAGGGGAATGTAAGATCCCGTACTCAGACCACATATAATCAAACGGATACGTTTAGGGCTCCTACACAATTTAATGAACAGGAGATAAATTTTCAAGGGAGACACAGGGGCCCGAAAGAAAAATTCATTACCAACTATTTTCGTCCGAGAACCGAAACTTGGGAACATCCCAACAGGTTCACCCATTTATACCAAGATTCACCACACAAAAGGGTGAGAACAGAGGACTAGATCAGAGTCTTAGTCCTGCCACCCTTACTAATGAGGAGGTAAGGGGTAGAGGTATTTTTAATTTAACTGGAATTCCACTCACATCTGAGGAGATAGATCTACTCTCGAAAGGGATGAAATTTGCCCCTAATAAAAAGGCGAATGACTTTGACCTTTATATAGATCTTAAAAAGTTTATACGCTCTCTAACTATAAAAAGACATTTCCTCCTACATCCATCTACCACTGAGAGGGAAATAGATACTGTATTCGAAAGGGAAGATTATAGGTTTCAACCTAAATCTCATTTTTTTCCAGTTCAAAGTAAGGGCCCCTTCCTAGAAACTTTTGAACATATGGTTGATCAGGCTTTCCAATCTATTGCTAAAAAGAGAAAAAGTGGATCATGCCCCTTTAATTTAACAAGAAGGGAAGAAGCGACTTTAAAACATCTTATGGAAAGAGAGGACCTGGTGATCAGGGAGGCTGATAAGGGTGGAGGTATTGTGTTGATGACTATGTCTTATTATTTGAAGGAATCCCTTAATATTTTAGGGGATAAAAAAACTTATATTACTCTGCAGAATAATCCTATGCCGTTGTATAATTTAGAACTTAAAGATATTTTGACTACGGCTAGAGACAATGGAATCATATCTTTAAAAAACTTTGATTTTTTATTTCAAAAAAGTCCAGTGATTCCGATTTTTTATTTCCTCCCAAAAACTCATAAACGCCTCCCTGATCCACCAGGTCGCCCTATTATCAGTGGCGTTAATTCGCTTACTGCTAATCTGTCCGCGTATGTGGACTCTTTCCTTCAAAAGTACGCCCAAGGGGCACCCTCCTTTATACGGGATACCAAGTCCTTTTTACAAGAACTGGACAGCATTGAGTGGGACCCTGAATACAGTTGGGCCACGCTAGACGTGACCTCTCTGTATACGGTAATTAGCCACGTTTTAGGATTGGAGTCTCTTGATTACTACATGTCCCAAGATCAGGACCTATCTCAAGGTCAAAAGGAATTTATATTGACCTCAGTAAAATTTATTTTGGAACATAATTTTTTCTTTTTTAATGATCAGTATTATCTACAGATCACAGGGACCGCCATGGGCACCAGGTTTGCCCCCAGTTATGCCAACACCTACATGCGTAGATGGGAGGAATTATTCGTGTGGTCGCGGCATGACTGGAGGGAGAACTTGGTGCTCTGGCGGCGCTATATTGATGACGTGATCATCATTTGGAAGGGGTCCTCCAATAGTTTTTTTGATTATGTTCAACATCTAAATTCCAACCTATATAATCTTGTCTTCACCCCCGAGTGGAATAAACATGAGATCCATTTTTTGGATCTTGATATTTTTTGTGATCAGGGTCAAATTCAAACTAAATGTTTTTTTAAACCAACAGATGGGAATGGCTTTGTACATCAACAAAGCTGTCACCATAAGCCTTGGCTTAGGGGTATAGCACGGAGCCAATTTACCAGATTGAGACGTAATTGTTCTCGCCCTCAAGACTTCCAGATTCAATCTTCCCATATAAAAAATAAATTATGTGCAAGGGGCTATAATAAGAATACGTTAGAAAAAGAAATTCGATCAATTGGTCTTCTTGAACGGAATAAACTCTTGGAGGATAAACCTCCTAATACTGCTGGGAATATGAATTTTAAATCAGCCTTTGTCACCCAATACAATACGGACCATTTTAAGATCAAAAGGAGCCTAAGTGATTTTTGGCCCATATTACAACAGGATCCCATTTTGGGTAATTCTTTGTCTGAACGCCCGATGGTGATATTTAAGAAAAATAAGAACTTTAAAAATATGCTAGCCCCTAGCTATGCTATTAAAATGAATAGTTCTAATGTACCCCCTGAATCGGGTTGCTTTAGGGGATGTAATGTGTGTAAAGCATGTACCACCGCCTTTATGGAGAGAACTAAGGAATTTATTGGTTATATCACGGGAGAGACCTTCAAGATTAAATCTTTGATAGGTTGCCACACGGACTATGTAGTATACTTACTGCAGTGTCCGTGTGGCAAACAGTATGTGGGACGCACGAAACGTATCCTGAAGGTCAGAATCTTGGAACATTTAAATAATATACGTAAAGGACTGGTTACTCACTCAGTCTCTGCTCATTGCAGTAATTGTCCTTCCTTCTCCTTTAGAGATTTTAAGTGTATGGGTATCGAACATGTCCTTCCCTACTGGCGGGGAGGCGATAGGATCAAAAAGTTATCCCAAAGGGAAACCTTTTGGATACACAAATTAAAGACCCTTGAACCTAGGGGTCTGAATATTGGGATCGATCTGGTGTGTTTCTTGGATTGATTTTTTGGTTATTTTTTCTCCTCTATGTGAATTATTCCATATGTATCTTTGGGAATATAAGTAGCTCTGGCAGTTCAAATATATGGAAAAAGAAGTGTCTTTAATCAATACAATTCATAAATAAGATACAAATAATAAAAAAAAAAAAAAAAACAAAAAAAAACTTTATACTATATAGCTAGGTGTACCGTGTAGGTTATATTGTTTAAAATTATTATTATTGATATTGAGGGAACTTTTTTAGGAATATATTACTTGAGTTTGTATTTTTATAATAAGGAGATGTTTGTCACTTTAAATAGATATACATGGCACTATCTATTGGTGTATGATATTGGCATATATAAAATATGGGGGGAAGTTCCATATGAACTATCTTAACATGGTTGTTGTACATTATATACACTAATTCACTTTTCTTCTTCTAGAGATTAATTACATTTAATGTATTAAACACTTTTGGGTTTTGTCCTTTTTGATGATCACTTATATTGATGGCTCCACGCTGTTCTAGTTGAAAAAGAGCAGCGAATGTACTTGGAACGCATTTGGAGCGTGTTTGGAACGCATGTGGAACGCAAATGGAACGCGGAAGTGAAGGCAGACATCCACTTCCGGTTTCGGCTTTCACATTGAACGCGCCCTTTTCAAACTACCCAAACACTATCAGCTGGAGGACAATACCCCTGGATAGATGAATGGCTGGCTACTGGATACTCCTACACCATGGACCAATGGGACTTTGGGACTAGCCCTATATATAGAGATTCTGTTAAGGGGAAAGTAGGATGTTATTTTACAATCTATGATATTGTCTGTGATTTTTTTACTGTGCGGTCCCTGATGAAGTTCAAGTTTTGAACGAAACGCGTTGGACCTATTGCTGCACTTTTAAACCTTTATTCTTATGGTGCTTGTTCACCTTTTAAGAAAATAAAAGTATTGCTTTTCTACTACTACTTACTTGGAGTCCCGTGTTCCATTGGTCGCTCTACATCGGAAAGGGGGAAACCACTAGCCCCCTATGCTATCTGGGGAGGCACCCTATGAATGCTTTTCTATCTTCATCATCTTGTGAGTGCATCCATTTAAGCGCACTATTCATTGTATTTACTGTATTACACTATTGTGTTTTTTTCCTTTATATGTTCCCTTTATAGATTGTACAGCCGTATCCCATTTCTGTCTGGGGTTCTCTATATATATATATATGTTTGGAAGTATTGTGTGTGTGTGTGTTTAGTGCAGTGTGTTGGGGTTCTGTGTGTATGTGTGAGGGGTACAGTGGGTGTCTGTGAGGGGTGTAGTGTGTATGTGAAGGGTGCAGTATGTGTGTGTGATGGATGCTGTGTTTGAGGGGTGCTGTGTGTGATGATGCTGTGTATGATGTGTTTAAGGGTGCTGTATGTGGGTGCTGTGTTTAAGGGTGCAATGTGTGTGATTTGTGTGTGAGGGTGCTGTGTGTGTGGTGTGTGCTTTGTGTGTGTGGGTGCTGTGTGTGATTTGTGTGACGGTGCTGAGTGTGATGAGTGTGAGGGTGCTGAGTGTGAGAGTGCTAAGTGTGATGTGTGTGAGGGTGCCGTGTGTGATAGTGCTGAGTGTGATGTGTGTGAGGGTGCTGAGTGTGATGTGTGTGCTGAGTGTGATAGTGTTGAGTATGATGTGTGTGAGACTGCTGAATGTGATGTGTGTGAGGGTGCTGTGTGTGATAGTACTGAGTGTGATGTGTGTGAGGGTGCTGTGTGTGATAGTGCTGAGTGTGATGTGTGTGAGTGCTGAGTGTGATGTGTGTGAGGGTGCTGAGTGTGATGTGTGTGAGACTGCTGAGTGTGATGTGTGTGTGAGACTGCTGAGTGTGATGTGTGTGAGAGTGCTGTGTGTGATAGTGCTGAGTGTGACGTGTGTGAGGGTGCTGAGTATTATGTGTGAGAGTGCTGTGTGATGTGTGTGAGACTGCTGAGTGTGCTGTGTGTGAGAGTGCTGAGTGTGATGTGTGTGAGAGTGCTGAGTGTGGTGTGTGAGAGTGATGTGTGTGAGAGTGCAGTGTGTGAGAGTGCTGTGTGATGTGTGTGAGAGTGCTGAGTGTGATGTGTGTGAATGTTAAAAGTGATTGTGTGTTGGGAGGGTAAAAAAAACAACAAAAATGCATTATATCTCCCCTCCCCTCCTTACCTTTAGCCTGGGAGGGGTCCGGCACGGTGGTATCTAGGAGGGGGGGGCGGCACTCATCATCCCTGGTGGTCCAGTGGTTAGTGAACTCTGGCCTGTAGGCCAGAGTTCACTCTCGCGAGATCGGGGCATTGCCATGGCAACGCGCTGGATCTCGCAAGAGGAACCCGGCGGAGCCGCAAGATAGAGCTCCGCCAGGTCCTCTCCCACCCTCCCCAGCCGCAGGTCTGTTTAAATGGGCCGGTGAGGGAGAGCTTTGATCTCCTCACAGGCCCTCCATGGCAAACAGCGGGGCCGGCGCTCGGATAGTGCCGGCCCTGCATAGACCGGCAGGGGAGATCCTGGGACCTCCCCCGCCGGCCTCGGCCCATGGCCACCGCGGCCCACCGGACATTTGCCCGCTGTGCCCGATGGCCAGTCCGGACCTGCACACACTCATACAAACACACACTCTGCATTATATACACACACACACACTCTGCATTCACACAAACACACACACTCTGCATTGTATAATGCAGAGTGTGTGTTTGTATGAGTGTGTCCATATATAATGCAGAGTGTGTGTTTGTATGAGTGTGTGTATAATGCAGATTGTTTGTATGAGTGTGTGTGTGTGTATAATGCAGAGTGTATGTATGAGTGTGTGTGTGTATAATGCAGTGTGTATGAGTGTGCGTGTGTAATGCAGAGTGTATGAGTGTGTGTGTGTAATGCAGAGTGTGTGTATGAGTGTGTGTGTGTGTATAATGCAGATTGTTTGTATGAGTGTGTGTGTGTGTGTGTGTGTATAATGCAGATTGTTTGTATGAGTGTGTGTGTACAATGCAGATTGTTTGTATGAGTGTGTGTGTGTGTATAATGCAGAGTGTGTATGAGTGTGTGTGTGTGTGTGTATAATGCAGTGTGTATGAGTGTGTGTGTGTGTGTGTAATGCAGAGTGTGTGTATGAGTGTGTGTGTGTATAATGCAGTGTGTATGAGTGTGTGTGTATAATGCAGAGTGTGTGTATGAGTGTGTGTGTGTGTATAATGCAGAGTGTCTGTTTATATAAGTGTGTGTATATAATGCAGTGTGTGTGTTTGTATGAGTGTGTGTGTATATAATTATAAAAATCACAGAATTTCATAGCCCCAAGTTTTACCCTCGACTTATCCACGAGGCATAGCATATTTCACAATTGTTGGTCACAAAACTGCACTCGACTTATACATGAGATCGACTTATACACGAGTATATACGGTAAGTTATGGCAACCATAAAGATAAAGCAAAATTACGTCAAAATCGTCATCAGGAAAAGTTAACTCTTTCCTGGATAGGAAGGTTTCGTTAGACGAGACTGCCATCTATGAATCAAATACCTAAATCGCGATCCCTAGATTGGACACACCTATGGCTTCCTATTGGGTTATCAACTAATGACATACAGAGAGTCTGGCCCTTTAAAAGTTAAGACAAAGAGAGGAGAGGGGAGGAGGAATTGGAAGTTTGGGGACTCCAACTAGGACATGCAGAGAAACCCAGGACAACATCTGAGACTAACACTCAACTCACAAACTCTTTGACACTTTCTAACCAACACTACTTTTCACTATTACCCACGCACCTCCATGCAGAGAGACATCCAAACAAGTTCCTGAGACTACCAATTTGATGAAATATCTATTCAACTGGTAATTATACTGGTTTCATTTAATTAATTAAATTAATTCAAATTTTCTAATAGCATGATATATGACTGGATAAATCACGATCAGATTTCGATATTTAAAAAATCTTAGTTACTAAAGAAGTACATTATTGAACTTTCTATGCTGCAGATAGAAATTAATCATGTATTTATGTGACATATCACATGTTAGCATATCATGATATTTATCCAGCTGTATTGATTTGCTCTAAAATAAGATAAAAAAGATCTGTTTAGGCAAATTAAAACCAAACTCTGCTTATATAACATGGTAGATTCTCTTATTGGATAGTTCCAGGAAATGACTAATGAAGTCTTGACAGAAAATGCTGTTTAGCCATTGAAACGTGTATAGCCACTCCATTGTATTACATATTATGTCATACTAAATATTTACTGATTATCATCATGCATGTTGCCTAATAATATCGTTAATTAATTGTTTTTATAAAATAAATCTATATTTTTATAACATTGTGATTTTATTTATATGAAATACTTTTCACTTATTCGATAACGATCTTTGGGATCTGAGAATTGAATTAGTGGGCAATTCTCACTGTTTACTATTATTATCCCACAAATATCCCCACAATAAATAAAGCCATATACAGAGTATAAATAAAGCTATATATCGAGCTATAAATAAAGCTATATACCGCTCTATAAATAAAGCTATATACCGCTCTATAAATAAAGCTATATACTGAGTATAAATAAAGCTATATATCGAGCTATAAATAAAGCTATATACCGCGCTATAAATAAAGCTATATACTGAGTATAAATAAAGCTATATACCGCACTATAAATAAAGCTATATACCGAACTATAAATAAAGCTATATACCGAGTATGAATAAAGCTATATACCGTGCTATAAATAATGCTATATACTGAGTATAAATAAAGCTATATACCGCGCTATAAATAAAGCTATATACCGTGCTATAAATAATGCTATATACTGAGTATAAATAAAGCTATATACTGAGTATAAATAAAGCTATATACCGCGCTATAAATAAAGCTATATACCGCGCTATAAATAAAGCTATATAACAAGCTATAAATAAAGCTATATACCGTGCTATAAATAGAGCTATATACTGTGCTATAAATAAAGCTATATACCAAGCATAAATAAAGCTATATACCGAGTATGAATAAAGCTATATACCGAGCTATAAATAAAGCTATATACCGAGTATAAATAAATCTATATACTGCGATATAAATAAATCTATATTCCGAGTATAAATAAAGCTATATACCACACTATAAATAAAGCTAAATACCGAGCTATAAATAAAGCAATATACTGCACTATAAATAAAGCTGTGGGGGGCTTAACGTCGGTGAAAGTAGACGTGATGCTGCCGTGGCTATGCCTCTACGGTAATGTGGGTGATGCACACATTACCGGTCAGGTTTTACACATGGTTTTGTGATACATTTCGGGACAGGGAGTTGGTTTTGAACTTTCTTAACTTAAAGTCGGTGGGGGATTTTCCAGCGGTGGTTCAGGAAAAGCTTTTCAAAGAGGTTCAGTTGAGTCTGAAGGTGGGCCGTTTGGCGCCTCTGTGAATGATTACATTGCCAGGGAACTGTGTTCAGTCTCGTATGCATCATTCGACCAAGTGGTCGTGTTGGTTAAGAAGACTGGTTGGGGGCGTAGATGGCTAAGGTGGACACCTGCTGGGGTGTTTCTTCAAGGGCCAGTACTTCGTGGATCTTTTGCTCTCGATGGGCTGTTCCATCTCTTGCTCGTATTTTGAGGCTTCAGCACCTTCCTGGAATAGGTGGTTCGGAAGGAATCAGGGTATCGGTCAGTGGTGTACTACTTGGATGATTTTCTCTGTGTGGGCCCGGATGATTCTCCAGTGTGCCGATATCTGCTGCGGACAATTGAATAAGTGACTGGTGTGTTCAGGGTACTGCTTGTGACAGGCAAGACTGAGGCCCGACGGAGTGTCTCGGTTTCCTAGGTCTGGAAATTGACTCCCTGCGGGGGGAATTTCATCTTCCCCAGGACAAACTCCTGGGGCCTGTGGGAGGTGGTGGCTGGAGTCCGTCAGTCTCCGAAGGTCATGTTGAAGCAACTGCAGTCACTGATTGGGAAACTTTACTTTGCGTGTCGGGTGATCCTGAGGGGGAAGATTTTCAGTCGCAGTCTCTCACGAGCAACGGTGGGGGTGCAGTCTCTGCATCATTTTATTCGGATATACAAACCCGTGGGGACGGACCTTGATGTCTGGGACACCTTCTTGAAAGACTTTAATGGGACAGTGTTCTTTTGCAGCGGTGGTGGCAGTGGACCTTGACCTGTACACGGATGCCTCGGGCAGTGTAGGTTTTGGGGCTTATTTCGGGTGTCGGTGGTTTGCTGCGACTTGGCTGGGGGCCTGGACCAGTAGCCCGCTGATGTGGAATTTGGCCTTCCTGGAGCTCTTGCCTGTGTTGGTGGCTCTATCTCTCTAGGGTGATCTACTCAAGGATCGGAAGGTGGTTTTATAGACGGACAACATGTCCGTGGTGCATGTAGTTAATATTCTATCAGCTTCTTCAAGGCGTTTCAGATTGGGGAACTGGTCATCTCCAATCTGGTTGTTTGTGGGGGTGTTCAGCTCTCAGATGTTCGGTGGACGGTGGATAGGGTTGTGGAACACCTCCACCGGTCCAAATCGGATGTTTATAGTAAAGGTACGGATGCCATGCTGTATGCTTTCCTGGGGTCCCCCTTATGCCAGGTGGCTACTATTGCTCGATATTTAGGTTGGTGCCCGCTAGGGCTGGGTTCCTTTCTGATGCACGAAGATGGTTCATCGCTTTCCCGTTTCCAATACCTCCGGGTTTTCGGGGCGGGCTTGGCAAGTTGGGTTGCAGCCAACTCAGTTCAGGACGCACTCATTCTGTATAGGGGCAGCCACTGAGGCGACTCGGTTAAGCTTGGGGGATGTGCTGGTCAAGATGATTGGGCGGTGGTAATCAGTGAGGTTCTGGTCATACATTCGATTGATCAGAGCAGGGGTTCAGGAATTTTCTGAAAGTCATAGTTTTCACCGACCGTGCACATGGTCCTATGCTGAAAACAATTCCAGGGAAATCAGTGCTAACAGTCCGTCAAGTTTGGTAGTCTTTTACAGGTTTCCCTGCAGGGCCCATAGTCTGTGGGGAAGAGGCTGGCAAGCAGGCTCCTCCAGGAGCTCGTGGTAAACTCACTTGGAGAGGGGAGTTTGTCACACCCACCATAACCAACCTCATGCTGATGAGCTGCATTAACAACGAAACAGCTGTCCATGAGTGGTTCACTGGCTTTGCATCTCTTCCTGAGATGTGTTTCAAATATGTTGTATACTGCAAACACAAGCTCCAAAGAATCCAAATTTAAAATGGAATAATAAGGCAAAAATGTGATTCTTTGTTAAACTAATTTACATATGCCCACCCAGAATCCTTGCAGTAGTAACATCACTGCAAATGAGAGATTTCTGTGGGAAATTAAGTCTATGGCTTGACTGGTGTGCAGATCTGTGTTTAGCAATGTATTGACAGGTCCCCTAGCCTTCTTTCTTGCTTTTATATTAGTTTCCCCTTTAAAAAAAAAAAAAATGGAGTGCTTTTTATCATATAAACTTACCTCCGTTCCAGTGCCGAGATCCTCGGCAGGCCACGTTCCCCTTTTTGTCAAAATGCCAAAGTAGCTGGGCTCAATCAGTCATTGGTGCACTGCACCAATCGCGTTGTTCTTCATAGAGCGGTGGTGCACGTTCGCGAGCCGACTGACAGCTCAGCTCGCTGTCTATATCCGCCACCCTCCAACCGCAACCCTCCTCTATCAAGCTGGTTAGATCCACAAAGGCAGCAGCCAATACACTACAGAAAAGCTGTAAAACTTATATTTTTAGTTTATATTTAACTATATATTATATATAATTATATTAGTTATATAATTAAATATTTTATTTCTTTAGTAAAAAATGAACATATGTAAACTTATCTAAATTATGTGTGTATATATAGTATATGAACACATAAAGTGTATATCCACTGTATACACACACTATATAGTATGTACACTTTGTGTTTGCATATAATATATATATATATACAGGTGATACTCGAAAAATTTGAATATCGTGCAAAAGTTAATTAATTTCAGTAATGCAACGTAAAAGGGGAAACTAATATATGAGATAGACGCATTACATGCAAAGCAAGATAGTTCAAGCCGTGATTTGTCATAAGTGCGATGATTATGGCTTACAGCTCATGAAAACCCCAAATCCACAATCTCAGTAAAATAGAATATTGTGAAAAGGTGCAATATTCTAGGCTCACAGTGTCCCACTCTAATCAGCTAAGTAAGCCATAACCTCTGCAAAGGGTTTTTGAACCTTTAAATGGTCTCTCTGTCTGGTTCAGTAGGAATCACAATCATGGGGAAGACTGCTGACCTGACAGTTGTGCAGAAAAACATAATTGACACCCTCCATAAGGAGGGAAAGCCTTGAAAGGTAATTGCGAAGGAAGTTGGATGTTCCCAAAGTGCTGTATCAAAGCACATTAATAGAAAGTTATGTGGAAAAGTGTGGAAGAAAAAGGTGCAGAAGCAGCAGGGATGACCGCAGCCTGGAGAAGATTGTCAGGAAAAGGCCATTCAAATGTGTTAGGGACGTTCACAAGGAGTGGATTAAGGCTGGAGTCAGTGCATCAAGAGCCACCACACACAGACGGATCCTGGACATGGGCTTCAAATGTTGTATTCCTCTTGTCAAGCTGCACCTGAACAACAAACAACGTCAGAAGCGTCTTACCTGGGCTAAAGAAAAACAGACCTGGTCTGTTACTTAGTGGTCCAAGGTCCTCTTTTCTGATGAGAGCAACTTTTGCATCTCATTTGAAAACCAAGGACCCAGAGACTGGAGGAAGAATGGAGAGGCACACACTGCAAGATGCTTGAAGCCCAGTGTGAAGTTTCCACAGTCTGTGTTGATTTGGGGAGTGATGTCATCTGCTGGTTTTGGTCCACTGTGCTTCATTAAGTCCAGGGTCAACACAGCCATCTACCAGGGCTTAATGGGGATGCTGACTTCATTTTCCAGCAGGACTTGGCACCTGCCCACACTGCCAAAAGCACCAAAGCCTGGTTCAATGACCATGGGATTACTGTGCTTGATTGGCCAGCAAACTCGCCTGACCTGAACCCCGTAGAGAATCTATGGGACATTGCCAAGAGAAAGATTAGAGACATGAGACCGAACAATGCAGAAGAGCTGAAGGCCGCTATTAAAGCATCCTGGTCTTCCATAACACCTCAGCAGTGCCACAGGCTGATAGTTTTTTGCCACGCCGCATTGAGTCAGTAATTGCTGCAAAAGGGGCCCAAACCAAGTACTGAGTCCATTTGCATGCTTATACTTTTCAGAGGTCCGATAGTGTTCTACGTACAGTACACTCCTTGTTTTATTGATTGCATGTAATATTCTAATTTACTGAGATTGTGGATTTGGGGTTTTCATGAGCTGTAAGCCATAATCATCGCACTTATGACAAATCACAGCTTGAACTATCTTGCTTTGCATGTAATGCGTCTATCTCATATATTAGTTTCCCCTTTTACGTTGCATTACTGAAATAAATGAACTTTTGCACGATATTCAAATTTTTCGAGTATCACCTGTATATATATATATATATATGTATATATATATATATATATATACTGGAAGGCTTTGCCTGAAGTTGTGGGAAGGGCTTATGGACCTTTAAAAGGGACTCCCCCCTTCCCTACCCTACCGTGATTGGTCTGACAAGTTGCAGGCTGATGAGACTGTGTGGTTCAGTAGAGAACCATCTACTTTCAGTTCAAAGGTCATCAACACAAACTGCCTAAACTCCAAACAAGCTGGTCTTGGCCTAGTGTGGCCCACGCAAGTATTTGTTTTACCTCACTGTAGTAAATTAGAAGCTCATGGGGCACTGCCACGTCCAGCCGAGCCATAGCTTCTATAACTGTTGTTTTTTCAACAAAACCATAAGTTTGTGTGTTCAGCTATTTGGATATTGCAAATTTCACTAGTAAAGCAAATTCAGCCTATTTTAATCGTAAATAGCATGCCTCATTCTGCTTACTGTATTTGCCAGGGATGCCTCATTATGCTTACTGTATGTGGCAGTGATGCCTCATTCTGCTTACTGTATTCGGCAGCGATGCCTCATTCTGCTTACTGTATTCGGCAGCGATGCCTCATTCTGCTTACTGTATTCGGCAGCGATGCCTCATTCTGCTTACTGTATTTGGCCCTCACTAGGCCATATTGACTTTTATCATATGCATTTCGTTAGTTCACTCTACATTTTAAAGTTTTCTCTGTCTGTCCTGCGTAATCATGCACTTTTTGAGCCTTCATTTTTGCGCGGTGTTGCAACTGACTGTCTAAATTTATGTCATGCCCAAACTTTGGTCTATACATGTGGTAAAGGAAATAAAATACAAACTTGTATATACATTCTCTGTACACATAAATGTAAAATAATAAATTCCTAATTTTCAGTAAAGGGGAATGTCTTCTAACTATCTTAAATATTCTTACTAAATTACCTCAAATTCATAAAACTGTATCATATGCATTTCAGTTAGTCACCCTACATTTTAATGTTTGTCTGCCCTCTGGGTATTCAGGTACTCATTGAGCCAACATTGTTTGGTAATTCACTGTTTAGTAGATATGCCCCAAGAGACAACTTGCATGCATTTAATTATGTAATTTTCATTGGGGTATAATCAGTGGTGTATCCTGGTTTTGTGCTGCCCTAGGGCATGACAAAACTCAGGCACCCCCCGCCACTCCCCCCCCTCTTCCCCACCTTCTAAATACACACACGCACACACACACATTCACTGACAGACACACATACACTAGCTAACAGACATACACACTCACTAACAGACACATACAGTCACTAGCAGACACACATTCACTAACAGACACGCATACACTCTCACTAGCAGACACACACAAACTAACAGACACTCACTCACTAACAGACACACACACACTCACCGACACACACACACACTCACCGACACACACACACTCACTCACTCACAGACAGACACACACCCACACTCACTAACAGACACACACTCACTAACAGACACATACACTCACTCACTCACTCACTCACAGACACACACACACATTAACACACTCACATTTTGAAGGAAAAAAAATTAATCCCCCCAGCCTCCTTACCTTTTGGAGTGCTGGGGTGGATCCTCCCTTTCCCTGGGGTCCAAGTATTTGATCCCCTGCTGATTTTGAATGTTTGCCCACAAAGAAATGATCAGTCTATAATTTTAATGGTCGTGTATTTTAACCCATTAATGCCGTTATGGCGTTCTATGCTATCCCCATTATAATGGGCTTTAAAGACGTTGCGGCGGCATAGAACGCTGTAACGGCTTAAGGCCCCAGGAGCCTCCAGCTACTCAGCTTCCAGGCGATCCGCCTCACAGCCCAGGCATCCGTCCCCGGCAAGACAGGCCCCTGGGGCCATGTGATCGCTCTCAAAGAGCGATCACATGGCCCCCTACAGCTGGCTATGGATCTGCCTGCCGGGGACTGTCTGGGCTGTCAGACAGTCCCCATGCTGGTGGGAAGCAGTGGCGGATCGAGAGCCTGATCTCGGGAGGGGCACTTGTACATTA
>OW240916.1:174161077-174171731 GCA_933207985.1 Pelobates cultripes | reverse complement strand
TTTAAAGAAATAATCCAGGCAGTTTGACAACTTACCTGGGGTCTGCTGGGATATAGGGCATAGGAGCAGTGGTATGTATGAAGGGTGAAGTGTGTGTGAAAAGTGCAGTGTGTGTGCGTGTGTGTGTGAGCGGTGAAGTGTGTGTGCGAGTGCGTGAGAGCGGCAGTGTGTGTGTGGGGGGTAGTGTGTGTGAGTTGCAGTGTGTGTGAGGCTTGCAGTGTATGTGCGTTTGGGGCAGTGTGTGTATGGGGGCACTGTGTGTGTGTGGGGGGCAGTGTGTGTATGGGGGGCACATTATGTGTGTGTGGGAGGGGCAATGTGTGTATGTGTGGCTATGTGTGGCAATGTGTGTATGGGTGGCAGTGTGTGTATGGGGAGCATTGTATGTGGGGCAGTGTGTGTATGGGGGGCACTGTATGTGTGTGTGGGGCAGTGTATGTATGTGTGGGGCAATGTGTGTATGGGGGGCTGTGTGTGTGTGGGGCAATGTGTGTATGGGGGGCAGCAGTGTGTGTGGGGCACTGTATGTGTCTGTGGGGCAATGTGTGTATGGGTGTGGAGTGTATGGGTGTGAGGCAGTGTGGGTATGGGGGGCAGTGTGTGTATGGGGGGCAGTGTTTGTAGGGCAGTGTGTTTGTGTATGGGGGCAATGTTT
Organism: Pelobates cultripes; assembly: GCA_933207985.1. Lineage (NCBI taxonomy): Eukaryota > Metazoa > Chordata > Amphibia > Anura > Pelobatidae > Pelobates > Pelobates cultripes. The sequence continues at coordinate 174,171,076 of OW240916.1, read as the reverse complement.
ATGGGGCAGTGTGTGTATGGGTGGGAAGGAGGGTAGGGAGGCTTTTTAATAATGTTTTTATTTAATAAAATAAATATATTGATGTCCCACTCCCTTCTTACCTTTACTGAGTATCCAACAGCTCAAAATACATAGTAAAAACAAAGAGAACGTTACCTGCGCTCTGGCCTAAATCCCTATGTACATTGTTTAAATGTACATAGGGATTTAGGCCAGAGCGCAGGTAACGTTCTCTTTGTTTTTAGAGTGAACTCTAGCCCGTAGCTCCAGGGTGGTGGTAACCACGGCAATGCTCTGTGCTCGCGAGAGTAGGACCCGGAGGAGCTGCAGGCTGAGTTCCCGGGTCCTCTCTCCCTCCCCTGCCGGTTGCCAGCACGGTGCCTACGGACCAGGGAGGGAGATCTCTGATCTCCCTCCCCGATCCGCAAGCACATTGCAGGGCTGGCACTTGGACAATGCCAGCACTGCATTAGCCGGGAGGGGAGAATCTCGGGGAATCTTGATATTTGATTTAGGTTTAAGCTTTGGGCCAAATGTCATGTTAATTTAGTTTACACATGTGAATTTACTCTTTTAGGTTCTAGAACTTCTGACGGTAATTTACAAACACTAGGAAATCGTCATCATCCTCGGTTTATTTACTACTCTCGGCATAAGTGTCTGGTAGGTTAATTTGATTTTGGGCCCACGATCTGGCCAGCTTATACCATAAGCACAGATGCTTATATGTTGATTTTCATGACCACAGATATTATTACAACCGTTGCTTATTTCTACATTGACAAATCGTCCTGTCTCACATATCAGGTACTACGCCAGATCCCAGTACTTTATATTTAGAGTGGTACTGGTCCTAGGCTACGTGGCCCAATTAGGAATATATTTTCTGGTCTTAATCCATAGGCTAGTGGTCCCGCGAGGCCAACACCCTCATCCTCATACTCAGAGGAATACGTCCCTCGGGCCAAATCATAGCTAGCCGTCTCGCATAGTTGCATAGAGAGGGCCTCACCTATCACTCCCATTCTATATTATGTTTTAAATTGCCACCGAGAGGCCAACACCCCGCCACAACGTTCGGTGGCCTCATACTTTCCCCTCGGGCCCACGCATAGGTAGTGCCTCTCAAGATCCCAGTACTTTATATTTAGAGTGGTACTGGTCCTAGGCTACGTGGCCCAATTAGGAATATATTTTCTGGTCTTAATCCATAGGCTAGTGGTCCCGCGAGGCCAACACCCTCATCCTCATACTCAGAGGAATACGTCCCTCGGGCCAAATCATAGCTAGCCGTCTCGCATAGTTGCATAGAGAGGGCCTCACCTAACACACCCATTCTATATTATGCTTTAAATTGCCACCGAAAGGCCAACACCCCGCCACAATGTTCGGTGGCCTCATACTTTCCCCTCGGGCCCACGCATAGGTAGTGCCTCTCAAGCTGCCTGGCAATTAGCAGGGACTCATCTGTCACTATCACGACGTATAATTGTTTCGCTGCTTGGTATCTAGCTAGCCTTACCAGTACCCACCCAATTCATTACAGAGTGATTGATTAAAGCTACCTTATATTTTTCAGTTATGTAAAATACTGATATCCCTGAGGAACTTTCGCTACCCTGCACGCCCGCTAGGCCTGGTACCCCTGTTCCTGGAACAGATGTTAATAGTCCTTCGTCCCTCAGATCATGGACCATCCCACGTCTCACTGCAGAACTTAGAAGATGCTGAATCCCTTTCCCAGCAACTGCTAGGAAGGCGGAGTTGTTTAGACTTTTAAACACTACCACTGACAACTCCGATGCAGGGGAAGGCCCTAGTGGGACCCAGTTGCCAGCTTTTCACGCCATGATGACTTCTTTTATGTCATCCATTGGCACAATTAGCGATAGGCTGGATAAATTGGAAGCAAGTGGTGCCAAACAGACAGCTAGAAATCCAATTGTTGCCAGTCACCCTCTTGCTGATATTATGCCTGGTAATTCATTGGAATCTATATCAATTATTGAATCTATTAATCCTTCGCACATGGTCCCATCTCACCTTAAAAAGGACATTCTGGAAGGCAAGGATGTAAACCTGGTTTCATTGCTCATAGCCTCCCAGGATGTCCTAGAGAATAGGACCTTTGCATATGGGGATATATCAGTAGTGCTAAGGGCAAGAGACCCGAGGCTGAACAAATAATTGACCATCCCTGAATTCATACTAGGTTTTGGGATCTCTAGGGATGTCTACTACTCTGTATACCCAGGGAAAAGAGCAGAGCTGGATGCATACATGGATGCATAATTTTTACGATTACCACCATTCCTTTTCTGCAAAAGTGGCTGCGGCTCTTGCTCAGTTCAATTTAAGCATTAATTGGAGCAAATTGGACACCGAGTTATTCTGCAGGCACTTTGCAGGCCTCAGGCCTCCAGCTTGTGCAGTTTGTGCATCTACCGCACATCACACAAATTTCTGCCCAAACACAGCAGAAATTGAACAAAATCAAACTACCTCTAACTTTTCAAAATCTGCTAGGGGATTAAAAGACAAACTGGGTAGGGATATTGTGTTTCTAGGTAAATCCCAGGTTTGCAACAACTTTTTGCTGGGAATTGGGGTTTCAGCTCTTGCAAGCTGATGCATGTATGTTCCCACTGTTTCAGGGCCCATGCCAAGACTATGTGCCCGAATAAAGTGTTCCCCAAACCGAATCACACGTGTGTACATCACATTATTGACCTCGCTATTACAGCTACACCCATCACGCCATTTCATTGACTATATTATCATGGGAATGACTGAGGGATTTCACACCAGGTTGGTTCATTCACCTTCCGGTACACTGGAATGCGACAACCTACAATCCACAGTTGATAAACACTCTTATCACGACTGAGGTGAAACAAGGGTTTCTGTTGGGGCCACTCTTTTCCCCACCCTTCACTGTCATTTAGGAGTTAAATCACTTTGTTTCTGTTTATGCAGCCCTAGCCACACCTCCCCTGGCTGTGATTGACAGAGCCTGCATGAAAAAAAACCTGGTTTCACTTTCAAACAGATGTAATTTACCTTAAATAATTGTATCTCAATCTCTAAATTGAACTTTAATCACATACAGGAGGCTCTTGCAGGGTCTAGCAAGCTATTAACATAGCAGGGGATAAGAAAATCTTAATTAAACAGAACTTGCAATAAAGAAAGCCTAAATAGGGCTCTCTTTACAGGAAGTGTTTATGGAAGGCTGTGCAAGTCACATGCAGGGAGGTGTGACTAGGGTTCATAAACAAAGGGATTTAACTCCTAAATGGCAGAGGATTGAGCAGTGAGGCTGCAGGGGCATGTTCTATACACCAAAACTGCTTCATTAAGCTAAAGTTGTTCAGGTGACTATAGTGTCACTTTAAGACAATCAAAAACCAGCACAGAAGGATGTACTATTCAAATTCCCCTGTACCCCACTCACAATAAATGGTGCCCAGTACAAGTTTTGAATACTTATTCCCTTTCAGTCCAAAAACAACCTCAACAGCCTTTGTTCGAACTGCATGGACACACTCTGACCACAGCTAAATTCATGCTTTACGTACGACCACTGTTGACCAGGCTCGGCCTAAACCCCAATAATTTTTCAGGTCACTCTTTCCGTATAGGGGCAGCATCTTCAGCATCCGCTAATCACATACCCGCTCACATTATTAAGGCTATGGGACACTGGAAATCCTCCGCCTACACACTCTACATACCTAATCCTGTTAAAGAATTAAGACAAGCTTTCTGCGACTTATCTCAATAAATGAAGTTGGTTCACGAATTACGTTTCCTGGTAATTTTCTTTTGCCCACTTTTTATTATAGGCCTACTGCTTTGTCGGTTCCGGCACACCACAACCGACTGGTTCCAATTCATGGATGTTATGTTTATAATATGCTAAGATTTCTGTGTTCAGCCATATTGACCCGACTACAAATTTGAAGGCTTGGCCTGTAATTGTGGGAGGGGCTTGGTTCCCCTTTAAAAGGGCTGCCAATCCCCTCCCACCTTACCGTTGCTGGTCTGGCGAGTCAACCCTCCCACCACTCCCTCTATTCATAACACCCTCTAAGGTGGGCCCACTTTTTATTACAGGCCTACTGCTTTGTCGATTCTGGCACACCACAACCGACTGGTTCCAACTCATGGATGTTATGTTTATAATATGCTAAGATTTCTGTGTTCGGCCATATTGCCCCAGCTACCAATATATGTATATAAATATATATACTAATATACTATAAGACCGTGAGTGCAGCCTACATTTTCATTTTGCTTATACAAATATCCCTACAAGGATTGGCACCCGGCGAGCCTATTGGCTATTTACAAGGAATATTGAGCATGAGTGCAAGGAAATTTGTACTATATATATATATATATATATATATGTATTTATATATATTATATATATAAAATATATATGTAACATCATACGTAGTGTATTTTAATGTTAATATAAGTACATATATTAGTATTAAACTACTCTTAGAATGAAGTTAGATATATATAAGATGTAAGATGTAAAGAGAGAAAGAATAAAGAGAGATAGAATAAAAAGAGAAGGAATAAAGAGTGTGTGATTTATTTATTTATTTATTTATTTATAAAATATTTTACCAGGAAAGATACATTGAGATTTCTCTCGTTTTCAAGTATGTCCTGGGTCCACAAATCATTGCATTGTTACATTAGGTACAACAAAATACAAAAACAATATTAATACACAATATATACAAAAATTTAACATAGAACAGGCAGGAAATATATAATCAACCATGACACGTGCATTCTGTTTTGAGGTATGTAGAGAGGGATCTCTTAAAAGACTTTAGGCTTAGGGAAGATTTTAAATTGTGCGGGAGGTCGTTCCACAATTGCGGCGCTCTGTAGGAGAAGGAGGATCGGGCCGCTTTCTTTTTGTATTGAGGTAGACTAAGTAAAGTGCTTGTACTGGATCGGAGGTTATAGAAAGTGGGAACAGCTGGGGAAAGCATTTTGTTCAGGTAGGGTGTGAGTTTACCAGAAAAGCTCTTAAAAACAAGGCTGGAAAGATGAAGGGTGCGTCTGGATTCCAGCGACAGCCAGTTTAGTTCCTTTAGCATGTCACAATGATGGGTCCTGTAATTACATTGTAGCACAAATCTGCAGAACGAGTTATACAATGTGTTGAGTTTATTAATGTGGGATTGCGATGCAGACGCATATACTACATCCCCATAATCAATGATTGGCATCAGCATTTGCTGTACAATCTTTTCCTTTACTGTAGGGCTTAGGCAGGCTTTGTTTCTGTACAGGGCACCTAATTTTGGATAAAGTTTAGATGCAAGCTTTTCTATGTGCAGGCTAAAAGATAGATTGGGGTCTAATATCATACCCAAGTATTTGAAAGAGTGGACTGCGGTCAGTGTGCCATTTGAATTTGTTTTGATGGATAGGTGGGGATTGTGTAATTTGTGTAATTTAGGTACCGTTCCAAAGATCATTGTGACAGTTTTGTCAGTGTTCAGGAAGAGTTTGTTTTTTGCGATCCACTTTTCTACCTCTGTAAACTGGTCTTGGAGCAAAACCTCAAGTTGAGGTAGATTGGATTTGCTCGCATAGATTACCGTGTCATCTGCGTACATGTGTACATTTGAGGATTGGCAGACATTAGGCAGATCATTTATAAATAATGTAAATAGTAGGGGGCCGAGAATGGAACCCTGGGGAACACCACACGTGACCGGGAGAGGGAGGGAGTCACTGTCAGAAATGGACACATATTGCGAGCGATCCGATACATACGATCGAAACCAGTTTAAAGAATGATCACCAATACCTGAGTTTTCGAGTTTGTGCAGTAGAATGTCGTGGTCTACTGTGTCAAAGGCCTTAGCAAAATCAAGGAAAATAGCTCCAGTTAGGGCTCCTTGTTCCATGCCAGTTTGGATGTCATTGCAAACTTTTAGGAGGGCAGTTGTAGTGGAGTGATTCTGGCGAAAGCCCGATTGATCAGGGGTCAGATAGTTTAATTGTTGGTAGTACTCACAAAGTTGCGTATGGACACATTTTTCTAAGATTTTTGACAATACAGGGAGCAATGATATTGGGCGATAGTTAGAAACCAAAGTAGTGTCACCACTTTTATGGATAGGCACTACTCTCGCAGTCTTCCAAAGTTTGGGTATGTATCCAGACACCAATGATTCGTTAATTAGAGTTGAGACGGGTTTAGCAATTGCCGGCGCACTGAGCTTCAACAGCATTGCTGGGATTTGATCAGGTCCGGACTGGTTTTTCATTTTTAGATTATTAAGATGTTTTTTAATGACACTAACAGGTACAGGTCTAAAATTAAACTTATCTATATTGGGCCTTTGCAAATTTAGTGGGGCCTGATCCACATTTGTAGTTTCAGGATGCGTGTCATTTATTAGCTTGGCAATCAGGGCAGTAGAGCATCCGACAAAATAATTGTTAAAGGCATTTGCTACATCTAAGGGAAGTTGCAGGGTTTGGTTACCCACTTTGACAGTGGAGGGTTGGGAGTGGATTGGGGGAGTTTGTAGTTTATTTATGACTTTCCAAAAGTTTCTAGGGTTTGAGATGTTACTGTTCAGATTTTCATAGAAATATTGGGCCTTGGCCAGTTTTGTCTGTTTTGTGCATATATTTCGCCATTGTCTATATGCACCGTGATCATTCATAGAGCCAGTACGCTTAAATTTTGACCACAAAGAATCCCGAAACTGGTACATTTGGATGAGGTCAGCTGTGATCCAGTTCATATGCGCTCCTTTTACCCTCACCTTACGCAGCGGGGCATGCAAATTCCAAATTTGTAGGAGTTCAGACTGAAAGTATTCAACAGCACAGTCTAGATCTGGGATAATGTTTAATCTGTGCCATGGGAGATTCTTGATGTCATTTAAAAAGGATTCAAGATTAAATCTTTTGAAGGACCTAGTTATTTTAACCTTGGGAGAGGATTTAATAGCCTTTATTTTGCGCACGCAGTACACTAAACAGTGATCACTGAACGTGTTTGGGAGAACACCAGCCTCCTGGATTCTATCAGGAGAAGTGGAGAGAATCCAATCTAGCAGGGTATGGTTATGGCTTTTTATGTTTATGCGAGTTGGGGAGGAGATTAATTGCGTTAGCTGCAAAGTCTTAAACAGCGTGCAAGAACTATTATTTTTAGGGTTCAGCCAATCAATATTAAAATCTCCAAAGACCAACAGTTCACTTTTTGGGTTTTGAGCTATGGTTTCACTAAGGAGATGGGCTATGTCAGATAGGGAATGCACAGGGGAGCTAGGTGGGCGGTAGATTCCTGCAACAATGATTGATTTACTGCACAGGATCTCAATTTTGACAGAAAGGAAATCAAAGATGGCAGGAGGACTAAGGTTTTGTAAAGGGGTAAACTTTATGGAATTGTCAACATAAATAACAATGCCTCCTCCTCTCTTTGCTCTGTCATTTCTAAAACATGAATAACCCTGTATTGCAATGGCGGTGTCTGGTATTTTAGCCGTTAACCATGATTCTGAGAGCACAATGACTTTTGGTTTGTAATGGGAACACCAGGCTTGCAGTGCATCCAGTTTAGGGAGTAAACTACGGATGTTGCAGTGCACAAAAGAGAGGCCTTTTTTAGTGGGGAGATTAGGACTAGAATTAGCTGGGGGACCAGGGTTAGACTCCACATCATTTGCAAGGGCAAGTAACATAAGGAGTAGGAATTTGGACATCATCTTTGTTTGGCCATATAGTGAATGGGAAAAGTCAGTCTTCCAGAAGGCTACCTGTTTCAAATGGCCATGGAACAGCTGATGGAGCTCTGAGTTCTATGCTGGACTGGGTATGTTTAAAAATCAGACTGTGGGAGAGAGATGTATATTAGGGTCAGATGGGCTAAGAGATGGGGGGGTGCATAGATGGACATTTGATTTAAGGTCATTTAAGGAAAAACAAAAGCAAAGATTGAGAATTACAGAGATAAGTGATGAAAGCAACTTCGCCACTGGTTTTTGGAGGGGTCTGTTTGACAGCCTCCTACCCTGGGACTATGAGCCCTCTGATAACCCATGTTCAAAAGTACTGTTTCTGCCCCTTGAACGTTTGTTATTTCTTTTATATTTTCAATGTCCTGAGGTTTACTTAAGAGGTGATCATTTAATCTCCAACTATTCCTTATTTTATTCTCTGGACTTAATATAAGATCTAAAATGACTGGATTGTGGTCTGACCAAGTGACTTCTTGAATAAAAACCTTCTTTATTTTATATGTTACTAATGTTGAACCTAAGAATAGGTCTGATCTGGAAGATGTACAATGAGCCTTCGAAAAGCAGGTAAAATCTTTTTCTTGAGGATGATGAATGCTCCATAGATCAATCAATCCATATTTATTTACTAAGTTTAAAAGCTGTTTAGACATGTTTTTTTCCTCTTTTATCCTGAGGCACACCCAGGGCCGGCGCGTCCATAAGGCCAGGGGGCGCAAATATCCAGGTGGCCGGCAGGATCGAAGCGCACAGCGCCCCTCTCCTGCTGGTCACTTCTTGTAGCATGGCCGAGCGCCAACCTGCAGTGCCGCAGACTGTGTGGAGGGGGCGGGGATATGAACACGTCATATCCCTGCTCCCTCTGTAGCGCACAGCAGGGGCGGAGCTACCACCGGCCTTCTTCTAATCAGCACGGGAGGACTTCCTCCCAAGAAGACTACAGCAGAGAGCAGGAGAAGGCAGAGAGGAGGGGGGCTGGGCAGGACTAGCTCCTCCAACTCTCAACTACCTCAGGCAGCACTCTGGATCCCAGGTAAGCCACCCTCCTGAACCCACAAAGTAGGAAACAGGAGAGTGGCTAGAAAAGTGTATATTTTGACCTGTGTGTGAGAGGAGAGGGGCTGTGTGTATGTCTGTCAGTGTGTATCTATATGTCTGTCAGTGTGTCTGTGTGTGTGTGTGTCAGTGTGCCTGTATGTCTGTCAGTGTCTGTGTGTGTATGTCTGTCTGTGTGTGTATGTGTCAGAGTCTATACAGATGTTTAAACTGAAATTGGATAAATACTTGCAAAAACATAACATACAGAGATATAATTTCTAATTAGTGGGGTAATAGCTGCTTGATCCAAGGAGACATCTGACTGCTATTTTGGGGTGAAGAAGGAATGTTTTCCTAGTTTGTTGCAAAATTGGAAGCGATTCAGACTGGGTTTTTTGCTTTCTTTTGGATCAACAGCAAAAAGATATGTGAGGAAGGCTGAAATTGATGGACGCAAGTCTCTTTTCAGCTATGTAACTATGTAACTATGTATGCCTACCTGTGTCTGTGTGTATATATTTCTGTCTGTCAGTGTGTCTGTGTGAATCTATATGTCTGTCAGTGTGTATGTATGTATGTCTGTCTGTTAGTGTGTCTTTGTGTGTGTGTGTGTGTATGTATGTTTGTCAGTGTGTCTGTGTTTGTGTATGTCTGTCAGTGTGTCTGTGTGTATCTGTTTGTCTATCATTGTGTATGTGTGTATCTGTGTGTCTGTCAGTGTGTCTGTATGTCACTGTGTGTTATCTGTATGTCTGTCAGTGTTTGTGTGTATCTGTATATGTGTGTGTATCTGTGTGTCTGTCTATCTGAATGTGTATCAGTTTGTGTATATGTGTATCTGCATGTGTGTCAGTGTGTGTATCTTCGTGTGTATCACAGTGTGTGCGTGTGTGGCAATGTATGTGTATATGTGCATACATCTCAGCATTCAAACACCAACACTACACACAAATAAACACCTACATGCAAACGTCAACACTACATACAAACACACCCCTGCATGCAAACGTCAACACTACATACAAACACACCCCTGCATTCAAATGTCAACACTACATACAAACACACGTCTGTATCAGACACCAAAATTATATATAAACACACACCTGCATTCAAAAACCAACACTACACAAAAATGCATGCTTGCATTCAAACGCAAACA
>OW240916.1:174136149-174160977 GCA_933207985.1 Pelobates cultripes | reverse complement strand
CTACATACAAACACACCCCTACATTCACACAAACATACTCCATACAAACACATGCGTACAGTCAAACACACAAATACTGCTCCGTGCTAAATACAATCCTGCAAGCATGGGAAATCGGTAGAGCCCCAGCTTTCAAAGAATTGTTGAAGTTGCACGACAGATGGGGATCTATCTTTTAGCCATCCTGTGTACATACACAGACATACATACACAGACCGTCATACAGAGACATATAATCTGTATGTCTCTGTATGACTGTCTGTTTATGTATTCAAAAGGAATAAACGCAGGCAACACTCTAGTAGTAAGGATGGTATATTTATTGATAGGTGAACCACCTCAAAGAAAGTGCGACGTTTCGGCTCAGCAGAGCCTTATTGCATGATTAAGGCTCTGCTCAGCTGAAACGTCACACTTTCTATGGGGTGGTTCACCTACCAATAAATATACCATCCTTAATATTGGAGTGTTGCCTGCGTTTATTCCTTTTGAAGACTTTACTGGTGGATCCAGAGATGTCCGCCTGACACGGAGCATCCACCACTGTGGATGGCCGGAGCATTTACACGGTATCAGTGTGCAGGGTTCTTTGTTTGTCTGTGTATGTATGTCTGTGTATGCCTTGTCTGTATGTCTCTTTATGACTGTCTGCATATGTATGTCTCTGTATCACTGTGTATGTATGTCTCTATATGCCTATCTCTATGTTTCTTTATGTCTGTGTCTGTATTTCTGTGTGTGCCTGTATGAATGTATGTGTTTGTACGACAATGTACCTGTATGTGTAGATTGTATGGCTGTATTTGTATGATTTTGTGCCTTTAATGACTGTGTGTCTGTATATCTTTGTGACTGTGTGCCTGAATAATTATGTCTATGTGTTTGTATGGTTGTGTGTCTGTATGTTTGTGTATTTATGCATGTATGTATTTTTGCCTGTGTCTATGTCTATATGGGAGAAAAAGAGAGATAGATAGGGGCTAGCGGGAATAAAGAGACAGAAAGGGGCTGGCGGGGAAGTAAGAAATACATAAGAGGGGTTGTAGGAGACACACAAAAGGGTGTGTAAGGCACAAAGGGTCCAAAGGGGTAAGACGTTCAAGAGAGTGGATATGCAACACTAATGGGGGTAAGAAATTCAAAAGGGGGGCTATGAGACACAGAGGTGAAGATGCATTAGATTTCTTTGGGGGGTCGTCAAAATGCAACTTCGCCTGTGTAGTCAAAAATCCTAGCACCGGCCCTGGGCACACCTGCCAATGAATTTCTATCTAACCTTCCGTCCATAATACAGTTAAAGTCTCCCGCTACTAGGACTTTCCCTTTCTTGATTTTATCTAATTTGATCAAGACTTTTTGTATGAAAGAGACGGGGTTAACATTAGGTGCATAAATGTTAGCAATGGTAAAATCTTCATTCTGTATTTTACATAACACTATAATATACCTTCCATTTTTGTCCGTAACCTGGTAATTAATTTGACAATCTAAATCATTAGTTACTAGAACAGCAACTCCACATTTCTTTTTGTCCTCTAATTAAGAACTTATTTTGATGTCAAAATTATTTGGAATAAGGCGTTTTAATTCTTTCTTTAACCAGTGGGTCTCTTGTAGTAAAATGATCTTGGCTCCCTCCTTCTTAATATATTGAAATACCATATTTCTTTTATGAGGGTTATTCAATCCCTGTGCATTTAACGTCATAAACTTAACCATTTAAAATAAACAAATACATCATAGTTTAGTCTCGCGACATGCTCCAAAAATAAATTTTTTTTAAAAAAAACAAAAAATAATAGACCAGACAAAACATATAACAAGTGTGATAAAGTGAAGGCAGAGAGGCCTTTAACATTTAACCCGAGGGGAAGTACGTGTTTTATGTGTGGTGTGCAACACAAAGCTACGTTTAGTTTTGGGCCCCTGGTGTGGAGCATTTGGAGAGCAGGGTGGGCCAATGCTCCACTCCTCAGTTTATACACAACTGGGAGAAATAAGGTCCAGGCCAGAGTTTTTTGGAACTGTCTCCAACCCACTGCTCAGCTGCAGATAATCAGCTATGATGCAGTAGAAGTCTTTAGCAAGCTGAAAAGCATGGAGGAAGCAAAGCGTGCTGTTGAGAAACACACAGAAGAGAGAGAACAGGAATTAGAAGGCATGAAGAATAAGATTGAGCCTGAAAGTAGTGATAATGTGGAAGAGGGTGAACAGACAGCTGAATCATCCAAGGACCAAAAAGAAAAAAAGTTAGTAAAGAGATCTGCAAAACTAAAGGAAAAAGCGGAATTGTCAAGAGACAGTGATGTTGACACTGATGACATGCGCCAAAGTAAGAAAGGTCAGAAGAACCAGAAGGGAGAACAAAACAAACTGATTACTGAAGTTGACATGTGTTTGTTTGAAAATCAAAACATTGCAGGTTCACATGAAAGCCTCAAACTTGCTCTGAGTGGCATCACAACAGATAAAGAGGTCTTGGGAAAAGAGTTGGAAACAAAAATATTTTTACACTCAGAAACTGAATCTTGCATGTTTCAAGAGAATGCTGGAAAGACATTAGAAAACAGAAAGGTACTGATAAATCTTCCCAAGGCAACAAAAGGAGAAAGAATGACTGTGACTGAGGCCAGCAGTGTCAAGTCGGTTTGTGCTATAAAAAATGAGACCAGTAAAAATACACAGTGTAAAGGTGATAAGACTAAAGCATGCAGAACCATCCTAAAGAAAACTGCAAAGATGAGAAAATATATGCAAGGCCGAGGGCCGGTGGTAAGCAAAAACCACTCAGAAGGAGTAAGTAAAGCTAGTGGATACAGCCAGGGAAAGAAACCTGAAGCAGAAGCCACTGATGTTCACCCAAGTGAACAAGTCAAAGGCATGAAAAGCAGACTGACTTGGGGAGTCAGAGAAGACAAGAGCAAAGGAGCTGAGCAAAATGGAGAGAAGCAAAGCACCCCAGTTGAGTATAACAATGCGGTGCACTGTTTAGTAGCCGAGGCTATCCAAGAATGTCGACCAGCTGTTGGACAGTTTGGCAGAGAAAAACAAGGCAGAGAAATAGTGGCAAAACAAAGTCAAAATAAGAAAGGCAAAGTAGCCGCTTCTGATCTAAGCCAAGAGAGAGCGACAGTTACAGAACCAAGCTGCGATGATAAGATTGGTACGTCCACAGCTAAGCCAGACCAAGGCGAAAGTTACAAAGTAGGTGACATTGGCATAGCAGAATTAAATATTTCAGAGACACTTGGTACTGCTACAAGGCCTGGGCGCACTGATTACGTGGAACAGCTGCCAGATTCTGGGAACACAGTCATGGAATTAAAGGGGGGACTCGAACTGTCTGACCGACTGTTTGATACTGGGGCTGTCATTACCCAGCGCGAGTCCATGACTGCATCTCTGGACAACCCCGAGAGAGCAGGGAGACCGCCAGACAGCCCAGAGGAAAGCATTGCTGACGTTGAGAGGTGGCCACTTAAGGCCGAACAAGCGGAGGTTTCCCCTGGGGTGGAAACCAGGCAAAGAAGAGATAAGCTAAGCCCGGAGTCTGGGCCTCCGGCAGAAGAACAAAGCTCCATACCAGGCCAGGCCGAGCATGATGGGATGGAGCTGGGATCAAAGGCTGTATTCATGCAGGAGGAGGGTGCTCTAGACAGCCTCCCTGGCCAACCCCCTGAGGATATAGATATGAGACCTGCAGCATTAACCGTAGAGAGCAAGGAAGGTGCCCAGGGATTCACAGAACAGATGGAGGATGTTGTGAAGCCCTTCACAGAGAGACCTGTTCCAGTGGAGGATGAGCTGGTGACAGAACCAGATCTTGAAGAGGTTGAGCACCCATAAAATTCAGCTCATGAAGGAATCGGACGTATAAGTGATATGGAAAAGTTAGTTACACGCAAAGCCTTTGAAAAGTTTGCGTTTGAAAGTAACTTGGACATTGAGAGATTATCAAACCAGAAGCTGCTGTGGATGTGGAAGCAGATGATGATGATTGAGAGGAACTTGACTGCTAAGGAGCCACACAGTATTGATCCTCAGCCTAGATCCGCTAGCAACCAGATAAGCGGGGAAACTGGAAAGAAAGGACAAAACCTGATACTGAGCCTGGGACAATATAACTATGATGGTAGAACGTACCCAAAAGTCCCATTACGGCTATGAGACCAGACCAGGCTGAGAAAAAAACTTTAACTGCCACATGCAAGGACATATTACATATAACTGTCCTGAGAGTGAAGAGACAATACAATGTGACATAGGAATAAGGGCTCTGCATAGGATTGCATTGCTTAAAGATGTGTGTCGTGACTAGTGATGGTGTTACAGCACAGTTAAAAGTGGTGATGGTGGAAGGGAATTGTGTACAAGCACTAATTGATTCAGGGAGTGAGGTTAATTTGATGAAAAGTGTTCTGCTCGAGCCAGAGAAATGTGATATAAGACAAGTGATTAATATTGTGTGTACACATGGTGACCCCCGCACATACCCCACGGCAGAGGTAGAGTTTGTTACAGAGGTTGTAAATGTTAAATGCCCTATAGTACATGTAGCTCAAACACAAGAGCGAATAAGTAAGGCTAGGTATCTGAGTACCTTGGACCTAGTCATAGGGTATTGGCAGGTTCCCCTGACAGAGAAAGCAAAGGGAAGGACAGCGTTTTCTACTCCCGAGGGGTTATGGCAACATAAAGTACTGCCATTCAGGTTGCATGGTGCACCGGCCCCCTTTCCGCATATGATGAATGGGATACTCTGGCCCCACAGAGAGTATGCAGCTGCCTACCTTGGTGATGTGGTAATTCACATGGTGGACTTGGAAGCACACCTGATGAAGGTCCAGTTAGTTGTGAATAATGTAAGAGCTACCGGTTTGACCGCTAACACTAAGTGTTATCTAGGATTAGAGGAGGCTAACTATTTGGGTCATCCACTTGGGTGGGGGTTTCTTAAACTACAAGGGAGCAAGGTAGCATCCATCTACAATAGGCCACTTCCTGTAACTGAGGAGCTAGTCAGGGCTGGTACAGCCCTAGGTGATATGAATGTTCACGGTTTGTGTTTGAAGGCCGCTCGCCCCGATGGGTCTGAGCTGGGGAGGAGGATATGTGATAAAGTGAAGGCAGAGAGGCCTTTAACATTTAACCCCAGGGGAAGTACATGTTGTATGTGTGGTGTACAACACAAAGCTACGTTTAGTTATGGGCCCCTGGGGTGGAGCATTTGGAGAGCAGGCTGGGCCAATGCTCCACTCCTCAGTTTATACACAACTGGGAGAAATAAGGTTCAACTGGAACTGTCTCCAACCCACTGCTCAGCTGCAGATAATCAGCTGTAGCAGTGGGAATAAACCCCTCCCTGCTAGGCAGGTAAAGGGGGATTGCTGGCTTCCTCCCTGGAAGCAGGTAGGAGAGAGATGTTCTCTCCAGTGAGAGAGTCAAGGAGACTGAGCACTGGGAGTGCAAAAGGAAAGCAGTCAAGGCTGGCTTGGAGCACTGAGAGTGCAGAAGGAAGCAGTCAAATCTGTCTTGGAGCACTGGGAGTGCAGAAAGGAAAGCAGTTAAGGCTGGCTTGGAGCACTGGGAGTGTATAAAGGAAAGCAACAGGCTCACTTAGCACTGGAGTGCAGAGAGCTGACAAAGACACTAGGTTGGTGAAACCAATATTATTTTGTTCTAGTTTAACCCCTGAGAGATAGGGAACCTGATTTTAGTAAGTGCTCAGACGAGCTAGGTTTTTGTTTATAGGGATTTGTGTTATATGTATGTTTTCATTTGCTGCTGTCTCCGGTGTGGACTTACAAATAAAGTGCCTGGATTATATGCAAATAAAAGGATTGTGCCTGTTGTTTACCATAGAGGACCGTGCTATCTGTAAACAAGGATCACACAAGGTAAAAACCCATAACCTCATATGAAAAACATATGAGACTCTTTGTCCCCTCAGCACACTTATGGAGACTCGGAACCCCATCCTATGCCCGCAAATGTGGCTATCAAACTCCAAATAGATGGAGTCGTTAGGAGGTTACAGCCCGCCTTCAGACAGTATGATGAAAGAAAAAAAAAATAATAATTTATCCGAGTGTGAGAGGGGGGGAGAGAAGAGAGAGAAAAAAATAAAAATATCAATAAACAAAGAAATAGGTACAGATCACTCAGTCCCTATCTCCCTCATCTTACACTTTATAAAGTCCATCAACTTTAAATCTTTCGCTTTCTCTTTCCCCTTTCTTTCCTTCCCATTCCTTTCCCTTTGTTTGTCCTTTAGCTCCCCTATTTGAGCTTACCATATGGGGGGATATTATCTTGTACATGAGAGAAGAGAGGTCACTATATCCCCCTTACCCTTCCTTCTTCCTCCCTCTCCCCTTTCGCACCGCATCTTCCTCATATTATGGTAGAGAGAGAAACAGGATCTAAAACAAATATTCTATAATAACCAAATTCATTAACCCTTCCAAGACTTTATATAATAAACCATTATAGTGTATAAAAATATCCCACTGTGAACACCTCCCTCTTACCAAATGTGAATCATTCTATTAAACCCTTAACTAACATGAAATTCCCTATATGGAAAAAGTGTCCCTTTTTTAGGTAAAACTATGTTTTTATTGGTTTGATGTTCCTGAGCCTCACAAGGTCCACCTGGGTGGTAACCTTGGGGGGAAAAACAGTGTAAAACACCAAGCTGTTCAATAAACCCTCATTTCTGCTGTTACTGTTTGACCCTCAACACGTAGTCTTGTCTGGTGCTTGGAGGGGAACCGCTATAATCACACTGGGGATTGCTATACTTTGTGTACTCCCCTGGGCTCTAATCACTTAGCTCTTTTAAGAGCTTTTCCTGTTACGCTCTCCTGGAGGAGAGGACTTACCCACACGGTCCTGGATGTCAGAGGTTGATCCAGGGTGGAAGGAGGATGGCGAGATTCCAGTTAAGCTATGGCGGTTATGGAGTCTGCAGTGGTTGTGGTGTCCAGTGCGGTGCATATAGTTCTCGGCGTCAGCTAGGAAGCATCCGTTAACGGAGGTACCCAGTCAGGGTGCCAGGTGATCCGTTACAGAGAGATAGAATAAAGAGATAAGGAATAGACATAGAAATAATAAAGAGTAGGAATAAAGAGAGAAGGAATAAAGAGAAATAATAAAGAGGGGAAGAATAAAGAGAGAATTAATAAAGAGAGAAAGAATAAAGGGAAGGAATAAAGAGAGAAGGAATAAAGAAAGAATGCATAAAGAGAGAAAGAATATAGAGAAGTACTAAAGAGAGAAGGAAAAAAGAGAGAATGAATAAAGAGGGAAAGAATAAAGAGAGAAATAATAAAGAGAAGGAATAAAGAGAGAAAGAATAAAGAGAGAAAGAATTAAGAGAGATGGAATAAAGAGAGAGAGAATAAAGAGAGAAAGAATAAAGAGAAGGAATAAAGAGAGAATGAATAAAGAGAATGATTAAAGAGAGATAGAATAAAGAGATAAGGAATAGAGAGAGAAAGAATAATGAGAGAAGGAATAAAGAGAAAGAATAAAGAGAGAAGGAATAAAGAGAGATAGAAAAAAGAGAGGAAGAATAAAGAGAATGAATAAAGAGAGAAATAATAAAGAGAGAAATAATAAAGAGAGGAGGAATAAAGAGAGAAGTAATAAAGAGAAGGAATAAAGAGGGATTGAATAAAGAGAGGAGCAATAAGGAGAGAAGGAAAAAAAGAAAATGGAATAAAGAGAGAAAGAATAAAGAGGGACAGACTAAAGAGAGAAGGAATAAAGAGAGAAATAATAAAGAGAAGGAATAAAGAGAGAAAGAATAAAGAGAGAAGGAATAATGAGAGAAGGAATACAGAAAGAAAGAATAAAGAGAGAAGGAATAAAGAGAGAAAGAATAAAGAGAGAATGAATAAAGAGAGAAGGAATAAAGAGAAGGAATAAAGAGAGGAGGAATAATACCCAAAAGGTATTTGGGATGCATCCAAAACTTGGTGAAAAATGTGTCTTTGTTAATTGGGTTACAAGCTTATCTGAGGGGAGGAGATGTATGGGATGTACCTTATGTTTTATTGGTTGTTGTGTTAATTATGTGGGTGTCTCCCTTGCATAGGCAGAATCACATAAAAGGAGAGTACCTGCCATTAAAATTCAGTTTTTCTTGACCCTTCAAAACGTAGCCTTGTCTCGTTATTGAAAGGGAATATGCAGCTTAATCACTTAGTTCTTTTAAGAGCTCTGCCTGACTCCTGCCTTGGATCCAGTGGATGGGAATAAGCGACTCCACTACTATACAGCGACTTGCCGGGAAGAAAAGGACGTCTCCAACGGCTGATACCTTCTTACTACCTGGGTAGCCGTTACATTGGTGGCAGCAATGGGATGGTTCTTTCATCCACAGAGCAAGTGCTGAATGGAGTCTCAGTACGACCGACTGAAGAGACCCACACTGAAAGATCTACTGGAGAGTCGTGGACGGAGTGCCAGTAACAGACCACGGAGGGAGCTGATAGCCGACCTACTGGAACTGGACGAAATGGATCAGTCCATGGAAGTCACCGAACCCCTGGCACCGATCAGCGAAGAAGATGGCATCACCCGCATTGTGCAGAGGAGACTAGCCATATATCCAACCACGTCAGTAGAACTGATTGAGTGGCTGATCCTAGACGTGAAAGCAGAGATCCGGGAGAAGCTGGGCCACGAAATCGAACTGGTAAGAGCACAGCAGCCTATTACACAGACAAATCAGGCCCCCCTCCAACTAACACGACAAAGAAGGTTCCTTTCACAGCGTTTAAAGCATTTGTGGAGAATGAAGATGAGATTGACGGCTATCTAGCTGATTTTGAGAGACAGTGCTCGTTGCATCAAGTACCCCCAGAGCAATGGGTCACTATCCTGTCCGGGAAACTATCCGGCAAGGCGAACAAAGCCTTTCGGGCTCTCAACCCCGAGGAGATATTACAGTATCAGCAAGTCAAGGATGCCCTCCTCACCAGATATGCCGTGACTCCAGAGACTTACCGTTGCCGCATCCGGGAGTCCAAAAAAAGGATGTGGACTCCCACATGGAATGGGCAAACCGGCTACAAAGAGTGGCATCCCTCTGGATCAAGGGCTGCCACGCAGACACCGGGGAGAAAGTTTTACAGTTGTTCCTAATGGAACATTTCTTCCAGGACTTGTGTGCTGACTTACAGGACTGGGTGCGAGACCGCCGTCCCATAACCTTAACCGATGTGGCTCGGTTGGCCGATGAGTACGCCGAAACGAGAAAAGTGAGTCAAAGTACTTCTCAACCAGCTCATAAAGTAGAACATCGTACCCCAGCTACCTTACCTCGCCCGGAATTCCGTGCTCCCGTACCCCCAGGGCCGTCTCGCCCTCAGGGGTCCAACAACTACCCCCGGGATTTGTCGAGAACAACCTGTCACCGGTGCAGCAACACTGGACATATTACCCATTTCTGCCCCTTCGGATCCTCTGCTACCAACTGGAGGCGCCCCTCACCCAACGTTGAGACCACCTCACCTCGTACCTCCGCCGCACATTGCCTGGAGACTGAAATGGGACCGGAGGAATGCCTGTGCATCCTATATGATGCGACCCGATCCAGGCCACATCACCCGACAACCGTCAGCATCATAGCCAGGAGGTGCGAGTAAATGGACAGGTGGCACAAGGCTTGAGGGACACCGGTGCTACTGTGATGGGATTCCAGCATGGTCAAAATTTAGTAGGCCAAAATCTCCATGTGGCATATGTGTATGTTGTGTCAGTTAGTTAGCTACACGTAGCTAGGATACTGTCATCAGTGTACTGAGCATGTGCAGGAATGCAGGAACTGAAATTGCACTTATTTCCTTTGTCTTGGATGAGCCATGTGGTTTGACTAGATGTACAAGTCTATATTCTGCTCATTGATTGGTGAAAAGGTATATGTGGGTGTAGCTATTAATGGGAGGAGTTATAGTGCTATATAAGGAATGTACACCATGTGTTGGTCTCTCAAAAATTTGGAACAGGAGTTCATCTGAGACCCGATCGGTAATGTGAATAAAGGCCTCTTACTTCCTGAAGACTTGTGTCCATATCTCTGTGTTTGGCTTCTGCATGCTTACACTGCAACACTACCATCACCCTGATGCAAAGGCATCTCGTCAAACCAGAACATTTGTCTAACCACACAGTTGCTGTACGGGTAGCAAGAGGAGCTGTGTGCCGCTTACCTGCTGCCCGGGTACACTTGGGGTGGGGGTCGGGTCTGGGAAAACCACTGTGGGCATCATGGACAACCTACCTGCTGAAGTCGTGTTGGGCAACGATATTGGCCCGCTGGCTTCTGCCTACCTACCCACAACCACTGCTGCTTGCCCAGTGACCACCCGATCATAGACCCATGCTGCGGATGACTCTACTCCAGGACGGGAGACCCAGGTAAGCAATGAACCGACCCTTAGACCCAATACAGTAGAGAGAACTCTAGCTTGGGATACCCAAGAAGAGTTTGGGAGGGAAACCAGGGAGGACCCTTCAAAGGTACCGGGAAATAGCCAACAGTGGGGGGGATGAGCGGGAAAGGTTTATATGGGATAACGACAGGTTATACAGGTTAACCAAAGGTAGGAAGAGAGGCTGTGTCCCTTCGCAGAAGCGCCAACTGGTGGTGATGTAGATTAATTTAGAAATAAACAAAAATGTTTAAAAGTCTATCTGTTCCTGTCCAAATCTGAGATGAATAAATTGCGTATACGCAGAAGTAAGTTCACACTGACACATGCAGTTCAGGTTAAAAACACTTCAGGAAATTTATTAGCATCTAGTTAAAAAGCGGGCACGCAGGCCTTTTTATATGCAAAATGACATCATCATTGAATATCAGATAATAACAAATAAACATCATTAATTGGGTTAAATGTTAAGTGGCTATGTCAGTGTCCACCCATTAATATTATTAATTGGCTCAGAGATTTGAGTGACTAGTGAGGCACCCTCCCATCATGGGATGTCGTCGCCATTGCTCTTTAGCACGAGGCTTACTCGGTGGAAAGGGGGGCTTGGGCGTCATTTTACGTAGTTAGTGATGTCAGTCTCGTGGTCTGTTCCAAGGTTCTTTTATGAATAGAACATTTCATTAGTCGCTGTTCTCCTGGCCTTGGATTATACTATGTTGCAAGTCAACGGAGATCCGCTAACTCCGGGGCTAGTTATGTCCTTAGAGAGAGAAAATACAATCTCTTATTCATTATATTGAATACTGTCAGGAAATTCTGTCATGTAAGGTGAACAAAATGGAGAATTCTGTCATAGTGTGATATTAAAATGGAGTTAGTACAATAATTCAATACAGGTTCTAATAAAGATTTTAATAATTCTACATCAGTCCCCCCTATGAAATGTTAGATTCTAAAAGATAATCTTTATTTGTTAGTATCAGAAGACGTGTTAGCCCAAAGGCACAGAAACCCCGTGACCCGCTAGCTAGGTGTTATTGCAAAGTGCAAAGCTGTCCCTTCGTCTGTCCCTAATTGGCTAACTCATCTGTCCGCTGGGCACTCGAACACTTCACTCCATGGGTATCCCGAGGTGGCTAACCCACCACATCTCCGCACGGTAGACTTCCCAGACAGACAGATGCTGTCCCTAAGCTGGTCCCTTCCTAGAACTCTTGCACTCTATCAATAAACGGGATAGATTGTAGCGGTATACAGGGCGAGTTGACTTTTTGGAAATCTTGGTCATCAACTGTGAGGTGTGCGTAAGTGGGTGCCGCTTGGTCTACAGTCTTCAAGAGGAGCTTTCTCAGACAAGGGAGGACACAACAAACGAGAAGAGCAAAGATAAAAAGGAAAATTAGTATTGCTATACCAATATGCATCAAAGCTTTTTGCCATCCTGTCATCCAACCAAACCATCTCTCCCAGGGATCTTTTATCCCAGAGTTCCTCTTTAGCTCCTCAGAGAGCTCTTTCAATTTTTCTATAGCTAAGGTTACTTTACCATTGGGGCCTGTGTTTTCTGGGATGTAAGTACAACATGTCATGGTGTCAGGCAGAATTTTACATACCCCTCCTTTTTCGCTAGAATCATATCTAAAGCCATTCTATTTTGGAATGACATTTGGGACGTAGCCTGCAGCTGTTCGGCCAAACCCTGAAGGGCATCCCTGGTGTAATTAACAAACCGTTGTTGGTTGTAGTAGATGTAATTTATCCAATTTAAATTCTTGTTTGCAGTGACTATGGTAAAAGTGATTCAAATCCTGCAGCAACTTCATCCCTGGCTTTAAACTCATTGGGCACCCCCCTAGGTACCCCAATGGCATCAATGTAAATATGAGGGTCAAAACTGCCTTTTACTGGGGCTTCACGCTTTACCTTGGTTGGTGAGTGTTTGGACTCATGAGTATCGGGGTGTGTGTCAGAGATAATATGTATGGGCATGATTGCTTTAGCCAGAGTACACTCCCCCCACCATTCTTTATCCATTCTTGATCTCAGCTGTAGATCCCCACACAACCAGTAAATATCCCCCAATGATCTAGTGTGGAATTGTAGGAGGTTCATAGAGACAGTTCTGTAGGTGGCACAATAACCTTTAGAGAAGTTACCCACAAATTTACCAATTCCATCATAATTAGCATAACAGGTATAATTACCTTTATAGACGGTAACACCATCTGGGGGTTTGCAATCTTTGACTAGAAGAGGATACTCTACTGTCCATGCTTTACATATGGACCTATTGAAATTGTAGTGATAGGCAAAAAGACTCAGAACACATTCTTCTATATCTACTGGCAAAGTTGAAAGGCACAGTGCCCAGGTGCGGCCGGGCACCACCACACACATAGCATGCGGTTCTGTTATGTTTGTTGGCATTATATTTCATCCATTCTAACCATAGATTAACATCATTGAAACCTGTTTCAGCGGCCATGGTATCTTCAAATGTTGGATTTGCAATGGCCATCATGTCTTTAAAAGATTGGATGTGTGGTTTCAACGGATTTGAGACCATGTGGGTGGTCCCTTTCCACTCAGGAGAGTGGCACATATCTTTAAGGTGGAAATGTCCTAATTTATTATAGGAACCCTTCTTCCTGTACATTCCCATTACATACTGGTCTGCATCCGTTGGGCTGGGATGCTCAATGTTTAAGATTAATTTCATAGGTATGCCTCCTCCGGGCTTTCTTAGAGTCATTCTCTGGAGGAGGGACCTACCGTGATCATCAATTTTAGATAAGACACTTTTTGGTTTGTAACCCCAGGCAGGCCCGGCATTCCATCCCGCCGCCCCCCAATGGTTACAGTTGTGCCCCCATTGTTTGTCAACTACACAAACATAGGGGTCTTTTGAATGAGGGATATCTCTATAGATATTCTGAATCTGTGACGTGGGGAATGGGCATTCTACGATGTCACAGTAGTCAAAAGTATAAGTAGCCACACGGGTACATGATGAATTATACCAGAAGGTGTACCCACTAGCATCTTTGGTGATGGCCACCTGCTGGGCTTTAAGGAGGCCAACTAAGGAGATAATGTACCAGAGGCACATGGTTGCATAGAGTTAGCTTCCTCTGGGGCAGGTGTCTTCTTGCAATGGGAAGCGTGGATCCAGTTAGGCCTTCCGGCCAATTTGACAGAGGTAGGGGAGATCAGGAGAACTTGGAACGGACATTTACTGTTTTCGCACAAATTTCTTGACCAGAACCCAGTCATCGGGGAGCAGACTGTGGTTGCCTGTGTCAGAATCAGGATCTGGAATTGAAGAGAAAACTTGGGCATGGATTTTGTTTAAGGCGTTTGCGAGTTCAGTTACATAATCTACTAAGACATCAGTTTGAAGTTGTAGTTGTTGGGGAAAATAGCAACCTAGCCTAGGTGCAGTCCCAAATAGAATCTCATATAGGGACAATGAGGTAGTATTTTTGTACAAGAGCATTCATTAGATCCTTTGATAAATGTGCAGGTCCGTGTGCCCATTGTACGACTGCTGGGTACAAATTCTTAGGGAGGCAGAACTTGAGGTTGTTGGAGTACACTCCATCCTTCAGAACTGCCCCTTTCTGTTTCCACTTCTGTATTTCTTCAGGGGCAACTGTAGCCTGTTGTTCCCGCAGGATTTTTAGGTCAGTTGGAAGAGTCTGCAGAGTAAATATGGGAGTTTCTTCATTTCCGGACACTCTTCTTTCCACTTCCTGTGGTTCTTTTGCAGCTTGTTTTGCAGCCTGATCAGCTAGATGGTTGCCCCTTGCTTCATCTGAGTCCAACTTCCCATGTGCTTTTATCTTCAAAATAGCCACTTCTTCTGGGAGTAGGAGGGCGTCCATCAGCTCCTTGATTGCGGAACCGTGCTTGATTGGTGTACCGGCGGTGGTAAGAAATCCTCTTGTTTTCCAAATTAATCCGAAGTCGTGAGCCACGCCCAGTGCATATCTTGAATCCGTGTAGATATTGGCGCGCTTTCCTTCAGAGATCTTGCATGCTGAAGTCAGGGCTTGCAATTCAGCTTCTTGTGCAGACATAGTTGATGGTAAAGATGATGATTTGATAATTTCATCTGTTGTGGTTACGGCATATCCTGTATGGTATCTTCCTTCTTCATCAGCATATCTTGAGCCGTCCACAAACAGGGTGAGATCGGGATCTACCAATGGGTCTTCATGCACAGTTGGTAGATGTGTTGTTTCCATTTTCATCTGTTCAAAACAGTCATGAGGTGTATCTGGGTCGTAGTCATTCACTATGGTTAAATCTTGGAACTCATTCTCCAGGAAATGACGCGGCCATGCTTTTAGGTGGTCAGTTGTTGGATATTTGACAACACCATTTTCCTGTAGCTGTGATTCGTCCATAGTGGCCCA
This sequence comes from Pelobates cultripes, assembly GCA_933207985.1. NCBI lineage: Eukaryota > Metazoa > Chordata > Amphibia > Anura > Pelobatidae > Pelobates > Pelobates cultripes. Next base: position 174,146,114 of record OW240916.1, on the reverse strand, counting down.
TGCTTTTGCCATAGGCCCAAGATCATTCCATGATATTGTTTTCAACTTGGTCACAGGGACATGTGGAATGGCAGTGTCCCAATGACAGTACAAATGCTTGAGTTCCGGAGGTAGATGAATCAAGACCATACTGTTGCCTTCAGAATCACAGTAGAAGTCTTGTGCAGTGAGTTTTACTTCGACCAGATGATAGAGTTCATCTTCATAGCAGGATTCAGGAGTGATGTTTGATTTGTACCACATGGTACAGAAGGCATATCCTGCTCCGTCATGAAGGAGTGCTTGTCCATCATGAAAGGATAGGTTGGGATGCATTTCCTTCTTGATGGTGCCAGTGAGAAGAAAAACATAAGTTTCGTCCATGATGAATCCGTAGTATACAGTTCGTCCATGATGAATCCGTAGTATACACCCCCCTCAGGGAGTGGCAGAAGAGTGGACGGATTGAGAACTTGACATCTTTGGAGGGTAATGTTGTCAGGCAACAAAAGATGACATTGAAGGCGAAGATGCCTAGCAGGAGTAACATGCTTAAGTTGGACCTGGTTGACTATGGCAGAAATGTCATGGGGGCCAAGACAACCAGGGGGTGGCCAAGGACAAGATCTCCAGTTCTTTCAATGAGCTCTCTGGCAGCAAAGACGGCCCGAAGGCAAGAGGGACGTCCTCTGGCCACAATATCCAGTTGGCAGGAGAAAAATCCAATAGGCCCTTGGCAGCCTCCAGGACCATGGGCCTGAGTGAGCACTCCTGTTGCATGGCCTTGTCTTTCAGAAACAAACAATTTGCATGCCACTGAGAAGGCTGTCAATTTGGTGTCTTGAGCAGATGTGGGTGAGGAAAGTAAAGATGCTTGACGTACCTGATCTTCTGTAGCAACAGCAAATCCAGTATGGTACCTTTCCTCTTCATCCACAAACAGAGTGGAGTCAGGATCTGGCAAAGCTACTGCATGCCTTGTTGAGAGGTGTCTTATTTCTTCTTTCATCTGTTCAAAGCAACCATGAGGAGTAGTAGAAGAGATATCCTCACCTATTTCTGTGTGAGATTGAGGGTATTTGTCTTTCCATTTACAGTTGTCTTGCTGCCCCCCCCTCTGTAGAGAGCTGATATCGATTTTTTGTGTTTCATGTTTTATTGAGTCAGGTTCCTTTTATGAGATTTCTGGGGACTTAGTGAAGAAAACATGAGGGGCAGCCACCTCCCAGTGATGATACAGGTGTCTTATTTCCATGGGAATCTGGGTCAGGACCGCACTATTTCCTTGAGAGTGCCCAAAACAGTCTGAATAATAATTTTTTTTTTTTTTTTTTGTTAGTGTGGTATTCCCCCCTGGGAAGTGGCGGAAGAGGGGCCAGAGCAACTTTTTTTTTTTTTTTTCAAAATATAATGTTGTCAGGTAGGGGACAAGGTGGAGTAGAGAGAGGAGTAGGAGGAGGAGAAGGTGGAGTAGGAGGGAGGAGTAGGAGGAGTAGAAGGTGAAGTAGAGGGAGGAGTAGGAGGAGTAGAAGGTGGAGTAGAGGGAGGAGAAGGTGGAGTAGAAGGTGAAGTAGAGGGAGGAGTAGGAGGAGGAGAAAGTGGAGTAGAGGGAGGAGAAGGTGGAGTAGAAGGAGGAATAGGAGGAGTAGGATTGAATAAGAGGAGGAGGGAGGAGTAGGAGGAGGAGAAGGTGGAGTAGGAGGAGGGGAAGGTGGAGTGGGAGGGAGGAATAGGAGGAGTGGAAGGTGAAGTAGAGGGAGGAGTAGGAGGAGGAGAAGGTGGAGTAGAGGAGAGGAGAAAGAGGAGGAGAAGGAGGAGGAGAGAGAAGTAGAAGGAGGAGAAGGTGGAGTAGGAGGAGGTGGAGTAGAGGGAGGAGAAGGTGGAGTAGAAGGTGAAGTAGAGGGAGGAGTAGGAGGAGGAGAAGGTGGAGTAGAGGGAGGAGAAGGTGGAGTAGAAGGTGAAGTAGAGGGAGGAGTAGGAGGAGGAGGAGAAAGTGGAGTAGAGGGAGGAGAAGGTGGAGTAGAAGGAGGAATAGGAGGAGTAGGATTGAATAAGAGGAGGAGGGAGGAGTAGGAGGAGGAGAAGGTGGAGTAGGAGGAGGGGAAGGTGGAGTGGGAGGGAGGAATAGGAGGAGTGGAAGGCGTGGGTAGTGGAGGATACATCAGAAATCAGAATTAAGTAGAAATGCAATGGAGGCTACAAATAGCACATGTACAACAACTGTTAACTGGCCCTATGTTTTCCCTAGAGAAAAATAATAAAAGGCTAACAAGCACATCTGTCTGTACAGGCCTCGAACGCTTCACTCCGTGGGTATCCCGCAGTGGCTAGTCCACTACATCTCCCACACCAGACTTTTGCTCGTACAGACAGACGCTATCCCTGACTCTCTCTTTTTTTTTTTTTTCAACCTATTATAAAATATAACTCTTACTTACATCACAAATATACATTATCGCAATTTTATGTCTCGCAAAAGAGATAAAACTTATTTTACTCTTCACTGATAATGTATTAAAACTTACAAAATAGACAAATAACATTGTTTTTCTGCGAGATAAATGAAAAAGATAATGGAGGTTTTGTTAAGCTTTACATTTAGCTATACATTAATTTATCCTTTCTGGTTTCCAGTTTCTGGCTGTTAATGACAATGTACAATGTAATAGAGCAGCGGGAAAAGCTAGCAGAATGCTTGGTTGTATAGGGAGAGGTATTAGCAGTAGGAAGAGGGAAGTGCTCATGCCATTGTACAGAACACTGGTGAGACCTCACTTGGAGTACTGTATACAGTACTGGAGACCATATCCTTAGAAGGACATGGATATCTTAGAGAAAGTTCAAAGAAGGGCTGCTAAACTGGTTCATGGATTGTAGGATAAAACTTACCAGGAAAGGTTAAAGGATCTTATCATGTATAGCCTAGTGGAAAGACGAGACAGGGGAAATATGATAAAAGCATTTAAATACACAAAGGGAATCAACACAGTTAAAGTGGAGTCTATATTTAAAAGAAGGAAAACTACAATAACAAGAGGACATAGTCTCAAAAATAGAGGGACAAAGGTTTAAATAAAAATACTATCAGGAAGTATTACATTACTGAGAGGGTAGTGGATGCATGGAATAGCCTTCCAGCTGAAGTGATAGAGGTTAACACAGTAAAGGAGTGTTTAAGCATGCGTGGAATAGGCATAAGGCTAAGCACTTGCTGCTAGTAACAGATCTAGAATCAATACACTATAATGCCCAAAGTCTCGACTTCTATGCATATATAATAATAAAATATCTGGGCTTACATTAAAAAAAAATATGTTAGTCAGTCTTTAATCTTGGTGGTTAACATTATCCAATAAAGACAGATTGGAACACACTCCCCCCTTATCCATTTGTTAGTAGTTAGGCTCATAATGTTTTCTGGTTCTTTTTCAATTAGATCAAAACATCTTGAGACCAATCTTTAATTGTATTACCATTTGTTCAAGAAATCTTTGTTTATTAGAAATTTCTTTTAGCATGTTATCAATTTTTTGTACACAAAGTTAATACATATTGTTACTTAACACGTGAAGATCTCGTCAGCCATGGATGGCCAGAACTGACACGATATATGGGCAGATATGACCTCACTAAGGGCAGAGTGAAGGCACTTAAGGACAACCTTCTTTTGTTCTAGGGGGCATTTTCCTTTAGGGCATACTAAGTCTCTCTGGAGGCGTGGGTTTCATGGGAAGTAACATTCTGTTCGGCAAAATGAAAATCTGAACTGTGGACAGACTTGACGGATTAAATAAGACAGTTGTGAATATTATACATCTAACAGCCCACAAAGCTGTCTCTAGAAACATATACTAACTTAATAACTTCTATTCCTGCATCAGATTCACTCCCTAACCATCCTATCAATTTCTATTGAGATAACAAAATACACAATTAGAATATTTTCTAGCAAAAATTTCATTGCTAAAATCTTATCAGTAGCTTCTGAATAACTCTACAGAACACCGAAGAGACAGACCTAAATCGCAAGCATGTCACCACCCCCCCCCGCGTCTCACAGAAGCGAGGGGAGGGGGGGGTGTTTTAGCAGAGGGGGATTTGAGTGGAACAAGAGAGAGACTGCCTGCCAGCACGAATTTAACCATGTCAACGCTGTACAGTAACAAGACAGAAGGACAATTACATTACAAAGCAAAAACACAACATTTCATTTAAACCCCCACCCTCTACCAGGGTAATGGCTAACACAAAATACAAAAACCCCACAGCGTTTTAAGATTGGGGTGGGATGGTGACCATGGTCAGCTACATTTCGGTCATTACTGACAGGATGATGGAAGTGGTCACCTCCTGGAACCCCCGACAGGGCACTGGCTGGGATAACTTCCCAGTAACACAATTATTATGATATACATACAGTTCTTAACCCTTTATGATTTATCTCTTCCTCTACCCAACCCTCCTGCTGGATAGCCTTTCTACTCTGTACCATGCTTCAGCAGTACGCAATAAATCATTATCTGTAAGCTTGCCTTTCTTCTCTGTCAGTAATCTACGCCAGCTTTCTGGCTGTAATCTACCACATGAAGGCACAGCAATTCTACACACTTTAGCAATCTTTGCAACATTTTTAACCAGTTCTTCACCTTCTCTATCTTCAACTAAATCACACGCGAGCCAGCCCCTAGCGGGCTTACTCGTTTCCTGTCCCATATCCCCCTATACAAAGCGTATAAAAACATATACAAAGTAAAGGTAAAGGAAAATGAAACAGAACGTCTACAATGCTCGACTGCCACTAGGAAGGGTGGGTCCCTCCCAGTGCGTCTTCCCAAAACGTAGACCAGTCACTGAATCCGTGTACCCTCGATGGTAACCACGGATTGGAGCGGGGTGAGAAGTGTGTGACCAATCACTTCTCTTTCAAGAGAAATAGGAGTGGATAGTGTAAATAGTACAGGAAGTAGAGGAAAAGTAAACAGTGAAAGTAGAGACAGACCCAGGAGTTTGAATGACTCCACACTTAAGACAAACAACATTTCAATTGAAATACAGTGCATGCATCAACAGTAATCCCTTTCCTTTACTCTTGTGGCCACCAAGACCACCTCCCTCAATCTCGTAGTGTCCCCGCTCGGAGAACAACTTTCGTAAGTTTCACTACCAGCGGCCAAGGATAACGACTAACACCGGCCCGAAATCCATATGCCTCCCTCGTTACAGCAGTCCACTAAGTGTGGCCACCTCTATCCTCACTCCCGTAGTGCTCCCTATGGACCCACCCACAAGTCACACTACCCCGTGGTGATGGAGACAACAATGCCTGCCCGAATCCACACACCACAAATAAATTGGAATGCCACCAGCCTCAGCGCTCGAAGCTGGAGGGTACCATAACCTCTGCAAGCAGAGCAACGTACACAATGAGGCTAGCTAGAATATCAAAGTGACGTAACCGGGAAACCCCAGGAGGCAAGTCCCCTCCACAGAATCCCCCAACCCTTCTTTTTCCTTACTACTGTTAGCTAGACAGTACCTAAAAGAAGTAAACAGGAAAACAGGACCCCTTTGGAAAATCCCCACAGGTCCACCCCCCCTTTTTTCCCAACAGTCTGGGCCAAGTGACTCCTAAAAAGGGGTAAAAACAGGCAACAGAAGACCCCCAGGCAACCACCCACGGGTCCACCCCCCTTTATCTCTAAAGAGGGAAAGAACAAAACATATACCACTAGCACACCCAGGCAACAGATAGACTAAATGCAGGTAAACAAATGGGTAACAAGACACCGGGCAAGATATTACCTGTCTTTGATGCCCTCCCGGGAAGCAGTCACAGACACGTGGACGGGTCAATCAAAGGGGCTGGAACATACCGGTGGCTCCTGCAGAAGTCTCTACCGTGTACTCAGAGGTGATCAGTCTCTCTTCCTTCCCCCCTGATTCCTCCGTCCAACAGCGTCTTCCTTAGGACGGCTTACCGGCGGAGGCCATAGCCCGATGCCCCACGTTGGATGGACGCCAGATTGATGTAGATTAATTTAGAAATAAACAAAAATGTTTAAAAGTCTATCTGTTCCTGTCCAAATCTGAGATGAATAAATTGCGTATACGCAGAAGTAAGTTCACACTGACACATGCAGTTCAGGTTAAAAACACTTCAGGAAATTTATTAGCATCTAGTTAAAAAGCGGGCACGCAGGCCTTTTTATATGCAAAATGACATCATCATTGAATATCAGATAATAACAAATAAACATCATTAATTGGGTTAAATGTTAAGTGGCTATGTCAGTGTCCACCCATTAATATATTAATTGGCTCAGAGATTTGAGTGACTAGTGAGGCACCCTCCCATCATGGGATGTCGTCGCCATTGCTCTTTAGCACGAGGCTTACTCGGTGGAAAGGGGGGCTTGGGCGTCATTTTACGTAGTTAGTGATGTCAGTCTCGTGGTCTGTTCCAAGGTTCTTTTATGAATAGAACATTTCATTTTGTCACTGTTCTCCTGGCCTTGGATTATACTATGTTGCAAGTCAACGGAGATCCGCTAACTCCGGGGCTAGTTATGTCCTTAGAGAGAGAAAATACAATCTCTTATTCATTATACTGAATACTGTCAGGAAATTCTGTCATGTAAGGTGAACAAAATGGAGTTAGTACAATAATTCAATACAGGTTCTAATAAAGATTTTAATAATTCTACATCAGGGGTGAGAATGGTATCTGACAGGTTAACTACTCTCAAATCGTCAACTAGTACCGTCTGCGTGCTCTTCCTGGGTAGCGGGTCTGCCTTTGATTTTGAACTTCCCCCTCTCGGGGGGGCTGACCTAAAAAAGCCTCCCCTTTTTTGAGAATACCCTTATTGCATTGTGGAGTAATATTCGTTGGAACCAAAATTTGTTCAGTGTCAGTGTCGGATGTATCATAGTCTGAAGTCATATAGTGGTCAGAGTCAGCCCTAGTAGTTTTCTTAAAACGTCGATATACCTTCCCATTCTTATAATCGTCGTTATCCCTAATAAATTTATTATGTTTCCGACTTTTTACATTGTTCTGATATTTAGTAAGGTTTTGTTGTAATCTTTGTTCCTGTGAGGTAAAGGAGGGATCATCTTTACAACTCTGTATCCCTTCTATAGCTATGTTAACTTTTTCATTCACAGTTTTTAGCCTTTCCGATTCGAACCTTTGTAGAATGTCCATAAATTTATTAGAGCAGGAATTGGCTGCCTCCTCCCATTCTTTCAGAAGTACTGGATCGTCCATCTCTACATTAGGGATGGTTTGTATTCTCAAGCCTCTAGGAATCATTGACTTGCTTATATATTTTTGGAGTGAAGTCACCTCCCACCCCAGCCTAATTTGCTGTTTGCAAAGGTTTGATAAGGTTCTAAATTTGGCATTTATGTTGTCTTGTTCAGGTAGGTATGTTACATCTTTGTCAAAAAACACTGAATCTATATCCGTACACGATTTATTGGACTCCTTTAACTGGAACAGAAAGTTAGTCATGATGAACTGATCTCTGTATTGTATAAACGATAGTGTGATAACACACTCAAACGGTATTGAAACCTCTAGTAACAAATAGTAGTAAAAGAATGTAGAAAGAAGGGAAGGCACCTAAGTGCCAGAATCCCAACTAGAGTGTGTCGAACTTTCTAGGGAAAAATAGATAGGTGATCCCGGGCTAGAGTAGCAACAGGAGCACTTAGATGAAAGTTCTGCAGAGGATATGCTAGTATAAAATAAAATCACTTGATTTTTCTAGATCTAGATGGAGTCCATCACTCCTTATGTAAATTATTACGCTTTAGTGGTTATGGTGTATTAATTTTCATTTGCTACTTTTACGTTTATTTGGGATCATACTTTTTAGTAGATACCCCTCAATAAAGTGATTTTATTTTATACTAGCATATCCTCTGCAGAACTTTCATCTAAGTGCTCCTGTTGCTACTCTAGCCCGGGATCACCTATCTATTTTTCTAATTTAACTCCTAAACAGCAAAAAAAAATGAGCAGTGAGAATACAGGGGCATGCGCTATACATCAAAACTGGTTAATTAATCTAAAGTTGTTTTGATGCCTATAGTATTCCTTTAACCCCTTAAGGACACAGCTTCAAAAGCTTGTCTTGCACTTAATGACAAGCAATTTTTGCATTTTTTTTGTTGTTTGCGTTCAACTGCAATTTGCATTTTACTAAATTATTGCACCAACACATATTATATACAATTTTTCAAGACAAAAACAGCTTTAATTTGATGTAATATATATAAGGAAACTTTGGATTTGTATATATATATATATATATATATATATATATTTGTGTATATATGTATATATACACAAATCCAAAGTTTCCTTGCACATCAGGCTCAATAGAAATATACTTAGAAATGCCAGGTGCTGGGCCTGGGTCATCCAAATATACAGAAATCGAGTTGATGGTCTGCACTCACAGTCTTGATAACATATAACTTTATTGTTTACATTAAAAAATTATGCCAAATAGTCATCAACGTTTCAGTCCCGGGTCATGCTGTCCTGAGGAAAGTCCCGAATCGGGACTAAAACGTTGACGACTATTTGGCATCATTTTTTTATGTAAACAATGAAAGTTATATTTTATCAAGGCCGTGAGTGAGGACCATCAACTCGATTTCTGTATATATATATATATATATATATATATATAGTAATTATAGCACTCCAAGGACTTCAAAGAAATATATTGTGAAAAAACTTAGCTTTTATTCAGGCATCTGCCAGTAGTAGATCAACGTTTCAGTTCTCTAATGGAACTTTCGTCAGGATACAGTGCATTACAAACAACAGTGCTTATATAACATACATACACATTAACATAATCAAAACAATGTATACAAGCTGTACTTACAATTGACCCTAGGAGTGTTAGCAGCTGGTGTGAATAAACTCGTTAATGACTCACACTCAGTTAATAACCATCAATGTATTTAAAGGTACAGACCAGGTGGAAAATGCTGGTCATGTAGAAGAGCCCATGGGATAGTGTGTTTAGTAAGGGCATTTAATAGAAGAAGCTCTATTAACAAGACATATGGTATAGGGAATGCAAATGATAGTCCAGTTGGAAGTATAAAGCAAAAATAAACAATAATAAACAATACACATGGTCAGTAGCAGTAGTGTTAAAAGAATAAATCATATATAGTATTGGTCATATAGATACAAGCTGACTGCAGCAAATGCAATAGTTGCCAGTAATAAAAAAATAAGTATAAATATAAAGCATGTACCCAGGATTGTAGTTATACTGTTAAAGAAAATATATGATCATGGCATGAGTACAGTGAGTTACTGATTCACTAGTTTACATACTGCCCGATCAATGGTGCAGAATACTAGTACAGAGTATGTTAACAAAAATACTGGATATAGTTGATGCATCATAGGAATATTCCCAGGGAGTACTTTTCGTTGAGTCCTTTTGGATGTACCGTGTCGAGAGTTCTTATCCAGAAGAGTTCTTTCTGTAATAAAAGTTTTTTGCGGTCACCGCTGTGTATGGGTAAGGGTTTGTGGTCGATAGCTAGGAATTTCATACTCGGTAAAAGATGATTATGCTCGAGGAAATGTTTTGCCACTGGTAAGTCTGAACCATGTCTCTATAGGCCACCCGAATGCTGGAGCGGTGGTTCCGGATCCTTTCACGCAGTGGGAGATCTGTCTTTCCTATGTACGAAAGGCCGCAAGGGCACATCAATTTGTAAATGACGAAGTAACTCGTGCATGTCAGGTGGTGGCGGATAGTGAATTTCTTCCCTGTGTGGGGATGTGTGAATGACTTACTTGGGATCATGTGGCTGTAAGTATCCTGACGAAAGTTCCATTAGAGAACTGAATCAATTTGTAAATGACGAAGTAACTCGTGCATGTCAGGTGGTGGCGGATAGTGAATTTCTTCCCTGTGTGGGGATGTGTGAATGACTTACTT
>OW240916.1:174009530-174136049 GCA_933207985.1 Pelobates cultripes | reverse complement strand
GGGATCATGTGGCTGTAAGTCACGCAGCCCAAGCATCTATAGCATCCAGTGTTCAGATGTTTTGATTGAGGGTTGTAGCAGTGGGTAGGGTCTGTTTTGACCAACAGGTCCCTTAGGTTTCTTTGTCTGCGATAGCACATCATAGGGGGATCTTTGAAAACTTGTGGGAGAGACTCATCATTTCTCATCATTCTCCAGTTGCGGTCCAGTGATTCCTTAAGATGGTGTGACATAGTGGTATACGTGGATGGGAAGTCTTTCGCTATTTGGGGGTTTTGCTATCTGTGTCTCATAACACTTGTCCAAGGCCGTCTGCAAAATCTTGTTGCTGTAGCCCTTGGCTTTAAACTTGTCCCACATTTGTTGTAGCTGAATGTGGGTGTTGCTGGTATTGGAATTGTTGCATATCACCCTTAGGAACTGAGAATAGAGCAGCGAGTTAATGAGATGCCTTGGATGATGGCTGGTTGCATGCAAGAGGGTATTTCTGTCTGTTGGCTTGCTGAAGAGAGTACAGGCTATGGTGTTTTTTTTCTTTGTAGAGACGTATGTCCAGGAAGTCAACCGTGTAAGGATCTATTGTCATGGTGAGTAGTACCGGGGTATCAAGATGGTTGATAGTCTCAAGCATCTGTGTGGTGGAATCCGGTGTGCCATTCCATATCATGATGATGTCATCGATGAATCGTCTGTAAAAAGCAATGTTGGCTTGAAAGGGGGTTAGGATGTTCTCCTGCTCAAAGATGTACATGTAGCCGTTTGCGTACATGGGGGCCATGGCCACCCCCATTGATGTCCCAGAAATCTGTTGATACCAAGTTCTTTCAAATCTGAATTAATTCATACTTAGAACAAGATGTAGTAATTCCGTGGTGTAGTCTATGGGTGGGCCCACATAGTATGTGGAGATGGTTAATAGTTTGCACATAGCTTTGATACCATCTTGGTGTGGTATGATAGTGTACAGGTTTTTCACATCACATGTTATGAACATGCAGCAGGGTCCAGGGTATCGGTATTTCGGAGAGATTGGAGTAAGCTTGGGGTATCTTTGATGCAGGTAGGTAGGTTCTCGATAGTTTCTTTGAAAAGAAAGTCAAGCCATTTGGCTATTGGTTCCAATACTCCCCCGATGGCCGAGACAATCGGTCTACCTGGAGGCCTCGTAGGGTCCTTGTGCATCTTGGGTAGTGTGTAAATGATTGGAGTTTTAGGATGTTTCTAATAGAGATACTGAAAAAGTTCTGTGGTTATGTATGTTGCGTCTAGACTTCTTTGCAGAGTGTTAAAGAGGGTCAACATTATCCTCTCTGTTGGATCAGCTGGTAGTTTTAGATAGGTTGATGTATCTTGAAGTTGTGATAGTATTTAGCCTCTGTAGTCATTGTAGTTCAGGAGAACTATTCCGCCTCCTTTATCCGCTGGGCGGATGATTAGGTTAGGGTCCTTTGCTAGTGAAGAAATGATTTTCCTTTCATCCTTTGTAATATTGGTAGACAGTTTAGAATGTTCTTTGAGGTGTAGTTGAGTCTCTTGGTTGATTGATCTGAGAAAGGCTTTAATCGTAGGTTGATTAGGCAGGGGATCAAATGAGCTTTTGGGTTTGAATTTGTTGAGGGCACCACTGGATGGAGTTGGAGTCTTTTTGAAGAATCCAGTGGTGCCCTCAACAAATTCAAACCCAAAAGCTCATTTGATCCCCTGCCTAATTAACCTACAATTAAAGCCTTTCTTAGATCATATGAAATAAATACAGATATGGAAATACACACTGTATTGTGGTTAAAGAGATAGACATAGATCAGCAGAGATAACAATGCAGTTCCTGGCTAATGTTAAATGATGATAAAGTCCTTGATACAGTCACAAGAGTCTTTAGCAGCAGGAATGCACACAACAAACTTCTCTTAAGGACATCAATAACTACATCTAAACAGTTAAACTCCTAGGTACCTGCAGGTAAATTATGTGCACAACGCTGGGGCCCTTAGGTGTAGGTAGCGCTACGCAGGAACAGTTATAAGGGAGAATCCAGAAGCAATCTCTGGAGACAGTACATTTGAGTGACTTCTGTAACTGCAGATATTTCCAGAGAGATCCAGCAGAATGTAGGACAGCAGTAGAACAACAACTGCAATCCTTTCACTTCCTTCTGCTGACAGGATGCAAGAGCTCTCCTGCAGAAAGTTCCAGAATCTGCAGGGAGCTCAACATGAAATAAAAATATTCTAATTCTCCTAGCAGAGCAATAGACAGTCTCCAACTTCTTGTAGTTGCAGTGCATTAGCCTTCCCCTGTTATTATTTCACTGTCCCAGCAGTAATAGACCATTGAAACAGGTAGGAGCACACTTTCTTTAAGCAGACTCAGAGAACATGGCTTTCCTCCTGTCTTCCTCTTCCTGCCATCCTAGCCCTTCCTCCTCACATGACAAGGCAAAGGGCACAGTTCAATATCTCAAAACTTAAAGCAAAACAGTAAAATATAGCAGTATGTTAGCGTCATTTTTTTGCTAGTTTGTACCAAGTCTAGTAGCAATTAGCATTTGTTCTGCCTTTTTGACACACACTTGGAGATGTTACCGTATATTTTGCAATCCTTATGTGTGCTATGGCAGTATAACACCTAATATGTTGCTCAGCTATGTCGTCTTAGTACAACAATTTTCCCATGTGTACCTTTTTTCAGGGATATGTGGATGTTGAAGGGGCACACCACTTTCATATTTTTCAAAAGTGGATGCTGGACCCGTTTCATTTTAGCAGCTCATGCTTGCAAATTACCTCTCAAAGACTGCATCTATTTTTAAATATAATCAGCTAATCAATTCAAATGAACAAGTGCATACTGTTTGCTGTGAAAGGGGGAATATTTGGCATAGTACCCAGTCATCTGCGTCCCAGGCAATGCTGTCACTGATTCCGGAACCAAAACACAGACAGACCACAAAGAGAGAGAACAGAGAGAGAGAAACTTGTAATACCGGTCCTTAGAATGGCCGGGCTATACAAGCAGAGAATAGTCAATGTACAAGCAGAAGTCAAAGGAGTAAAGAAAAATGGAACAATGATAGGACAAGCCAAGGTCAAGGATCAGAGAAGACAGGATAAAAGGGAACCAAAGCCAAGATTCGGTAACCAAACAATCAGACACATGACTAAAATCACACCCCAAAACCGGTTTACTTATTCAGCCTGGGTGTGGAAATACCTAGGCCGGGCTGAGAGGGGCAATCAGGGCAGAAATAACTGGTCTCAGCTCTTACACCCCTCTTGTAACACAGCCTGCACCTTTTCTGTGGGGTTTTCTTTTTGGGGTTTGATGGAATCCTGAAGCAGAAGTGACCTGCCTCTATTCTTCTGCTAGGCTCCACTGATGGTCCCCCTCTGTTGCACTGAAGCAACCAAGAAATTAGCTGAAACTGAAATGATAGAAACATGCATTTCAGCTCAGCATTTGCCTTTTTTTAAATTACAAAGGCATTGTGGATTGCCGTCTGCATTATATATATGCCCACTTTTTTATACCATGCCCTGGTCTTTCGCTTGATCAAATACGGCTGCATCAGTTGATCAAACAGTGGGATACTATTAAAAAAAATATCAATATACAAGTGATATCCCTTCTTTAGTAACGGCATGATTAGGTCCCAGACAATTTTCCCACTTGTCCCTGCTATATCTGGGCAACCTGGGGGATCCAGATGGATATCCCTTCCTTCATATACACGGAAGGTGTACACATAGCCACTGCCACTTTCACACACTTTATAAAATTTGATCCCATTTTGGGTGTAATGGAGCTCCCTGTACCCCTGGCTGGGTACCTCCTCCAAGGACCGCTTCCTAGTTGGAACAGTTGCTGTGGACAGTTGCTGTGGATTGACTGTGGCCCTGGAACCACTCCTTCCTGGAGCTGAATGGGGAATTAGCTTTAGTCCTTTCAAGGACTTTCCCCGTTAAATCCCCTGCAAGCTGGAACAGCAGACACAGGAGTAAATCTTCTTTCCCTCCAATAACAGGAAGACACACAGTTTTGGAGTGTAAGCTGGAATAGGATTTTAATGGAGGCACACTCGCCTTTTATGCAATTCCCCCAACAAGGGTGACACCCACGTGGACCTTGTTGGGCACAGGGACACAAAGTTATAAACAAATCACAATAGAGTTACAATCTCAGATACTCCCACACATAATACTATAAGCCTTCCCTTACTTAGGAGATAATTGAGCACTACACTAAACTCAATTATCTCCAAACACAAAAACACACATTTTTACCAAAACCCCAAAATGCCTTAAAGCACACAATATCCCCACAAATCTTACATCCCCTGATAGACCAACATATCCAAAAATCACTCGGATCAGATCAGGGGTTCAGAAATTCTATGGAAGTCCTATTTTGACCGGCCCAAACAGTTCCAGAGAATCACGGCTTGCGGCCGGTCTAGTTCGGTAGTTTTCAAACTAACAAACTAATGAACAAAGTCATTAGTCTTACCCTGAAGCTTGTTCCATTCAGCCAGACGAATGATCCCACCGAACAGTGCTCTTCTAACTTGTATAAAACCGAACGCAGGCAATTATAGAAATCCAGCGGTGCTAGGGAGTTTCTGTAGCCGATTTTAGTTCCAGGAGACTCATGCCCAAACACTGCTGCCTGCGTTCATGCGAACAAGATAGCTGCCACCTCGTGGTTGCTTATAGGAAGGGCCGCCACCCAGACGAACAATTAGAACACTGCGGTGAGAAACGTTCCAAGTTGTTAATAGGTGTTAACAAGCTCCAGGGTGGTCTCTGTTCGTGCGGTTGTTTGGTAAACGAACCATATAATCCAAATTGCACGAACAGAGACTTTTACGCTATTTTCTACAGGGTCCATAGTCTGTGGGCAGGAGGCTGGCAAGCAGGCTTCTCCAGGAGCTTGTGGCAAACTCAGGTAAAAAGGGGAGTTTGCCTAATCGGATCTTTTGGATGGGATGTACTGTTTAAACCTCAGTCTTCCCTTAAACTTCATGAGGGATTCATCAAGAGAAATATGTTTTTTGGGTGTATAAATAGTGGCAAATATTTTGCTAAAGCATTCATTAATTACTTCCCTTGCGGTTTCGCTCTTAAGTTGCTGGTGTCAACGTTCTAATGGGGTACAGAGGTGGTCCTCGTTCGGGAGAGGAAAGAATTCTGTTCATAT
Organism: Pelobates cultripes; assembly: GCA_933207985.1. NCBI lineage: Eukaryota > Metazoa > Chordata > Amphibia > Anura > Pelobatidae > Pelobates > Pelobates cultripes. Next base: position 174,130,856 of record OW240916.1, on the reverse strand, counting down.
GTTCATATGTATGTACTCCAGAAAAGGAAAAAGGAGAAAACATATGAAATAAAGGGAAAAACATACGAATAGGTGGTAAGTTCTGCCACAAGACCTTACATGCACGGGTTAAAGGGAAACACCAGTGCCAGGAAAACAATCCGTTTTCCTGGCATTGCAGGTCCCCTCTCCCTCCCACCTCCCAATCCCCGGTTGCTGAAGGGGTGAAAACTCCTTCAGTGACTTAGCAGAGGCAGAGACCTTCTTCCTCTGCCGCCGCTCCTCTTCTGCATTACGTCGGCCGGTGGGCGAGACTGATCCCACCCGCCGGCCGGGGAGACTTAATGCGCATGCGCAGCAATGCCGCGCATGCACATTAGAGTTCCCCATAGGAAAGCATTGAAAATGATTTTCAATGCTTTCCTATGGGGAATTGAGCGACGCTGGAGGCCCTCACACAATGTGCTATAATCCAGGAAGTGCCCTCTAGTGGCTGTCTACTAGAGGTGGAGTAAACCCTGCAAGGTAATTATTGCAGTTTATAAAAAAAATGCAATAATTACACTTGCAGGGTTAAGAGTAGTGGGAGTTGGCACCCAGACCACTCCAATGGGCAGAAGTGGTCTGGGTGCCTGGAGCGTTCCTTTAAGTCTCCTGCTGTAGGGAGTTCCAGGTTTTTTTTCTTCTCCTCAGTGCTGTGGGGGTTAATTCTCCTGCAGCACGGAGTCTATTAAAGAACTCAAATAAATGGTAATGCATTCAGCATTTGCCCTTTCGTTTTATATATAATTTGTATGTAGGACTTTTGTTTATGTTATACTAAACAAATCGTAAAAAGTCTGAAAATTCGTACAAAATCATATTCGTCCAATAATGAATGCACATGTCTAATACAAACAGAGCAAACTCTCACACAGTCGGAGACTGATGTCACAACTAGTTTTTGCCCACGCCACTCTCACTGAGGTGAACGCAGCGTTCCTGGATTGCTCCAGCTTGGAGGTCATGTGCCGTTCTCTCCATGGAACTGCAAACATCTCTGCACTATCTGCAAGGTTGCTGGATTTCCATTGCAACCTCACACCACCTACAGGTGTTCTCTGAAATTACAGGTCCCTGTGGGTGTTAAATTTTATACTCACCTTTTAGTGATGTCATATTTGTTGGACATCTTGCACAGATCACACCCCTTTGTGTGTCCTGGTGCAGGGTGATGATGGTTTCCAATAGTATTCTTTCTAGCCGTATTTAAGTTCCCCCCTTGTTGGGAATCATTGCCCTGTTGTGGATCTTGCAAGCCTGAGAGTGCATAGCAAGACCACTTAATGTTATCTCACATATATATTATTATTATTAAGTGTTCTTGCATAGCAAGACCACTTAATGTTATCTCACTTAATGTTATTATTATTATAGCCAAATTAACCACCCTAACTCCTCCCACAGTTTTTACACTACATAGGCAGTAATATACCAAAACGTGCAGATTGTTCCCGATTGGATTGCTATTACTTTGTGGAATGTTTCGCCGAATGGTTGACGGAATATCGTCGTTCTTGTGGTGAAAATTGGTCCCATAGGAATGAATGGAAAAATTTTAAAAACTAGAGTGGGAGCTGGCAAAAGCAGAAAAATCAGGACATGATTTCTAAACTGCCACCACTCCCTCATTTTCAAGCCCACCTACACAAATCTTATATCAAAACGTTCAGCTATCCTGCTGCCACTAAAATTGTCCACGGCTAAGCCATAATCCTGATAGTTTTCACAATATGAGCATTTGTTTGCAACTCACGCTGTCCATTGACATTCATTGAAACTCCACTCTACCAGTTCAAATTTGAAGGACAATTTCTAAACTGCAACTGTGCCTTCATTGTTAATATTTCAGAGACATACTATGCATCAAAATTTAGGTCTGGGTCTTGCGATTCTCACAACGTAAAGCTCTTCACTGTAGGATTTATACTTTTTAAAATACGACCGTTTTAAGATGGCAACCGCCAAAATACTTTGACCTGTGCCAGGCTGGAGCAGCAAGTAATGTCATAGACAGGGCCTTTTGTACACCTGCTAATGTTTTTATAAATGTATGTTTTAATGTAACTGTGAAGCACTTTGGGCACAACGTTGCAATTAAATGTGCTATGTAAATAAATAAAAGTTGAAATGCATTTCTCACTCTATCAATATCGGCAATATCTTTAGTGGCCGATACCGGTATTTCTGGAAATACCGAATATCGGTAAAACCGATAATCGCTCGATCCCTAGTTGTAGACTACTGGTGGAGGCAAGAACACTTCACACCATTTCCCCAGAAATTGTAGCTTTTCTAGTTATTATTCTGTTTTTCCTGTTGCTGACCTGGTTTCGTATTTTGACTATTCTGACTCTCTGTATCCCTGTTTCAGTGCCTTTAAAGAAACGGATCCAGTTCCAGTGTTGCCCGGTATATCAGGGAAGCTGTCACCCTTAACTGACACACAAATTCTTGTACTTAGAGCCAGTCTGGAGAGCTCTATGTCAGGTGAGCACACTTAAAATTATTTTTACTGTATGAAGTGTTTAAACCCTCTACACTTAATGTATTTGTTTCCACCCTTCTTGTCTTCCGATCTATATACCATACGGAGGGCATAATCCTCTATCCGGAAGATTTAAAGGGGTTATATGCTACCTAAAAGCATATCAGTTGCAGAGTTTGGAGCCTATGTCTATGTCTTATCTTTATATATCTGACTCTAACTACCCCAAAGAATTACTTTGAAGGGTGAGTTTTAAATACATAGCGCTGCACTAATATCACCAGGTAGTTTGAAGTTTATTCACTTCCACACTTGGACTTGTGTGTATCTTTTACATTTTTTGACTAGTGGGTGATTTTGGAGCACCCACACAGTGTTCTAGCTGCTATACTACAAATTACTGTAATATAGTGCCTATATCTCACATGTTTGTTTTTTATATTATTATAATAAGAAAAGAGAAATGTTAAGTTTTAGAAAATAGTAACGAACGGAAATGGGCATTACCGAAGAAATGACATCACTTTTGGGTGTCTAATAGATATGACTCTTGGGAAATGTAGTGAAATCGGACAGGGGGCGGGACGCTGATAGCGTTATACCCTGCTGAAATCAAACAGATGTATCATAAGAAGGGGAAAATAAATATATGGTCAAAACTCAAGTTTTGAGAGTGATATTGAAGAATGTGAGAAGAATTTGTGAGCAAAAGATTGTAATAATGAAAGGAGCTAAGCTAGAAACAAGGTAGTGAAGAAAGGAAGTGATCAGATGCTGAGGGTCACGTGACCGATCTCGGCTAAGATTCTAATGAATGAATGAATGGTAGAGGGGAGGTGCTGAAATACTATGATACTGTGGAAGCATGGCGAACCTGTGCTGTATATATTGACCATCTCTTAACTCAGGAGGAGTGAGAGTGGAAGTATGTACAGATACATGTAGGGAAGGGGGGGGGCGGAGCCAACTGCCGACCGGGATGGCTGCATAGTAGCAGAGCTCCGGCGAGGAAGGCACTTAATCCACGGATATCGGGCTAACAAACCAACATTGGACACCCCAAACGCACACCCTCATCCCAGAGAACGACAGGGAGGTCAGTGGCAGCAAAAACTGGAGCCCTGACGAAATATTTCAGGGACTCCAAGGAGGCTCACAAAAACATGGTAGGCCCCAATATGGCGCCGGACTCGCCAGGCACTACATCCCCTCCCTCTAGCCCAGCTGAATCTGCAGGCTCCCTAGTACTACAAGACCCAGACCTCAAAGATATACTGCAAAATCTAAGCAGGATATAGCTAACATGCTGGGGAAACAAGAAGCTGCATTTCAGACTAAACTAGAAAGTGTGGGAGCTGATATAAGGAATGTTAAAGATAGAGTGAGCACACTGGAGGATGACAGAGATGCAATACAACTTCAAGTGTCACACATGCAATCTGTTATAGAAGCACACTCTTCACAGGCGTTTGATATACAACGCTCACTGGACGATATGGATAACAGAGGTAGACGAAATAATCTCTGATTAAAAGGGCTACCTGAACAAGACACAGAAAACCTAGCGGAGGTACTGAAAGAAATATTTAATCTCCTCATGGGAAAACAAGCTGATACACCAATTATGTTTGATAGGGCGCACAGAGCACTGCGCCCTAGAGGAGCGCCAGCGGACAAACCAAGAGATATAATCTGCCGTCTACACTATTACTCCCAAAAAGAAGACATACTCAAAGCACTAAGACAAGCCTCCCAGCCTTTACTATATAAAGAGGCTCCAATCTCGATTTACCCTGATCTATCCTGGCTGACGCTGCAGGCAAGACGGACTCTCAAACCCATAACAGACATCCTACGCCAGCACAACATCAGGTACAGATGGGGTTTCCCTCTGGCGCTAAGTGTTAACCACCAAGGCAAAGTATTTACCATCAACTCCACTCATGATGTTCCCGTCTTTTTACAAGCATTGGATTTACCGGATACAAGAGTACCCGACTGGTATGGACTACCACAACCACTACAAAGGGAACCACTACAACAGCGCACAAGATGGCAACAAACGCCAAAAAGACGGAGACCAGAGCAAGCACTCTCCAGGGCGTCTACGCCAAGGGGAGGCCCCACAAATATGTACTGATCTCCAAGCTCCCAAACCAACGCACACCATGACCATACAGTAACACCAGAAGACCGCTAACATTTTCGCTGCAAATACTCTTCACTCTCTTCATCTCCGTGAGCAATTGGACTGCCGCGGGTAACGGGGCCTTGGCTGGGCGGCTCCCCACTCAACGGGGATCCGCGTCCCTAATGCTACCGAACTCATTCAACAACCGCAAGTATTCTTAATATGCACACACACTGGTGACACTAGCTAAAACCCATGGGCCATAGTAACTACAACACCCGTGTGGTCACGTGAGTGACATTTCTGTAGGAATGATGGGGTCTTGGGGAGGCGGCCACCAGGCTGGGTGCCCGTGTCCCCGACGCCGCCTGACCGATTGGACGCTCTGGGCTGGGTGCCTCTGTTCAATCTCTCAAATAGAAAGGTTATATACACACATCACCCTACTGCTATCTGTGGTTCGTAAACCTCTCCATCATGCTCGCAAGAGCAAACCCCACGGGAAGATAAGAGATACTGAGAGATAGCAGTCCAGCAAACTTCCTGGGGAATGTTAATGACTCATGTGAGACTTCTGATATAGGATTGATGTTATGTTTTAGCAGCTAAATGCCTACTTCAGGTGATACTGATATTGTCCCAGACACAGATTATGTATAATAACTTACACACATAAGCCCACTATGTACAAGAACAAATATAGAGTGGATGAGGCCTATCCCGGACTCGGAACCTTGGCAACTTAAACCCCATTACCCACTTTCTCCATATAAATCCCCCTTACACGTGGATAGCCAAGGAAATCCGCCTATCCACCATCTCCGCCAAAACCCCCTCATCCGTCCACCCTCACCGGACGGGTGAATAGCCTATATAGGGGATGTTTATATATGCCCCAGAAGTATCAGACCAACATCTGATAACAGTCAGGTAATTACTGACTGTGCGGTGCCAAAAAGGACCCCATCTAGATAGCCCCCCCTAGACGGGGTCAGACACCGTCAATTGACATAGTACTACCAAACCTTGAACGTTATTATTGCAACTGTATATAGTTATTTTTTCTTTGTTTCATATTCCTATTTGTTGTTATATATTTTGGAAATTGTTACACGACACAGATACCGCTTATCAATATACGAACATTGAAAGCAATGGCACAGACACAAACGACTAACACACCATCACAGCCGATACGGATATGTACGATCAATGTAAGAGGATTAAATATGTCTGAGAAACGTACACAAACCCTGATGGAGCTACATCGACTCAGAGCTGATGTAGCCTTCCTGCAGGAAACTCACTTTAGGAAACATAATGCCCCCTCCCTAAGAGACAATATGTACCCCATGGCTTCTTCAGTGACTACACACATGCTAAGTCTCGAGGGGTGGCGATACTGATATCGGCAAAACTTCCCTTTACATATTATTCTCATGAGGTAGATGACAACGGGAGACTACTTATGGTAAAGGGACAAATAGGCTCCAATATGGTCACCTTCGCGAACCTATACTTACCTAACAGGAAACAGGGGAACACACTCAGGAAATATCTACGTAGAATAGAAAATTTCACAGAAGGAATATTAGTAGCAGGGGGTGATGTAAACGTCTCCCTCGACTCCACCCTTGACACGACTTCACAAATAAGGACTTACCAAACCCAGACACGACGCCAGATTCAAAAACTCTTAGACAACGCCCAACTATATGATTGCTGGAGAACACTCCACCCGACGTCCAGAGACTTCTCCTTTTACTCCCCCATAATGGGCTCCTACTCGAGGATAGATATGCTCTTCATGCCACACAGATTTCTACACCTCATACAAAAAAGTAGTTATGGCCCCATCACACTGGAGATTCAGATCCCCTCCTTACCACTTACATCTTTTCACTGGAAGCTAAATGACCTATTACTAAACGATGCCACGGTAACTAATAGAATAAGGGATACACTTACTAACTATTTTTTGGATAACAACGACCCGAATATGTCCCCTACGGTAATATGGGAAGCACACAAATGTGTACTAAGAGGCGAGATAATTGCGTTAGCCTCCAAGCAGAAAAAGCTCAGGGAACTCAGAATTAAAACACTCACGCAAGAAATACGGTGTTTGGAGACCGCCCACAAAGCCAATAATATGATAGACCTCTACCTACAGCTGACAGACAGACGCACAAAACTACAACACCTGCTAAATGCCTCAGTCAAGAGGAAATTACTACTCACTAGACACTCCTTCTACACACAAGGGGGGAAATGCGGCCGCCTCCTCGCTAATGCACTCAAGAAAAAAAGACAAAACACATTCATATCCCATATAAGGACACCAGCAGGTACATTAACCGCCATGCTCCCAGATATCACAAAAGCCTTTCACGATTACTACTCAACTTTATACCACCTTTCCGACAAATCACCGCCCAAAGAGGTAATAGATAAGTTCCTATTGTCCAGAATAAAGCGTATGATACCTACCGTAGACGCTCAATCCTTGGAAGCACCCATCACTACAGACGAGTTTAGGGCAGTGGTGAGGCATCTGCCAGTGGGCAAGAGTCCAGGACCAGATGGTTTCACAGCTAAATATTACAAGCTCTTCACCTCCACACTGAGCATACCTTTCACAACGGCATTCAACGCTCTAACAACACACGCCACCCTGCCTTGGAAGCCCACATTACCTTAATCCCTAAACCTGGTAAGGATCCTACCGACTGTGGAAGTTACTGCCCCATATCCCTTATCAATATCGACCTAAAAATGTTTACAAAAATATTAGCAAACAGGCTGTGCCTTCTCCTCCAGCTTCTTATACACTCAGACCAATCAGGATTCGTCCCAAACAGAGAGGCTAAACATAACACCAATAAAATACTGAACCTGAAGCATTTCTCTCAACACACCCCCACACAAAGCGTCATCTTCTTGGTCGATGCCGAAAAAGCATTCAACCGAATGGATTGGGCTTTTCTTCTAGCCACACTGACAGCGTTGGGCCTTGGCCCAAACTGGATCAGGTGGATTCAATCCATATATTCAAAACCAACTGCTAAAATTCAAATTAACGGTCAACTTTCGCCACCTGTGCGAATATACAATGGAACGAGACAGGGGTGCCCCCTTTCCCCATTACTCTTCATACTAGTCCTAGAACCGTTCCTACAAGGAGTTAGAGACAACCCTGACATACACGGATTCCGAATAAACAACCAAGAATATAAGGCTTCCACTTTTGCGGATGACCTGTTATTCACGATAATGGACCCAATCACTTCCATGGGCCCCTTAGTGGAAGAGCTAGAGCAATACCAAACAGTGTCCAACTTTAAAGTGAACTTCACCAAAAGTGAAATCCTTCCTTTACAAATAGACCCTCAAAACTCCAACTCTCTTAAAGCTCAATTCCCTTTCAAGTGGACAAACAAAGCGATAAAATACTTAGGGGTACAACTTCCGAAGAATCTCTCCTCCCTATACTCTCTCAACTATAAACCTCTCTTAGAAACTATTACCCGAGACCTAGCTCAATGGGCAAAACCCCATTTTGGATGGCTTTGTAGGATAAACATCCTAAAAATGACCATTTTGCCCAAAATACTTAACCTCCTACAAGTATTACCAATCGCACTCCCAAAAGCCTTCTTTACTGCTGTGAGACGGCTCTTCTCGGAATTCATTTGGGCGCACAAACGCCCTCGACTCAGCTACACCACTCTAACTAAAAGGAAAAACCGAGGGGGCCTGGGCTTACCTGATGTTGAAACCTACTATAAGGCAGTCATACTACATCGCATGTACGAATGGAGAGCACCACACCCACACAGACAATGGCGATCTATAGAAGAGACGTTCCTTTTAACACACGCACACAATGTAGTCTGGCACCCCAATGGGCGAATGTTACAAAAGCCACCCTTCTCCCAACACCCGACCATCACTCCCGCACTGAAGGTGTGGAACCAAATCAGGGCCTCCCCAGTACTATCCCAACAACCATCCCCACTATACCCGATATCAAACAACCCCCTTTTTCCCCCGGGCTGCCAAACTCAATTCCTACAACATAACACACAATCACAACAACTTATACTACAAGACGTGATACAAGAGGGAAACATCAAACCAGTGAAAGACCTCATAGTTGACTCCCAGATAACAACGATGCATACTTTCCAGCACGCACAATTGACACACTTTCTTAAGACCGACAATACCCTACTAACGACACTCCGGTCACAGACTGAGTTCGAAACTTTATGCCAAACGCAGGGGATCAAAGGCAAACACCTCTCAACTATGTACAAACTCCTCCAAAAAGACAATAATACTAGTTTTCCACCCATCACACAAACATGGGCGTCCGACCTGAACACATCAATTCCTGACCCCGTCTGGACGAAAATTCTAACTAAGGCCCATTCTACTACAACTAATAACACAATACAAGAAAGTAACTACAAAAAAATCACTAGATGGCATTATACACCAGACAAATTAAGTAAAATATACTCAAACACCCGAAACTCTTGCTGGAGATGCAAACATACCCCAGCTACATCAGCACACATCTGGTGGTCTTGCCCTATAATAAATGCATTCTGGAAAAAAATCTCAGCCCTGATTAAAACCATCACAGACAAATCATTACCCCTTCTTCCAGAAACATACCTATTCTTGCTACCCCCCACTGACATCCCTAAACCACAACTCCACCTCATCCACCATCTACTGACTGCAGCGAACTTACTAATACCTATAAAGTGGAAACAGACTCTCGCACCCTCAGTTAGGGAATAGATACAAAAAGTGGAAGACACTAGGGTTATGGAAGAACTCACCTTCTCACTCACCCATAGATACCCACATTATAAACTAACCTGGGAACCCTGGAACTTATTTATAGACAAAAGCACTCAGGAGTAGGGAAAAGGACGCAATCGAGAGCACATCACGGTATGACCGAGAGTTCTCACCATACTCATTAGCTACAGACTACAACACAAAACCCAAAAACAAAGACAAACCTAATGATCTCTTTAGTCATTGCTAATCCCACACATATTCCGACTCAGACAACATAGACTGAATATATTTTTGTACTATACCCGATAAATATACTTATTTGATTGTGCCATTGTAAACCGAAGTGAAGTTACATCATATACACTGTTGGTATATTGTCTACAAATTGTTACGTATTACAAAACTTATGTTATTGTAAACCCCTTCTCAAGATTGACAAAAGGATTTATAACCATCCTGACTTGTTCAGAAATATGAGAAACGATTGTTATTCATTTATGCATACTGAAAAAAATAAATATATAAATAAATAAATAAATGTAGGGAAGGGAGTGGGGATAAGAATATATATAAATATAGGGGAAAAGAGGGAAAAGCAGGATAATAAAAGTGATACCATTAAAATTAGGTAATGGTAAAAAGAGGAATAGTTTAGTGAATAAATGAGAAAAATAATGAATAATATATAGAGAGGTAATATTAAGTAGAGCAGTTAATAATACTAATAATAACTAGACAAATAAATAACAGTTGAATAAAAAGCAAAAGCCAAGTAGCAAAATAAAAAAATTCCTAAAAAGTAAAAAAGATTGAAATCTGCATTGAGACCATCTGGGGTCAAAGTTCTTAAATTAAAACCCCATTCCACCTATTTTTTTCCCTAAAATGTTGTGAATATTGCTTCTTCTCCATGGAATATTGCATTTTTGAATACCCATAAATTTTAAAAGTTTTGGGTTGTTATGGTGTTTTCAAAAGTGGTTGGAGACCGTATGATTTTCAAACCCTTTAGTAATATTGCGACAATGCTCAGCAATTCTGATTTTGAGACATCTGGAGGTCATGCCCACGTATTGAAGTCCACACGGGCATTCTAACATATATATAACATTTTTGGTGTCACATGTAATAAAATCTCTTATTGTGTAAGTCTTTTTAGTAATGTTGGAGGTAAAATTAGTATTTTTGGTGGGTACTGTTTTGCTGGTAGTTCTACAGACAGTAAAAAATTTTATATTTGTAAAATCCATTCAGGTCGGATATTGTGGATTGCTTTTCAATATTAGTGGATCTAGTAATATTATTTGTTAGGATAGACTTAAAATTGAGGGCTCCTCTGAATATAATGTTAGGCTTATCAAGAATAATTTTGTTCAATATGTCGTCCTGTTGTAAGATATGCCAATGCTTTTTAATAATCTTCTTAATTTTTTTATTTTTACTGTTAAAGATAGTAGGTATAGATGGGGCATCTTTATTTTTGTCCATTAGAAGTGAATTTCTATTTTGAGTCTTTATTTGTTCAATAACTGTATTAAGATCTTGTTCTGGATAGTTTTTCTCAACAAATTGGTGTTTTAGAACTGAGGATTGCCTTTCAAAGTCTTCAAGTTTAGAGCTATTTCTCCTAAGTCTTAAAAACTGGCTCTTTGGGGCACTGTCCAGCCATGGTTTGTAATGACAACTGTTCATATTAATGACAGTATTTGTACACACTTCTTTAAAAAAGGTTTGAGTATTAATTTTCCCAATACTGATAAAAATTTGGATATCTAAAAAAATTATAGTTTATTTACTGTAATCAGAAGTGAGAATAATACCTTTGTTATTATAATTAAGATAATTTAAAAAAATGTTAAGAGATTCTTCTGACCCATCCCAAATAAAAAATAAATCATCAATGTACCGGAAATATGAGACTAGGTTTGCCCTCCAAGTATGATCACTCCAGATGGTCTGAGTCTCCCATTCCGCCATAAATAAGTTGGCATAGATTGGGGCAAACCTAGTCCCCATAGCATTTCCTTGCTTTTGAAGATAAAAACTATCTAAAAACCAAAAGTAATATTTTTTTAAGATAATCTCGATACCTTCTATAATAAAATATATTTGAGTGTTGGAGATAAAGGCAAACAATAGACTTACCTATACCTCTATACTTCATTCTGGACTTCTTATTTTCTGTGGCTTGTTTGCTTTTATGCATATATGATTTTACATCATTTTCCTGATCATTATTCATGGGAGCATTTATTCATGGGTTAGCTCCTCCCCTCACAGCAGAAAGGACAGGAAATAGAACTTTGAAACTGGTATAAATAGATCCTCCCCTTCCCATCAGGCAGTCTTTTTTACTGTCCTTCACAGCAGTTTGGAAGGAGTCTGCTTATGCAGGCCTAGAATTTTTCTTTTATGCTCACCAGGCAATATTTTTTAGGCCCTGCCCGGGTCCAGCCTCTAAGACTTGAAGACCCTGATAATACAAGGATGCATTGTGCAAAAGAGTGCTGATACTGCAAGGAGGCATTGTACAAAAGAGTGCTGATGATGCAATGAGGCATTGTAAACAGAATGCTAATAATGGATATCCTGGCTGTATAAAGTCTGCTGGAATTCCACAGTTCTGAAGACAGAGAAATATCCAAGGTAAGCTGCCTGTGACAGAACCCTCTGTCTGGTTATTGTGGTGGATTCGTCTGTTTCTGCCCCGTTCGTGTAAATGGCTGTTTTCCATAGCCCAGCCATACGAATGACTGTTTTTCCCTAACAAACCTACCGAACGGACGGCCACCCAGGAGAAGAAGTGTGCTGCTGGTTAACCTATTGATCCCAATTAGAACATTGTGGTTAACCGCAGACACTTCTCAATTAAACCGAATTCAGGGTGGTCGTCGTTCGTATGTCGACCACGAGGCAGCGGCCATTTTAAACCACGGGAAAGCCCAGCGGTGTTCGGCTCTATTTTCATGGAACTAAAAACGGAAACTTTTTCTGCCGAACACAGCTGAAACAATGGACGCCTGGCTGCCTCTACGAAAGCGTACGAACACTGGCCGTTCGGGAGTTTTGAAACACACGAAAGGACTTAACCCAGATAGCCTTCCCATGGAGTCAATCACATACCGAAAGACTTTAAGAACTTTGACTCCATGGCGATTGAACTATGTGTGTGGGATCTGAGAGCTATTCGCCAATAATATGCACTCAGATCCAGGCTATATGGGGATATGTGATGCGAATGGGAAATGTTCGGTTATTTTAAAGTTATGTATTTTTATGTATTTTCTAGTATTGTATTTAAGATGGCGATTTGTCTTTGTCCTGGAGATAATTGAATTACTTCTCAATTATCTCCAGGGCAGAGGGGAGGAAACCATATTGCATTGTGGGAAAAGCCTGTGATTGTATATCTGAACTGTCCCCATGTCCATCTGTAATTTCAGTCTCCCATTTGGTCCCCTAGGGGAGTGTCCACCAAGTGAGAGACCTGCATAAATACGGGCAGGTAGCCCACAGTAAAGCCAGATCCTGTTTGACCCTCAATGCGGAGCTTCTGTCTCGTTATTGGGGGGATTTCTTCTTTGCGCTTAGAGACTGCTGATTGGAACCGAAAGCCGCTTGGTGGATATCGTTGTTCGGCGGCTAGCAGCAGTTCGTGGATTTCCGTTCGGGAGTTTGGAGCCTTTCACGGATCCCGGTCGGGAGATTACTGCTTCCCCTGGTTATGGTTCGTGTATTACAATTGATGCGAACGGATTACTGAATTTGCGAAAGGGGAAGGTGAACTAAACGGCGGTTTCTCTTAAAGGCAGTTTTTAACCTTCAGATATATGACGATTACTGATAGACAGCTTAGTAGATCATACTGGTTGCAGGAGCACACATTGGGCTATTAATTGATCTCATAAGGAGATAACACTGAAGCCATTACCTGATTTAAAAGCTTTTAATATTGTTTTTTTTCTTTCACCTGGTCAACTTTTTATTCTTTAAATCTGAGTTCATTTCCTTAAAGCATAAATGTTATATTCAGTATTCTCTTTTATCCATTGGGGACCTGAAAGTTCAGCAATCCCTTTAGTATATGTCAGGGGTGGCATGGTTTTGGTTCTTAAGGAGTTAATTATCAGAAATTTCTGACAGATCCTCCTGTTGTGAAGGGGACCATTATAATTTCCTTTCTGCAATAAAATGTATTCTTTTAGGCTCATATGCTCCAGGTAACTTTGATATTGTGTATTGCAAGTATTTGAAGGTCTTTCCAGTCCCCTGACAATTCTACCAGGTTTACTATTTCAGGTAAAATTCACCTGCTACCAGAACAATAAAGGAAATCCCTGAACAGGTAGTTCCATTATGGCCCTCTGTTCTGTTATTCATGGGGATTCTTCTAGGGGTCCTTATATCTGGAATTTGCAAGCAATGTGTGGCCTTAAGTGGTTGATTCATCCTGCATAATATAATGTAATGCAGCTTGTTGATGACAAACATTTGACTGATATGTTTTACAGGGTCTCTGTACCTAGATCTGTATAAGTTATGGTCACGCCTAACATTGCATTGATTTAATACTTGTGGATTATATGTTTGGATTGGTGTTAATATCTATGCTTATTATCACCATAGGCTCTGCCGTAAGTACTTCATCACTACCTGAAGATAAGGTAAGAGTAAGTATGCGGTTGTTTGTTCTCATGAGGATAACTGAATATCTTCTCCTATCCTGCTTATTATGTGTCTGTTGCCCCAATGTATATTGTGCCTCTGATTACCACCTTCACATCAGTACCCTGCCTATTGCATATCTCCTTCTTGTGTTGCACAACAGTCTTTAATAAATTTGATACTGTTTGGCATTATCTGTACCATTTACAATATGTTTATCTTTGAATGTAGGTACTGACGTGGTTGGACTACTTATAATTTAGTAGTTGCCACAAATTCTACGGTTTATACCGATACTTTTTTTTTTTTCTCCTCATCTAATCTGTATATGATTCTTCTTGCCTTTGCCTAGTAATGTTATTGGTTTATACCTCTCCTGTGACTGATTATTACTGTATCAATTCATCCACAGTGTGAGGTATTGTGGTGAGTCTGATTTTGCAATATATGGTCATTGTTGCAGTGTCTTAATAACACTCTTATTTCTCTACTAGGCTCTGCCTCGTTCTGACAGGCAGATATTGATTTGTTTCCTGTAGCAGGTAAAGTAGGTAAATAGATCACAAGGCAAGAGGAAGCAGTGTGAATCGTCTTTAATAAATACATCCAGAAAGTAGTAGGATTCTCAGTGTAATTCTCCCCATGTTTTGGCGTGACTGTTCTCATCCAACAGTATCTGCTTTTTCCAGTATGATCTCTGGAAGTGATGCCTTTGTCAAGGTTCTGATTTGATGATGTCATCAATTTGGTTTTAAATCTTATATCAGAATGACATTATCCTTCTCTAGCTTAGGCTATCATGACCTTAATTCCTATCTGACTCTATAATCAGGATATTTCAGACACTGGAGTGCTAGCAGGTTGCTGACCTTGCAGCCTATAGGGAAAATTAATTTGTCTGAACAGATTTTATGACAATATCCTATTGATTACTTGTTTGGCTTTTTAAAGTCTTCTAAGATTTATGCAGCTCAATAATGGCTTTATAACTATTAGCTGTTTTTGAACTCTGTACCTCCCTCTATATATATACTGCTTGGGTATTCCCCATGAGTAAATGCTGCCATGAATAATGATCAGTAAAGTGGAAAATTGTTTCATACTTACCGTAATTTTCTTTTCCTGATCATTATTCATGGCAGCATTACGTTCCCTCCCATATATTATAAGAGTTGTGAAGCTAGTTATAAAGACTGCCTGATGGGAAGGGGGAGGATCTATTTATACCAGTTTCAAAGTTCTATTTCCTGTCCTTTCTGCTGTAAGGGAAGAGCTAACCCATGAGTAAATGCTGCCATGAATAATGATCAGGAAAAGAAAATTACGGTAAGTATGAAACAATTTTCCACTTTATTGAGCACATATTACCAGTTTTACTTCGGCTGTATAATTGATTATTAATTCACTCCAAACCCCCTAGCGCACCCTATTGTCATGCATCGCTGTTTGTCCTTATTGGGTTCTTAGGAGAGAGTAACCCATTTAGGTGTGCTGCCTCCCCTTCTTCTGACTTAGCGCTATTCCACTTTTTGTTTTTGTCTACTTTCTATGATCCTCTTACTACTCAGTTGTTTGAGAGAGACACAGCCACTCTTTCTTTGTGAGTTGATCTATATGGGAGTGTGTTGGGAGGGCTCAGATTTCAATTGATATTGTACTATATATCTGCGTACTGTTTAGGTTAACAGAATATTCTGATAAGTGTATAAATATATGCTTTTTTATATCCATTTTTATGATAATACCATAAGGTATTTTGATACTTTTTACATATTCATTTAACTTTAGAAAAGAGTTACTTGCACACTATCCCAAATTTTTATGTACATTTAAATAACTAGAGTTTTTTTCGTATCACTCCAATAGCTCACCTCATGGTTGAGTCCTAAGCTAACAATTCACCTTGCTTTTTTCAGCTTCAGGTAAAAAATCTCTAATGAGATTTTAATTTAAATGTGCATTGGGATTTAGGACAGTGCGCCAGTAAATCTTTTCTTTTGGTTTTATTGTATGTATTGGGGCTGATGTGTACTATAGTAATTGCTGCTGCCCAGGAAGTCGAAGTTTGAGCTCAGGACTAATTTTTCTATATTCATAACCATTTAACTGCAAATCTCTGATAATAATTTTAGAAAAAAAATGTTTTTTTTTCAGGACCTGTCTGACTCTTTGGAGGTACTTGGATGTTGCTATCCTCCTTGCCTCTTCCTCATGATTGCCATGCGTTTGTGGTACCTCAGGTACTTCTATACATCTTCTACTTGGCCTTCTGGAACTTCAACTCCTTCTGTCCTGATCATCTTCTCTCTTTTGGCTATCATCCGCCCGCACTTCTCTAGTCCGAACAACATTCAGATGTCCTTGCTGTGTATCCTAGTTAGGTGGATCAGTGAGTCAATGTTCTGCTCATTCTTGGCATACAGCTTGATGTCATCCATGTAGAGTAGGTGGCTGACGGTAGCTCCACTCTTGAACCTGTATCCGTATCCACTTTTCTTGATGATCTGGCTAAGGGGGTTGAGGCCTATGCAGAACAGCATTGGGGATAGTGCATCTCCTTGGTATATGCCACATTTGATGTTCACTTGAGTCATTGTTCTGGAATTGGCTTCTAGAGTTTTTTTTCCACTTGCCCATCGAGTTCTTGATGAAGACTCTTATTGTCTTGCTGAACTTGTAGAGAGCCCAGCATTCCAGTATCCATGTGTGTGGCATTGTGTCATAGGCTTTCTTGTAGTCATTCCAAGCCATGCACAGGTCTTAGAATCCCTTGTGACTGCTTGGTCTAGGTCTTGGTCTGGTCTTGGAATCCCTTGTGACTGCTTGGTCTACCAGTAGTTGGTGTTTTGATCCTCTGGTATTGTTTCCAATCCCCTTCTGAGTATTGCTCATATATTGACTCATATGCCCTTGGATCATGGAGGCTATGACGCCTGACAGGAGTTTCCATGTTGTGGGGAGTAGGTTATTGGTAGTCCTTCATGACTAGTATTGTTCTGACTTGTATTAGCCACTCAGAACTAGTAGCTGTTTAATTTGTGCTGCTAGGCGTTCATGCAGTGCTGTTAACTTCTTTATCCAGTAGTTGTGGATCATGTCAGGTTCTGGGGCTGACCAGCTCTTCATGTGTGCTGTTCTCTGTTGGATATCTTCGACTGTGATGGTGACTGGTTCCTGTTCTGGAAGCTTGCAGTGGTCTGCTTTCAGGTCTAATAGCCACTGGGCCTCGGTGTTATGAGATGCTTCTTTCTCCCAGATATATTCTTCCAATACTGTTCAGCATCAGCTTTGGGTGGGTCTTGTGAGGAAATGTGGTGGTTACCCTGTAGCTGTGCATATACCTTGGATGGTTCTTTGGTAAAGATATATGTATACAAAAAGTTTTGAGATTCGATTAAATGCGCTAATGGGATTAGTTTGTGCTGTCATTGACTGGTAAATGTGACTAGGTTGGTGATCGAATAATAAGTGTGTGTGTGTGTGGAGGCTGATTGTGGTCTTGTATGTTTGTGGGGATGCTACTTCTGGGGTTGCATTTGTGGGGGAGACTGCTTGTTGTGTTTCATTTTAAGGGTAATCTGCTTGTAGTATTACTATTTTTCTGGAGATGTTAGTTCTGGGGTGGCTCATAATATGTTTGCTCGCTGCACATCACATCTGCTTCTTGGCCAGCTTTATCTCAAATACTTTGACATAAATTGTAATTCAGTTTTATAAGCTGTCTCCTTTGCAATCTGTCTGGCATGTACGATACCTGTAAAACACACATCAAGGAAAGCTTTCTTGTACAACTAGTGAGGAATTCCTTAGTGTGAGCTTTGATATGGCATCAGCATTACTATAAAAGTCATGGGCCATATATCTGAAAGAGTAATGATATGCACCCAAGATAAGATGGCATAATTGCAGTCTGGCTGCTGTTGTAGTTAAAATTCCCTTCCTTGGATTCAAAATGGTAAGTAGCGGCTTATGGTCAGTTAGCAGATTAAATTCTCAGCCATAAATGTAGTTATGGGACTTTTTCACAGCCCATACTATGGCCAATGCTTCATTATCTAATTGAGAATGATTCTTCTTGGCTGTCATCATAGAATGAGTAGCAAAATCTACCGGCTAATCTGATCTATCTGACATTGTGTGTAATAAGACATCCCCTGCGGTGAAGCATCACATGCTACTATGAGAGGTTTGTATAGATCATTAACATACAAGAAAACAAAAGAAGGTTCTTGGAATCCTGGAAGGCCTGATTGCATTCATTGCTCCACAACCAGGATGGATTTGTCTCAAGAAACTGATGCAGCGGGTATAAGGTATGTACTAATCATGGAAGAAAATGTTGTTGTTATTATTTGAATAGACCCAGGTATGATCTCATCTGTGATGCATTGTATCATCTAGGAGCTTCTTGCAAGGCCTTAACTTTGTCAAGAGGAGTATAAAACTAAAACTGAAACTGCAGCCCCAGTATCTAAGTCCATGGTTGAATTTCTTCCATCACTGTTAACATGTATAGTCAAAGGCTCAGACCTTTCTATCATGCTATATACAGTTAAACGCTGAACAGTCATATCCTTTTCTGAATCTGATGTGGTTACTCTATAATCCTTGTGATAATTTCCCTTCTTATATGATTTGTTTGATACACTGCTGAGGTCCTCTGTCTTTCTTAAATGTCCTATTTTACCACAGGCATGTTTAAATCTGCATTCAGAAGCTCCATGATTACATGAATGCTTGTTTACTAAAAACACAATTCAAAATGACAGAAGAGGAAATATTTTTCTCAATGTAAAGAAACAAACTATTCCTAACAAAAGCAACATCACATATTAGCTGTTATAGACATGCTCCAATAAACTGTGTCTGTAATAAACTAGTATGCAATGTTGCTTGTTCAAAAACAGAAGCAATCTCTAATGCTTTATGAAATGTCAAACTCTTCTCTGTCAAAGAGCCATATTCATGTAATCTCCAAAACTACAGGATCTATACAATTTCTTCAAGCTGAGTGCAGATACAGTCTCACACACCACTTGGCTTCAACTGTAAAACTTGAAGTGCTCAGCAACTTCCAGTGTTGAAAATGTTGTGTTAAAATCTGTATTATTTCAGACTTGTTGGCTGGCTTGCCTGGATGTACAAGATCTTTCAGAATCTCATATGTTTTTAGCACCAATAATTGTGAGATAGACAGCAGCAGACTTAGTATCTCCAATGGCATTAGCAAGTAAATACTGCTGTAACCTTTCAGTCCAGGATACCCTGTTATCTGTTTCAGGTCACATTCTGATCAAATAAAGCCATAAGAGTGTGAATTTGTGATCAAATGATTGTTGCCAATTCCTTAATGTAATAAATTGCAAGGATACTTCTGTATATAACTGGTACTTGTTGTTATTATTATTATTATTATTATTATTATTATAATTATTATGTTATGTATATAGTGCCAACAAATTCCATAGCGCTTTACAATGGGTGAGCTAACAAACATGTAATTGTAACCAGACAAGTTTGACACACAGGAACAGCGGGCCCTGCTCAATGAGCTTACATGATAGAGGGAGTGGGGCAAAGTAACACACAAGGTAAGGGAAGTATTAGAGAAGTAGATTGGTTAAACAGATTTTCAAAAAAAAAAAAAAAAGATTTTCAAAAAAAAAAAGAGAAGTAGATTGGTAGAAAAGTAGACTTAGTGGTTTGTTTGTTTTTTTGTTGTTTTTTTAAATGACAGTTGCAGGAGAGAAGTCAATTGGGGGCTATGAACAGTTTAATTGACACGCTTTTGTGAAAAAGTGAGTTTTAATGATTTTATGAAGGAGTGAAGACTGGGTGAGCATCCAGCAGAGAAGCAAAGGGAGATCCACAGATACAGTGCAGCCCTGGAGAAGTCTTGAAGGCAAACATCAGAAGTGAGAGTATGAACAGAGGATAGACGGCGGTGCGTGGGGGTAGGTGGGAGTAGCATTATGTAGAGATTTGAAAGCCCTATTTCTTATGGGAAGCCAATGCAGGGACTGACAGAGGGGTGAGGCATGAGAGGTGGACAGGAAGATGAGCCTCCCCACCGCATTCATTATAGACTGCAATGGAGCAAGTTGTGAGCAAGTAAGATCACTGAGAAGTGGATTGCAGTAATCAAGGTGAGAGAAGACTGTGGCATGGACCTTAGCCGTGTCTAGCGTTAAGTAGAGGCAGATACGCGCAATGTTTTTAAGATGGAATCTGCATGATTTGGTGATCTACTGGACATAAAGGGGTGAAGGAGAGGTCTGAGTCAAAGAGAACACCTAGGCAGCCAATCAGAAGATAATTGTCAACTGTCCTTTTTTCAATGTACCTGCAAACTCCACCCAGCTAAAGACATAATGCCTGCATAAAAGTCCAGTGCCATCCAACCAAACAGGAAAAAAGCACAACACGACATTTACAAGCACAGCACTACAGTATAGGGACCATTTTTTGATGGGATAGCGGCTATAGTTGGGGTATAAGGGCTGCAGTGAGGATATTGGGGCTATAATGGGGGGGGGAGCGTCCACAGCAAGATTATAGGGGCTATAATTTCATGCAGTTCGAGAGTTCCAGAAGCATGTATCAGAGCATTGCCACGGTAACTCATAAATAACCAATAGAGGTATTGTCATGGCAGCTAGTGTGGTCCAACACGCAGATACTATGCAAATATATACATACAAAAGAAAAGGAAAATAAATGGACAAAGCGTAAACCGGACCTTAGAATGGCCGGACTAAAACGCTAGAGATAGAGAATGGTCAAAGGGAAAGCCGAGATCAAGGAAGCCAGAAATACTCAAATAACATTTACACAAGCCAAGTCAGGGGAACCAGAATTCAGAATAACCAGGGAAAAGCCAAGATCAGGATACCAGGAAGTCAAATTCATAAAGATAAACACACTCTCAGGAACCAGGAACAGGAAACTACGACAGGGCAAGGAAGTAAAGTGAATTAGGGATTTAAATATCCCTCTCTGGCTTCTGATTGGTCAGAGGGTGACCTCTGACCCCAGAACATGCGCACGCTGACGTCGTGACATTCATTAGAGGGGCAGAGCTTAAGATGGACGTGACCATGTGGTCCGCGCCATCTATGATTTTGGCGCGATGTCCAGAGAAGGCAGTGGAGCGGCTCCCAGCTTGCCGACGAGCAGGTAAGCTTGTGGTGTCGGCGAGACCATGCCGGGTCGGGAGCCGCAACAGTACCCTCCACTCGAAGACCGCTCACCGGGCGGGAAGGAGCTAGCTTATGAGGGAAGCGGTTGTGAAATGACCGGACAAGACGGGGTGCATGAACCTGGTCAGTAGGAACCCAACAACGTTCCTCTGGACCATATCCTTTCCAGTCAACAAGATAAGACAAAATACCCCTGGAGATTTTGGAGTCTAAAACAGAAAGAACCTTGTACTCCTCTTGGTCACCCACTACCAAGGGCGGAGGAGGAGCGGAAACTCTAGTGTATCGATTGCAAGTAAGAGGCTTGAGCAATGATACATGAAATGAATTGGCGATTCTCATGTGGACAGGAAGTGCCAAGGAATAAGTCACAGGGTTGATACGGCGGAGGATCCGAAAAGGACCGATGTATCGAGGGGCAAATTTCATGGAAGGAACTTTAAGTTTGATATGTCGTGTGGACAGCCACACCTTGTCACCTGGTTGGTAAACAGGATTGGCACCCCATCTCTTGTCAGCTTGGATTTCAGCATGTTTTGATGCCTTTTGTAATGCTGTATGAAAGGAATCCCAAGTGTCATGAATATAATTTAAACAAGTGTTCAAGGCAGGAATATCTGTGTCTGAAAACTCAGAAGGGAAAACAGTGGGGTGATAACCCTGATTTACATAAAATGGACTATGATTGGAGGATTCATGAGTCGCATTATTCCTGGCAAACTCAGCCATAGGTAAGAGTTCATACCAGTTAGACTGATTGGCATCGATAAAACAACGTAAATAAGATTCTAAGGACTGATTGGCCCTCTCTGCTGCACCATTAGTCTGAGGGTGATATGCTGAGGAAAATTAAAGTTCTATACCCAATTGTTTACAAAAGGCACGCCAGAACCTAGAAATAAATTGGGTACCTCTGTCAGAAACTAGGTTTTTAGGCACCCCATGTAAGCGAAATATCTCTTTTAAAAATATAGGAAAATAAAAGGACAGAGCATAAACCGGACCTTAGAATGGCCGGACTAAAACGCTAGAGATAGAGAATGGTCAAAGGGAAAGCCGAGATCAAGGAAGCTAAAAATACTCAAATACTGTTTACACAAGCCAAGTCAGGGGAACCAGAAATCAGAATAACCAGGGAAAAGCCAAGATCAGGATACCAGGAAGTCAAATTCACAAAAATAATTGCACTCTCAGGAACCAGGAACAGGAAACCACGACAGGGCAAGGAAGTAGGATTAGTAAGTGAATTAGGGATTTAAATATCCCTCTCTGGCTTCTGATTGGTCAGAGGGTGACCTCTGACCCCAGAACGTGCGTGCGTGCGCTGATGTCATGACGTCACGCAAACATCTGTATTCATTAGAGGGGCGGAGCTTAAGATGGACGTGACCACATGGTCCGCGCCATCTTTGATTTGGGCGCGATGCCCAGAGAAGGCAGCGGAGCGGCTCCCAGCTCGTTGACGAGCAGGTAAGCTTGTGGTGTCGGCGAGACCATGCCGGTCGGGTACGGCTGCAGCACCTGACAGGTCGGGAGCCGCAACAGGTATCAGACAACCTGGATGGCGATGAAGATCAAGCAGGGCCGGTAAAAGAGGTATCCCCTGTCTGCCCCTGCTCTAACCCTCTGGAAAAAGAATAAGCCTGCTAGTGAGGGGCATATTTGATTTTCCCACCGTCTCTGCCACCCTTTTCTTGCCTGCCGCTTTTGTGCCCTAAAGACAAATCCGGCCTTGTGGGTCAGCAGTGATTTTAAAAATAATAATTCTTTCAGCAAGTTTTGAAAAGAGATTCTAAATTTTTTGGATAAAGATAATGTAAAATAATTCAATTACTCATCCCTACCTTTAGGATATTACAGGATCCTTCAGCCATATACATGCACTTTGGGTCAGACAGTGTTTGAAAAACAACAGTTAATCTCAATGGTTTTCTCTGCTTCACTCCCTGCACAGAAGTAAATAAAAAAATTACACTAACCTTAACCACAGTAGACTTGGATATTTTTTTGGACTGAACTGCAAGTCAGCTGCATTTGAGCCAATCAGGTGATCAACAGAATTCCTTAATCCAAGCAAAAATATACCAAAGTTATGGACCAACCGAAATTTGTAAAGCTGAACATTTTTTGGGGGTGTCAATATTCTAAATTCTGTCCAAGCCTCCAAAAAAAGAGAGGGCTATAAAGCATTCACCAAATATTGATTTTATTCACAGATTGTGAGAAGTGACTAATAGAGGGGAAAAAAGGAAGGACAGTAATATATATATATATATATATATATATATTTTTTTTTTTATTTTTTTTATTATTATTTTTTTTTTACTTCTTCACTTGTTTTTCACTTTTTTAGTTATTTTTTCTCAACTGAACCAAATGATGAGAAAATACTGTATAATACACTGAACAGCCACAACATTAAACCACTGACATATGAAGTGAATACCATTGCTTATATTGTTACAATAGCACCTATCAAGGGGTGGGATATATTAGGCAGCAAGTGAACAGTCAGTTCTCTAATCCTTTAACGCCGCAGGGCCTTATAGTAAACCCTGAGGATTGATGGCCTTTATTTGCTGCCATACTCACCTGGTCCCCCTGCAGCCGTTCTGGTCCTCCAGGAAAATGTGATCTAGAAATTATAAAAAATGACTTGCGATAGCAAATAGAAAAAGAATATAACCTTCCTATTATTTTTTTGTAATCCTTATATATAATTATATATAACTCAGTTTTGGTATTGATATGTACCATAGCTGTTTTATGCCAGCTATGCCAGCATAGTCATAGGCAATAGTTTTGCTGCTTTTTTATGATGAGCAAATTGCCTTTCTAAAATTTTTTGATACACTTATTAAACTGAGCCTAACAAAAGTATGAACTAAATTCTACCATCCTTACATTTTTTTTTTTCTTCCAAAGTGGCTCGGAAGAACCACATTTTTCCACCCTACACAAATTTATTTAACATTTGGTTTTCTACTTGAACATGGAATATCTGTTTTTAAGACATTCTTAATAGAAGATTTTATAAATATTTTAAAAAGCACATCAGGTGCTAATTTTTATTGGAATATGGTAAATTTGTACCTGCACTGAATACTTTTGATGCATTATCTAACTAAGAAAGTTATATTAATGCAACAGTTTAATTAACATAAATAATGAACCCAGGGTAACATAACTGTTAATTGTTTCCTATGGGATATCAATGAAACTCTGGAGATTAATGGGCAGTTATTATATATTAAAATTTCTGTTTTGTCAGTTTGCTGAAATGCAACCCATAACTTGAAGGTAATTAGATTGGAGTGTTTACAATTGGTGAGTTGGATGCATTTCCTATTAAATCTTTCTAAAGGAACACAAATCAATTCTAGATATGCTTAGACAGTTCACAATACAAGCAAAAAAGTAATACACCGACTGCATAATTAATAATTTTACTTTCAATTTTATTTTAATTGGTTAGCCTTGTTCATTCACTACAAACGTGTACAGACAGCACTAAATTGAACCTTTTAACAATTGTTGTTTGTTTTAGGAATACTTTCAACTGTAGAACACATACTTTTAAGATATTCTGTTAAATTCCCAAAAGTAATTATGTTACATTTGTAAACAGAGATGCTTGACAAAGCTGTCATTAGCATACATTTTGCAATGAGACAAAAAATAAATCATTGAGATGACCAAGTGCAAATTTTCTCTTCATTTTCCTTTGGAAGTTTGTAAGTGTAGAGATCTTGATATGAGATCTTGCTAATATTGATTTTATTCACAGATTGTGAGAAGTGACTAATAGAGGGGAAAACAGGAAGGACAGTAATATATATATATATATATATATATATATATATATATTATTTTTTTTATTATTATTATTTTTTTACTTCTTCATTTGTACACGAAGCACAAATCCTTTGAAAAAGCACACACACACTGATGTACCTGATGAATGTTCGACCATATTGTTTGTGGAATGTAGTTGTAAAATTTATTTTGCTTTGCTAATGTATACAGACTACAATTTACTCACTTGCCTAATTACAAATTATACAATTTAATACTGCTTTGTATGCTATTTTATTTTTAACAAAATAGCTAAAAATCTGTTATTTTAAAGATGCATTGTATTCACAGTACTATGAAAGATTTCTTAAAGAAAATTAAACATTTAAATATTCTGTGTTGATACGCATTAAAATGTGATTACTGTATATTGTGTATTTATTCACTGCAACCATAAAAAGGCTTTCTACAAGTATTTATCAGTTTTGCCTGTAATATCTTACAGAATATGAGTCTACAATACTATCAGATTTTTTTCATGTTGGTCAGACTGGTCGACGCCACTTGTGGACCGCACATTCCAGATAGTGCTATACATTTTATGTGATTAACATTATGACTTTAACAGGGCTGATTTAGATATTCACATTTTTTTCTACTTGGCAAGCTTACAGAACTATTTACTAAGGCAAAAAAATCTACATTTTAGGTCAAAATAGTTCAAATGGAAAAGTCAGCTAAACGTTAAGTTGGTCTAGTAAGGCCTTAAATTTGAAATTCACTTCAAATTCTCAGTTTAGAAAATAAGTTAATAAAAACAACCTTGTTTATTACTCTGGGCTAATGCTTGGAATTGTTATCATACTGAAGTGTTACTTTCTTGCTAAACATCAGTTTTCAAAGACTTTGTCAGAAATTCTGGAGAATGGTATGTGAAATAAATACAAGGTATTTAACTCTAAGTCTCTGTATCGCATAACTGGATTTTTTTTTTTGATTTTTTTTTGCATTACACTTCACCCATTTCCCTTGTTTCTGCTTTTGTGTACTTTTCTTTTGCTATTGTTCAGTTTCAGTTTTTTTTTGTCTCCACAGGGTTGTATGTGTTTAACCTCCTCCTTTAATTGTTCTTTTTTATGTCTTACCATTCTCTGAAAAATATATGCCTCAAACCTCATTTTCTTACACACACACAAACTAATTTGTACAAATGAATAAACACATTGGTATGTTTACACTCACACTGAAAGACACATACTGTATGTGTGTCTAACAAAGGAACACATACAATGACACAAATACTGACATGCAATCACTGAATCACAAAACACAGACACTTAAAATGTCACACGAAGCACAAATCCTTTGAAAAAGCACACACACACTGATGCACACAAATTAAAAAGTTTCTATTTCATATCTGTCCTGGTAGATCACTTTGCTCGCAGACTAACCGAAAAAAAAGACTAAACCCTTTTTAATGTCAACATTACTCTGGGTTGTTGCACACCAGTGATTGTAATTTAATTCCCACATGGAATCGACTGTAGCCTGTTTAAATGTCTAACTAAAATCTGGTGCTGGTATGAAAACTGCTATGATTATCATCAACTGGAAAGACAGATTTGGTGACAGAGTAAGGAAGGCATTTCCCTCTCTATGGTCTCTCTCCTCACAATCATTGCCTCTCCATCCCCCCAATATCCCGCTCTGTCACGGCAAGGCAAGGGTGCATAATTTATTATTACACTATGGAATATTATCCTTTAATGTAATTTGTGTAGTAAATGGCACAAATTATAGATATGGTATTGTTGAGGTCAAAAGGGGTTACATCTTTTGAAGCTGGGAACCCCACAGAGGTCAGATGACAGAAGGGGTAGTATGAATGGCATAGCAATGTGAAAAGGATTTTACTATATGGATGTGAAGTAATCAAGGCTCTGCAAGGTGTGAGGTTCTACACTTGGAAAAAGTCTGAATGTCTCTTCATCCATTTGGCATGTACCATTTAAGAGCTAGTTCAATCTTTTGATATGGTAATGGTATTAGTTTCATGAAGACCCTTGTGTTCCAGTATCATATCCAAGAGAAACAATAATACTTACCCACAGTGTAATAATTAAGCCTCATTTTTATTATATTTGGAATGGGACAAGCCCAATCTTTTAATTAAACATGACTTGCACAACTTAAACCGTGTGGCAGGAATTGTGATGTCTGTCCTATTGGATCGCGGGTGGGGCGTGCCACATGTCTATGGGATGGGAAAATAATAACAAATTTGTAGCTGCACTTATTATTTCTGTGGCAGGTACATAAGAGAAGATAGAACCAAATGTTTCCATTTGGATTGATGTGGGTCTGAACACAAGGGGGTGGTTGTGGTGGAAGTAACCTCGCCACTGGTTTTTGGAGGGGCCTGTTTGCCAGCCTCCTGCCCTGCGACTATGGCCCTGGGATGTATTGCCCTTCTAGGAACCGATTTGGGCATAATGGAATTTTATATTGCTGTTCTTGGCCCTTTAACTACTTTGGAGCAGTGTTACAATTTTAAATTGGCACTTCGGATACATCTATAGATATTACAGAAATAACAACTGGATGAATACTTAAAAAAACATAATATTCAGGCAATCATTTTTTATATGTGAGATAAGTTTCCTGACAGAAGGACCCTTCAAACTGTGTTTTGTCTTCTTTTGGATAAATAGCAAAATCAAATGTGAAAAAGACTGAACTTGATGGACGTAAATCTCTTTTCAACCTAAATAGCTATGTAAAATTCAAAAGAGAAACACGTACTGTTTCTGTATTTACACTATTAAAGGAACACTCCAGACATATAAAGCACTTCAACTTGACACTTGACAGCTTTTACAAGGTATTCTTATAAACCAGAGTAAACATTCAGAATAAAATACATGCATTATTTATTTGGGGGGCTATCTACTTAGAAAAAAAAATTTAAAAATTGTGAGAGCTTTGTGACAGTCATGTTGCTGTAGCAGATTTTAGTGTGTATGATCAGATTCTGAGCCTGTCATTTGATCACTTGGGCTTGGGTATCCCCAGAGTTGAGTGAAAGAGAGCAAGTGCCTCCTCTTGGTAATTACCCTGTCTTTAATTTAAATGGTGTCTGCGCAAGACACTCGTCATGAACAAAATGGTTTTGTACACAGGTGTTATTAAAGCTAGGACCAAGTAATGTCTGTTATAGTTTCTGCACCAAGCAGTCATGCTAGAAAATTAATTTACATATCTGTGGGTTAACATTATATAGGAATAATTACTGTTTTAATCTTTTCATTTATTCTCTGATCTCACAAATTGCCCATTGCTGTGCTGAGTACCGGCTCTAAAAGAACTATGCATGGATACATCTCATCATGAACCTATGAACTGCTAAATGTTTTGTACATCATCGATGTAGGTAAGTTGAAACTGCTGTGGAAAAAGATGGACAAATTAATTTTAACTATTCAGAATACCGGGTTCAACCTTGCTTAAATATTGGGACAGGTGATTTCAAAGTATATAACCCTATGTATGTGCGAGGTTTTTTTTTGTCTTGTTTAATAGTAACTTAAATTGTTTAATATAGCACATATAAATATATGTAGAACATTTCATTGTGGTCTGCAACCTGGAAATTCAGTAAAAGCCAAATTGGTATACTAAGACATAAAATTAATTGATATCTTATAAACTAGAAATTACATTTTTAACAAAAACACTTAATAAACTCAAATATTCAAAAAAGACACAGAATACTATTTTTGCTATAGTGTTCATAGATTTTATCATCTTTTCCTGTGGCCAATAGATATTACTGTAGGTGAATGTTTAGGATCCAGTGATCATTAGTAAGTGTGGTTTAATATAAGAACAGTGAGTCACACCACACAGACTCTTCTAAAATTAGAATATGTGTAAATGAGTCATTATCAGACTGGAGCAATTTAAATGGAGTCCAAGAGAAATGGGATTATTTAACCCCTTAAGGACGGAGCCAAATGTACACGTTGTGAACAAAAAAAATGTAAACAATCGGGCATTTGCGCTACATGTCTGTCCAACCGTAATTCACCTCTTTCATATTAAATACACCCACCCTTATTATATATCATTTTATTCAGGGGAAACAGGGCTTTCGTTTAATATCAAATATTTAGCTATGAAACATAATTTAATATGAAAAAAATGGGAGAAAATAAGATTTTTTAAAAATTTTTTAGTTCTACATGACATTTTAACTGTCAATGTCATAATACTGTTTGCTTTTACTGCAATAAATTACACATATTTGTATTCAACAAAGTCTCACGTGTAAAAAAAGTACCCCCCTATGTACAGGTTTTATGGCGTTTTGGGAAGTTACAGGGTCAAATATAGCACGTTACATTTGAAATTGAAATTAGCCAGATTGGTTACGTTGCCTTTGAGACTGTATAGTAGCCCAGGAATGAAATTTACACCCATAATGGCATACCATTTGCAATAGTAGACAACCCAAGGTATTGCAAATGGGTATGTCCAGTCTTTTTTAGTAGCCATTTGGTCACAAACACTGGCCAAAGTTAGCGTTAGTATTTGTTTGTGTGTGAAAAATGCAAAAAACGCCAATTTTGGCCAGTGTTTGTGACTAAGTGGCTACTAAAAAAGACTGGACATACCCTGTTTGCAATACCTTGGGTTGTCTACTATTACAAATGGTATGCCATCATAGGGGTAATTTTCATTCTTGGGCTACCATAGGGTCTCAAAGGCAACGTAACCAATCTGGCGAATTTTAATGTGAAAAAAATGAAACGCAAGCCTTATATTTGACGCTGTAACTTTTGAAAACACCATAAAACCTGTACATGAGGGGTACTGTTGTACTCGGGAGACTTCGCTGAACACAAATATTTGTGTTTCAAAATAGTAAAAAGTATCACAGCAATAATATTGTCCGTGTAATGCTGTTTGTGCGTGAAAAATGCAAAAAACGTCACTTTTACTGGTGATATCATCGTTGTAATACATTTTACTGTTTTGAAACACTAATATTTGTGTTCAGCAAAGTCTCCCGAGTAGAACAGTACCCCCCATGTACAGGTTTTCTGGTGTCTTGGAAAGTTATAGGGTTAAATATAGTGCTAGCAAATTAAATTCCCTTTACTTTAGGCATGGGTTGTCAGGCAGGTCCCGCTAATTGTAATTAATTAAGATACCTAATTATGTAAAAATATTACATAAATATATATGCAAAATTAATATATGTATATATATACGTATGTGTATATATATGTATATATCTATATAATTTTTTTTAAATATTTTTATTTATATATAGGTATATATATAGTGATATATACGTATATATTTATATATATAGATATATATATATATTATTTCGTTCTACATGTATTTTGAGATATATATATATATATATATATATTAATTTCACAATACAGTTAGAACGAAATAACACACATCTATATATTTTTTAATTATTTATTTTTAATTATTTTTTTAATTTTATTTTTTAACGTATTTACATTTTTATTTTTTTATATTATATATAAATATATATATATAACAATAATTATATATATATTTAATCAGTATCAGTCTATGTGTAATTTGATATTAATATATATATATAATTATATATATTAATAGTAAAATACACCTAGACGGTGTACGTCTGTGTATGTATATGTGTATATATATACTTAGATCATATATATATATAACATATATATATGATCTAAGTATATATTATTATTTTTTTTACACCATTTATTTTATTTTATTTTATTTTCAGCCAGCAGTCCCCCTGCTGGCAATGCTGCAGCCAGCTACCCCCGGTCATGTGATTGTGGGGTCCTCGCAAGGACCCCACTCTCACACGGCCGGTGGGCTTCGAGGAGGACGATTGTGCC
Organism: Pelobates cultripes; assembly: GCA_933207985.1. Classification (NCBI taxonomy): domain Eukaryota; kingdom Metazoa; phylum Chordata; class Amphibia; order Anura; family Pelobatidae; genus Pelobates; species Pelobates cultripes. The sequence goes on along the minus strand of OW240916.1, from coordinate 174,099,812 downwards.
GCGCGGGGCTCCCTGGGAGTCCCCCCCACCGCGATCGCCGGCGTGGGATCGCCGGCGACCGGGTAAGTACCGAAAGACCGGAGGGCGTACTATTACGCCCGGCGGCGTTTAGAGCTGCTTAGAATAGGGCGTAATAGTACGCCCTCCGGTCTGAAGGGGTTAAAAGTTGCGCTGCTGAAGGCAACAGAAAATTGCATTAGGCTTGTCAGTAAAAGCAAAAAATCCATGAAACCACTGTGGTACTCAGCAGATGTGGCCAAAATGGTAAAAAACCAAAAAGTTAGCATTTAACAATTATAAAAAAAACCAGAGTGAGGAAGATAGACAGATCTATAAGATTAGACAGAAAGAGGTCAAGCAAGTTACAAGAGCTTCCAAATCACACACAGAAGAGAAAATAGCACATTCAGTAAAAAAGGGGACACAACATTTTTTAGATACATAAATGAGAAAAGGAAAGTAAAACACAGATTAGTTAGATCAAAAACAAAAGAAAGAAGGTATGTAGAAGAGGATAAAGGTCTAGCTGACTGCCTCAATGAAAATGAAGGAAAATTAAGGAAAGGGGCCTCAGTTAAGAAAAAGGACAAATTAGTCATTTATTACACGTGAGTTTACAAAGGAAGAGCTTCTATTTCAACTTTCAAAAGTAAAGACAAATAAGTCAATGGGACCTGATGGAATACACCCTAAGTTATTAAAAGAGCTAAGTGGTGTACTAGCAAAACCATTAACAGATTTATCTAAATAAACATTGTTAACAGGAGTAGTCCCAGAAGATTGTAACTTAGCGAATGTTGTGCCTATTCACAAGAAAAGTAGTAGGGAGGAGTCAGGCAACTATAGGCCAGTAGTAGGGAGGAGTTGGGCAACTATAGGCCCATTACTTTCCCCACTTCAGTAGTGGGGAAAGTAATGGGAATCATGTTAAAGGGTAGGATTATTGAACATCTAAAATCACATGGATTTCAAGTTCAGAGACAACATGGGTTTACTTCAGGGAGATCATACCAAACTAATCTTATTGATTTTTTTGGGGGTAACTAAAATAATAGATCAGGGTGGTGCAGTAGACATTGAATACCTAGATTTCAGTAAGCCTTTTGACACTGTTGCATATAGAAGGCTTATCAATAAACTGCAATCTTTAAGTTTGGATTCCAATATTGTTGAATGGGTAAGGCAGTGGCTGAGTGACAGGCAACAGAGGGTTGTAGTCAATGGGGTATATTCGAAACATGGGCTTGTCACCGGTGGGGTACCTCAGGGATCTGTACTTGGACCCATTCTCTTTAATATTTTTAAGAGTGATATTGCAGAAGGTCTTGATGGTAACATGTCTTTTTGCTGATGATACAAAAATATGTAACAGGGTTTATGTTCCAGGAGGGATAAGCCAAATGGCAAATGATTTAGGTAAACTAGAAAAAATGGTCAGAGATGTGGCAACTGACATTTAATGTGGATAAGTGCAGATAATGCATCTTGGACGTAAAAACCCAAGGGCAGAGTACAGAATATTTGATAGAGTCCTAACCTCAACATCTGAGGAAAAGGATTTAGGGGTGATTATTTCTGATGACTTAAAGGTAGGCAGACGATGTAATAGAGCAGCAGGAAACACTAGCTGAATACTTGGTTGTATAGGGAGAGATATTAGCAGTAGAAAGATAGAAGTGCTCATGCCATTGTACAGAACACTGGAGTATTGTATGCAGTACTGGACACCGTATCTCCAGAAGAATATTGATACTTTAGAGAGAGTTCAGAGAAGTGCTACTAAACTGGTTCGTGGATTGCAGGATAATACTTACAAGGAAAGGTTAAAGGAACTTAACACGTATAGCTTGGAGGAAAGACGAGACAGGGGTGATATGATAGAAACATTTAAATACATAAAAGGAATCAACACAGTAAAGGAGGAGACTATATTTAAAAGAGGAAAAACTACTGCAACAAGAGGACATAGTCTTAAATTACATAGCTGAAAAGAGACTTGCGTCTATCAAGTTCAGCCTTCCTCACATATGTTTTTGCTGCTGATCCAAAAGAAGGCAAAAAACTCAGTCTGAAGCACTTCCAATTTTGCAACAAACTAGGAGAAAATTCCTTCTTGACCCCGAAATGACAGTCAGATATCTCCTTGGATCAAGTAGCTATTACCCCACTAATTATAAATTATATCTCTGTATGTTATGTTTTTTAGTATTTATCCAATTGCTGTTTGAACATCTGTATGGACTCTGATAAAACCACCTCTTCAGGTAGAGAATTCCATATCCTTAGAGCTTTTACTGTAATTTTCTTTTCCTTTTCCTTAGATGAAATCTCCTTTCTTCCAGCCAAAATGCATGACCTTGTGTCCTATGTATAGCCCTGTATATGATTAGATTTCCAGATAATGGTTTGTACTGGCCCCGAATATATTTGTATAATGTTGTCATATCTCCTCTGAGGTGCCATTTTTCCAAATTAAAGAGATTTACATTTTTTAACCTTTCTTCGTAAATAAAACGCTCCATTCCTTTTATACATTTTGTAGCTCATCTATGCACTTTTTCTAGTGCCATGATATCCTTCATTAGAACTGGTGCACAAAGTTGCTGTCACGGTTCTCACCTGATAGACAGACGGCAAGACGTGGCCGCTCTTGGAGTTCCCAACAGGGGACTTGAACCGGGGATCTTCTCAGTCCTGGTCCTGCTTTCTACCTCTGAGCCACAGCAGCTATTTACAGTGAAGACTGATTCCAGTCCTGTTCATCCTGACATGGCTACTACTCTGGGGGCTGCACCTTGACTTGGCTGTGTTTCACCTGACTCTGATCAGTCATCAGCAGGGTATATAAACCCAGCCTCGCCCTGTGCTCAGGGTCAAGTCTTTGATCCTGTTTGTTCTAGTGTTCCTGTTTCATCGCTTCGCATTATTGACCCCGGCTTCCTGACTCGTTTATTCTGACTTCTGGCATCCCTTGACTTCGGCTACTCCTCGTTGTTCCTGTCCTCTGGCATCCTTTGACCTCGGCTATCCCTCGACCATCTTGTTGGTTCAGTCCTTGCCTGTCCTGCGTATTGGTACTGCATCCTGCACAGCCCCCGTGCACAGACCCACAGGCCAGGTGAATTCTTACCTGACCACCTCGGCCTGTGGCTATCTGCAAGGGTGAGCATCATATCTGCGCTACAGACTCCCAACTCAGGTAAGACCCTGACATAAGACTTGACCATTATGGAGTCCGCAGAGATGTGCTCACCCTCGACCCAGCGTGTGTCCAGCCTGGCCCAGACTGTTTCGGAGCTGCAGCAAGAAATTTTATTCCTTAAAGGCGCAGTACATCCAGCCCCGAACCAGCTTTTCCTGAACCGTTTGTCATCATGCCCGACCGATTTGATGGTAGCCGCACATCCTATCAGTCTTTCAAGATGGATTGTGAGGTGTTGTTTTCTTTAAAGCCTCGAACATATGCCACAGAATTCATCAGGGTCAGAGCGGCTATCAACCTGTTGTCTGGACGCATCAAAGTTTGGGCTCACCAAATGTTGCAGACGAAGAGTCCTGTCCTGGTCAGCTGGGAATCCTTTAGTACTGCTATGGACTCACAATGTAAGACCACTGTGGCCAAGTCAGCTCCACGTACTAAAAAATCTCAGATTCTTCCTAACCAAGAAACCGAGTACCACCACTACGCCCCAGAGATGCCTCCTTATGTTCCAGCTCCCAGGAAAACTCCAGAGGTATCCGGTGTTCCACTTGACCCTGTGGAACCTATGCAATTAGGACTCGTCCAATGCAAAGTGACACCTAAGGAAAGAGACCGAAGGAGAAGCTATGGCCTATGTTACTACTGTGGAGAAAAAGGGCATTTCATCACGCTTTGTCCTGTTCGCCCTCCTAGACCTCCAGCTCTTCGACTTGGTACTAGTTTCCTTCGCCCTGTGTACACCGCATACCAGCCTAAAAAGCCAAATAGAAGCCGTTGTGCTTGCACATGCTTGGCTTCCGCAAGAAAACCTCCATCCCCTGCTCCAGAGCCTCCTGCATCTACTCCCGAAGTTGCTTCCTGTGATACCACCACTACTTCCTGCCCGCCCGAAGAGGTTTTACCTGTGGATTGTGCCGTTGCTTCTAATGGCACTATAGTCCGTAAAGAAGACCTTGAAATGTTCGAAAAAGCATTGTTAGCTGCGAACACTGCTCCTGCCAAAGTTTTGGAAGTGCTTGCCACCTGTACCCGGAACCTAAAAGACCTGGACAATTCTCCAGCCGTACCAGAAGCTGGTACTGCGGACTCCCAAGCTGTAAAGGGAATCCTTGCTGGGGAGTTTGACTATGGGGACTCACTGGATTCAGATAGTGACCCTGGAGAGGTGTACTATGCTGACAGTGAACCTATTTACGCCCGGAGGTCGTTTTTAAAGGGGGGGGTACTGTCACGGTTCTCACCTGATAGACAGACGGCAAGACGTGGTCGCTCTTGGAGTTCCCAACAGGGGACTTGAACCGGGGATCTTCTCAGTCCTGGTCCTGCTTTCTACCTCTGAGCCACAGCAGCTATTTACAGTGAAGACTGATTCCAGTCCTGTTCATCCTGACATGGCTACTACTCTGGGGGCTGCACCTTGACTTGGCTGTGTTTCACCTGACTCTGATCAGTCATCAGCAGGGTATATAAACCCAGCCTCGCCCTGTGCTCAGTGTCAAGTCCTTGATCCTGTTTGTTCTAGTGTTCCTGTTTCATCGCTTCGCATTATTGACCCCGGCTTCCTGACTCGTTTATTCTGACTTCTGGCATCCCTTGACTTCGGCTACTCCTCGTTGTTCCTGTCCTCTGGCATCCTTTGACCTCGGCTATCCCTCGACCATCCTGCTGGTTCAGTCCTTGCCTGTCCTGCGTATTGGTACTGCATCCTGCACAGCCCCCGTGCACAGACCCACAGGCCAGGTGAATTCTTACCTGACCACCTCGGCCTGTGGCTATCTGCAAGGGTGAGCATCATATCTGTGCTACAGACTCCCAACTCAGGTAAGACCCTGACAGTTGCACAGCATATTCAAGGTGTGGTCTTACCAGCAATTTATAAAGAGGAAAAATTGTATTTTCATCCTGAGAATTTATGTCCCTCTTTATACATGACAAAACCTTACTGGCCTTAGCAACTGCAGATTGACATTGCATATTGCTGCCTAATGTGTTGTCTATAACAATTCCCAAACCCTTCTCGTGTGTGGTTATACCTAATTCACTACAATTTAGGTTGTAAGTTGCTTATGCATTCTTGACCCCTAAGTGCTTAACTCTGCATTTCTCTACATTAAATTTAATCTGCAATTTTAGTGCCCAGTCCCCCAATCTATCCAAATCCCTCTGCAGCAAAGCAATATTCTGCTCACATTTTATGACTTTACAAAGTTTTGTGTCATCTGCAAACACTAAAGGCTTTTAATGCCTATTGCAAGATGATTTAAAAATATGTGAAATAGAAGCGGCCCCAAAACAGAACCCTGAGGGACACCATTTACCACTTTTGTCCAGCCTGAAAATTTACCATTAATGACAACTCTTTCCTTAAGCCAGCGTTCTACCCAAGAACAAGAATATTCATCTAGACCAGTTTATTTTAGTTTGAAGACTAACCTATTGTGAGGAACTGTATCAAATCAGATCTATACTTCTACTTACTACTTTGTAGAATGCAATTAGGTTAATTTGAGATGACCTATGTTTTATAAAACCATGCTGATTATTGCTAGTAACAAAGTTCTACCCAATGAATTCCTGAATATTATCCCTTAATAGCCCTTCAAATATTTTCCCAGTCACACTTCTCCCCGTGCCATCCAAATGGCCAGGAGGGGCAGCCCCAAAGGTGCCAAACAGGGGATTTGAACATGGGTCCTTTTGCATCCTCAGTCTGCATTCCTGCCTCTGAGGCACTTCAGAACCTATGGATCTAGCCTTGTTTATCAAGCATTGTCTGCAGCACTAGGGGGCTGGACTTCACCAGTGGCTCCTACCTGTCAAAGTCCACCTGAGGCAGATTGATCATTATTCCAGGTATAAAACACTTCCTCTCCCTGAGGGCAGTGTCAGTTTGTTGTATCCTGTTGCCTAAGACTGACTTGGCTTGTGACCCTTGCCTTTTGGATAATTCGTTATTGCTTGTTTGCTTCCTTTGGAACCGTGCCTGACAACTTATTTGGATTTGCCCTTGTCTGTTTCCTCATACGCAGTTATTGTTCCTGTCTAAGCCCCTGTGCACAGATTGACAGCCCAGGTAGCTTCTTACCTGGTTAAAGTGGGTTGTGTTTATCTGCAAGGGTGAGTGTACATCTCTGCACTTCGGACTCCAACCAGGGTAAGCCATGACAGAATGAACTGGCCATCATAGAGTCTGCAGAGATGTGCAAGCTGCTTACCCAGCATGTATCCAACCTGTCCCAGACTGTTTCGGAGCTGCAGTGAGAAGTTTAGTTTAATCCAGGGATGGATTTTGATCCCTTTTCAAATATAGGAGTAACATCTGCCTTCTTCCAATCCTCCTGCACAATACCTGAAACAAAAGAATCTTGAAAGATTAAATACAGAGGTCTATTTATTTCCCCACTTAGCTCCTTAAGTACTCATGGGTGAATACCATCAGGCCCGGAGCCTTTTTTACATTAATTTTTTTAACTGCTGTAGCACCTTGTCTCGAGTTATCTGCAAGTTGTTTGCAGCAATCATTTGCTTATCTTTTGCCATATGATCTTCATTAATATGTACTTAAGAAAAATAGTTATTTAAAATGTCTGACTTTACCTAGTCTTCATAAACTAACAGATCCATCTCTGTTTCCAGTGTACCTACACTATTATTTTTTATTTTAGAATTGATGTACTTGAAAACATTGAGGGGGGTTGGTTTTGCATTCTTTGATTATTAAATTCTCATTTTCTAGTTTAGCCACTTTAATTGCCTTTTTGCAAGCATTATTGGCTTCCTTATAGCTTTCATATGATACCTCTGATTTGTCAGATTTAAATGCCCTTTTCTTATTTTTAATCTCTTGTTTTACTTCTCTACTAAGCCACATTGATTTCAATTTGTTTCTTTTATATTTATTACCCAACGGTACATAATGAGAAATGTACCTTTCTAATAAATGTAGGCTGTTTCTAATATAGTTTGCCTGCAATATAACCACTGGGCGCTTTTGGTAGGTATCAGCTAGACTTGTGCGTGGTGAAAATAAATTGTTTCAACTGAACTACAAAAAAAATAAAAATATGAGAAGGCCAAATTTCAACCATATGGTGGTTCAGCTTATCCGAATTTCATTAATGAAAACAATTTGGGAAAACTATTCTAGCAAACCAAAATGCACAAATCAGTATGCTGAAATATTTATACATTATATAGATATTATCTATATATATTGCAGAACATTGTTAAATGCATTTTCCTACTATTTTGTTAACATATCAAGTAATATAGAATAGAGAGAAAAGAGGAGGAACAGTGAAAATATTTATATATTAAATAATTCTGAAATATATTTATATATATATATATATATATATATATATATATATATATATATATATATATATATATTTTTTTTTTTACTGATACTCCTTTTTCCTCCTTTTATGGTCACTTCTCATTTGATCTATCAATAAATTAAAATGTAGAGGCTTTCCCTAGCCATCAATCATCTTTTTCCACATCAATTATGTATTTTTTGGCCCCATGAGCAGACTTTCTAATCATGAATCAATACAAACATGCTTGTCCAATGTGCAATTTGTTTGGTTTGTGATTAGGCTTCATTTCAGCTTGGAGATCGGGAATTTAGATGAATTGAAGTGTATACGAAATGAATGACATAGTCTAGTATTATATATATATATATATATATATATATATATATATATATATATATATATATATATATATATATATATACTTTAATCTAAATATGTGTTCTTTTTCCACAGAAAATGCCTCAAGCGAATTACACAATTGTCTCTGAATTTCTGATTGTTGGTTTCAATGCTGTCCATAGTTTAAAAATTCCACTTTTTATTCTTTTTCTAATGATTTACATTGTGACCTGCTTAGAACACCTCTTGATTATTGTGTTAGTGACTACCAGTACACAACTTCAAACACCCATGTATTTCATACTGAGAGGTATGTCCTCATGTGAGTTATTCTACATAATGAATTTGGTTCCGAAGATGCTCCATGACATTCTTTCCATAAGGCCAACCTTCTCTATCATTGGATGCATCATACAGTTAAACATATTTGGAACAATGGGAAATTCAATGTCTTTGCTATATGCATTCATGTCTTATGACAGGTACTTGGCCTTTCTAACCCTTTGCGATATTCAGCTCTAATTTCGAATCAACTATGTCATTATTTAATCATGGGATTTTGTTTAATTTCATTTATTTCTTCTGTGGTAACAAATATACATGTTGGACATCTGGACTTCTGTAACTCTAATATCATTGATCATTTCTATTGCGACATAACTCTTTTGTTACAACTTTCATGCTCAGATATAACATTTGTTAAAAATGCCAGTGTTTTCATGAGTAGTTTGCTAGTAATATTACCTTCATTATTTGGCATGGTATCTTATATTTTTATTATAAATACAATTATCAGGATACCATCAGTTGCAGGGAGAAAAAAAGCCTTCTCTACCTGCAGTTCCCACCTTCTCGTTATTACCATGTGTTCTGGGGCCCTTATTGGAGTCTGTGTTACCAAATAGAACTAATAACCCACATATCAGCAAAGGACTTTCCTTCCTGTATATTTTGGTGATTCCACTGGTAAACCCTATAATGTACACATTACGTAATCAAGACTTTCATAGAGCTTTTGAAAGTGAACTTGGTAAACTGAAAAACTTTCACAATTCATAAAATCTCTCACGATTAGTTTTGTAATGCACTTTCAGAACAAATTGATATTTATAAAATCAAATTAAGATATTATTGCTAATAACCTACATATCCATTATGTAGCATTTTAACTGATACAAAAAAGTTTGACAGATATAATAAAATTGCGCAGGTGTAGACTTTTTACAGGTTGCATGATTGTGAATCAAATCCAAGATTAACACATAAAAAAAAAAAAAAAAAAAAATTAGCAATGCTGACTGAAAATGTTAAAGCCATTTTATTCCATGGTTTATCAGTCTGCTGGAAATATTTTTTAATCTGATGTATATATTAAAAATTTTATTGGTAGAAAGCTAAGGTATTTACAATAAAGAAGATATGTGTACCTCAAACGAAAATGGTGTATTTACTTAGTTATGTTGTTTTATATACAGTTTCATTTCCCAGAGCCTTTTTTTTGTCTTTTAAGTCTAAAACATGAATTTGGGGGTCAAGACCACTGAGAATGGACATCAGTTTAATTAACATTTCCTTCAGTGATTTCCTGGTCAGGTCTTTTATAATTTTTAGTTCACTTGTGTCATTACAAAGAGAACTTCAACCAGTCACATATCAGACTGAACCAACCAACAAAGTTAGTCCAGATTCTTCTGAACTTGCACGAATACAATGGTTGCAATATACTGTAAATAATAGTAGTTTTTTTCATTTGTCCTATTTTTTATTTTGTTTTGTTTTTTCCCAACTGCTATATTATGACAAAATGCTACTTAACTCTCTGGTGCAATACAGCTACAACACAAAAAAATGCTTCAGACCAGAGAAAAAGTGCTCCTCTTGGCAGATGGATTACTGTAGGATCTGGTAGACTTAGAGTTTTGGATGAAAAGCATACTGCACAGTATGTTCGTCTACATGATTCGTTTTCACCACTTTCAGAGAGTAGTGATGTTATGGAGATAGGCTCAGGCACCAAGTTTGAGGAACCACTATCCTCTATGTCCAAGGTCTGCAAGACTGCAGCCGGAAAGGACAAGGTGAGGCCTGATAGAAAACAGTTGTTATTGGTGTATTCTATCATAAAAGGTGTGGAGCTGGACAACACTGGCTTTGTTAGATGTCTTCCTGGAACTACTGCTCACAGTACATGAGACTCTGAGGAGCCAACTCTGAAGACGGCCATGCTAGATCTAGTGTTCAACAAATGGAGATTTGGCATTAGATATTACTGTATGTGAAAGTTTAGGATCTAGTGATCACCAGTCAGTGTGGTTTAATATAAGAACAGTGACACATCACATAAGTCACACCACACAAAAACAAAACTTTTAGATTTTAGAAACACAGACTTTTCTAAAATTGCGTAAAGTAGTCACTATCAGACCGGAGCAATTTAAATGGACTCCATGTCAGGATCCTATCCTGACAACCAAAGTTATGTTTAATTTTTGCTGTTTTATTCCTACAAATTCCAGTTTTCCACCACTAGTGGCCTCCCTAACCACTAGTCTAATCCAGTTTCTCTCACCTGTCTAGCGTAATTACTAAATCTGCTAAGCTTTAAGAGGCACACCCTGCTGAACAAATGAAATTGAGGTTCAACCTGACTAAACTTCTGATCCTGGCTCATACAGGGAAAACCTGCTTTATACTGAATAGCATTGAACCCAACCTGATTTATGCTATCAACCTGCTTCATTTCCAATCTGCTTTCTACAAATAAGCTTGGGAACAAACCTGATCTACAATACCTACCTGCTTAATTCTACACCGGACTTTGATACCTTCTTGATTTTATGTTTCAAACCTACTTTTCACCTACTTAAATGATTCCAATCTGAATATTATCAACAATCTAATTTATACCACATTTTCCACTCAACCAACAACTTGCATAATACAAACATTCCTGTTATTTTGTAACTATCCTGAATGAACCTGTAACAATTAACTGAAATCTGTAGTACTTCATCCAAACAAAGAGGCTGATCCCCTAAACGTCTGAATAACCTGTATTTCTGAAACCTTAATATTCTGTATAGTTCTGTCTTGTTATATTTGTTTACCTGTAACCTTTATTATTGGCGTTATTTCCTAAGTAACCTGTAACTCTCTATTTAATATACTCCTTTTTACTTTAATTTCTCTATATTATTTCCAGTTTCCTTTAAGTCCTGCTGCACTTATTGTTACTAGAAAACCATGTCAAAGATTACAAATAAAGAGCCCAAAGTTAACCCCGGTATAAGTCTCTTATGTGACCTAAGCAGGAACCTAACACTCCAAAAGAAATGGGATTGCGCTACAGAATGCAAAAGAAAACTGCATTAGGCTTGTCAGTAAGAGCAAAAAAGTGAAGAAACAACAGTGGTAATTCGCAGAAGTGGTCAAAATAGTAAAACACAAAAGTTAGCATTTAATATTTATGAATAAAAACAGAGAGAGGAAGATAGACAGATATATATGATTAGGCAAAAAGAGGCAAAGCCAGTAATAAGTTCTTCCAAAGCTCACACAGAAGAGAAAATAGCCCAGTCAGTAAAAAAGGGTTTAAAACATTTTTTAGATACATAAATGAAAAAAGGAAAGTAAAACAAGGATTAGTTGGGTTAAAACAAAAGAAGAGGATACATGTCTAGCTCAATGCCATAATGACTGTTTTTGTTCAGTATTTAAAAATGAAAATGAAGGAAAGGGACCTCAGTTAGGAAAAAAAAATTGTTTCATGTGAGTTTACAGAGGAAGATGTTCTATTTCAGCTGTCAAAAAGTAAAGACAAGTTGATTGGGCCTGATGAGTCTGGGAGAAGAGCAGTAGAAGTCATGCCCCCTCCTCCTGACATCACCAGAAGAATCTGGCCGAATTCCCAGGTGGCTGTGTGCTGCCTCCAGCTACTGGCCCAAGGTAAGTATACTCTTTGTTTTTTGTTTTTGCTTTAATTCATAATGTGCATCCCTCAACAGCTCATGCCTACCCCCTCAGCCCCTGTGCCTTCACCACAGTCCCTACCTCTTCCCCTCAGCCCCTGTCACCTCCTCTCAGCCCCTGTGCACCCCCACCATCGCCCCTGTGCCCCCCACCCAGGCCATGTCCTCTCTCTCAGCACCTATGCCCCAACCACAGCTCCTGCCCCCTCAACAGCTCATGCCTCCCCCGTCAGCCACTGTGCCCCGCACACAGCCCATGCCCCCTCTCTCAGCACCTATACCCCTTCCACAGCACCTGACCCCTCAACAGGTCATGCCTCAGCCCCTGTGCCCCACCACAGCCCCTGTGCCCCCTCTCTCAGCCCATGTGCCCCCACCACAGTTCCTGCCTCCCCCCTCAGCCCATGTGCCCCCACCACAGTTCCTGCCTCCCCCCAATCACCCCCAACCCCCCTCTCTCTCCCTGGGCCCCCACCACAGCCCATGTGCCCCACACCAATGCCCATGTGCCCCCTCTCTCAGCCACTTCCCCCCACCACAGCCCCTGTCCCTTCTCATAGCCCTTGTGACCCCCCACCAAAGCTCCCGTGCCCCCCACCACATCCCCTGTCCCCTCTTTCAACTCCTGTGGCCCGACCACAATCTCTGTGCCCCCCTATAGCCTACATACAACCCACTACACCACATGTGCCCCCCCCACGGCCCCTCTACACCTCCTGTGCCACACTCTACAGTCCATGTGCCATCCTCTACAGTCCCTGTGCAATTCTCTACAGTACTGGTGCCACCCTCTACAGCCCCTGTCCTCTCTCTCTGAGCCCGTGTCCCTCCCACCACAGACCATGTGGCCCCTCTCTCAGCCTCTGTGCCCCCACCATAGTTCCTGCCCCTCCCCCATCAGCCCCTGACCCCTCTTTCCACCCCTATGCCACCCACCACAGCCCATGTGCATTCCACCAATACCCATGTGCCCCTCTCTTTGACCCAGGGCCCCCTCTCTCAGCCCCTGTCCTCCCACCACAGCCACTGTCCCTTCTCACAGCCCCTGTCCCCCCACCAAAGCTCATGTGACTCCCACCACAGCTCATGTGCCCCCCTATAACTGGTGTGCACCCCTCTACAGCACCTGTGCCCCCACCACAGCCCCTGCCCCCCACTACAGCCCACATGCACCCCTCTACAGCACCTGTGCCCCCACCATGGCCCCTGCCACCCTCTACAACTCCTATGCCACCATCTACAGACCCTGTCCTCTCTCTCAGCCCCGTCTCCCCATCACCACAGCCCCTGTCCCCTCTCTTAACCCCTGTCCCCTGCACCACAGCCTTTGTGCCCCCACCATAGTCTCTACTACACATTCCTCCCACTACAGCCTCCATCCCCCCATGTCCAGCCCTGACCCAACTTTCCCACCCCATACCTCCACTACAACCCCTATCCCCCACTACATTTTCTAACCCCCAGTTACAGCCCATAAGCTCCACTAAAGCCCCTGTCACCCAACTACAGAACCTACTATGCCCCCTAATTTTTCAACTAACCATAGCCCACTAAGCATAAGCGTGCCCTTCCCAAGAGTAAGTTCTGGATCCGTATGTGACTCTTTGACTGTGTTCCTGAATAATTTTGTGTGCCTTTATGGTTGTGTGTTGCTATATACCTATGTCTATGTGGTATTGGAGGAAAAAGAGACACAATGGCCCCTGTGGGGGAAAGGACTCACAAAACTGGAGGGGAGAGAGTCACAGGGTTGAGGGGAAAGAAAGAGACACACAAAGAGGCTGGGGGAAAGAAAGAGACACACAAAGAGAATCGGGGGAGAAAGAGGGCCTCAGGAAAGTAAGTGACACAAGGGGGGGTTGTAAGAGACACACAGGTGAAGACACATTGAAGACATAGTAAAGGGGGATAAAATACACTAAACAGGGTAAGAAATTAAAAAGCGGGGCTATGAGACACACAGATGAAGATGCTTTTTTTAAGGGGGAGGAGGGGCGACAAAATGTATAATTGCCTGTGTTGCCAAAAATCATTGCACCGGGAGGGGGCAATGCATGTGTGAGGGGGCCAGTGCGTGTGTGAGGGGGCAGTCTGTGTGTGTGAGGGGTGTAGTGTGTGTTTGTGTGTGAAGGCTGCATAGGGTTTATGCTGTGTGTAGGTGGATGAGGTGTGAAACATGTATCTTAATGTCTCCCCCTCCCTTCTTCTTACCTTTTACCATGGAGGGGGGACATAATGCTGCAAGCCCTGTTAGTCCAGTGGCGGCATGTTAACTTTAGCCTGCAGCTCTTCGAGATGCAGGCCAACTCCGCTTTCCTCCTGCGAGCACAGCATTGTATCGGAGATTTTCCGCCAGCCTGCACACGGAGGAACACAGAGCCTCCCAGCCCCTTCTTGGCATCTTTGATCTCTTCACCAGCCCAAGAGGGCTTACAACAAGGCTGGCTCTGCATGGGCTGGCAGGGGAGATGAAAGGATCTCCCCTGCCGACCTTGGCCCACAGCCACTATGGACCACCGGGCGTTTTCTGCAGAACCCACTAGTGGATGTTAGGGACCAGGTTGACTACCCCTGTAGTCAATGGCGGATCAGAATTAGGACAAACATAAAGTTTTAGGAAAACAGAATTGTCTTGAAGGACCAGAAACAGAAATTCAAAATTATAAAACCAGTTAGAATCAAAGATCAAATGAATTTAAAACAATTATTTTGGATTCATTTGTTTTCTTGAGGTTAGAAAATGAGGGGCTTTTTCATAATTTTGCTCAGTAAGCTCTTTAGAAGATAGCTTTGGTATTTTTAATGGGAATTACATAAATAAGGGAACCAAATTAGGAATGTATCTACTAAACAACTGAAAGAGCAAAACTTCTTAATACACACCAAATGTTGCCTTTCTTCCTAAAATACCAGTAATCACTCTGTGATGCCTTGATAAAATTATACAATTATTCGAGGTCAAAATTAAGTCTAGACATTTTCAAAGGTACCAGACTGGAGCTCAGGAACATACTCTTCTACCAGAAAATAATCCTAATGGAGACTTTCAATAACGGCTTGGAATGCGGTCATACAAAACAGGTCACCATACAAGATGTCCATTTTCTTTTGTAAGGATTCCCAAAAATCTAGCAAAGGTCAAGCGCATCAAGATGAGTAAATTTACACTTTTGCTTCCCGAGTCAGCTGTGAGATGAAATGTGGATTTACATGAAGTTGTTTGGATTTGTTCTATATTTACTAGAAAAACAGCATCTCCTTGGCAGGTATTGTTGCTAATTACATTTTCTCATTGCATTACATTACTTGAACTACCAATATGTTTAATATAAATATCGTATAATGTAAAAGATTTTGCAATTAGCTAATGTTTACATAAATTAAACCAGACTGCTAGTTTAAATCCTTTTTGTGACATGTATTCACTATTTTATATTGTTGCTGTAAACTACTGTATATTAGACTTGTGCATGAAAAACAAATCAGTTTGGCCAATACAATTTGGCTGAAAATATATTTTGATTCATGTGAACCGAATTGTATGTCAAGACACGGAGGCTCATATTGCTTAACCCTTTCTTTACTGTCCACCAATAGCAGCAAAGAATACAACAGTAAGAAAAAATGGTAACCATAGTGATAGGCCACTCCCATACCAAGTCCCAGTATAATAGTCAGCACCTCCCAACACATTTCCTCTTTCTTTGCTGCTCCGAACAAAGATAAGTACGTGACAAATTTTCTCGCATACATACTGACTGTTCTCTTATTGATTTCTGGTTATTTATATCATTTATTTATTGTTACTTAAGTTTTTATTGCTTCTTTTGTTGATAGATTCTTTTTTGCTTTTATTTATCCTGTTGTTAAAGATTTTTTCTCTCTGTATTATTACATGCTATATATGTGTATTATCCATTCTCACTTGCTTCTTCCTTGTTTGCTAACTTATCTCCTTATCTCTTCCTCACTGCCTTTTGGCTCCATTTTCCCCCTCTCTCCGTTTATTTGGCACCCTTTTGCGCCTGTTTTTTCCGTTCTGTTCGATTATTTTTGTGAAAGAATTTTAGCCCGTTCGGCAAATTCTTCACGAACATGTGCCGGTCGTTAGTTTTTCTAGCTCTTAGCATTATTCGTCTGTTTTGCCGCGTTCGACTAAATTTTTATTTGAACGGTCCATGCATTCACCTGTTTCCTATTCATTCCTTTCATCTATTTGTTCCATTGAATTTGTCTCTTTTTTGCCGAACGTTCGGTTCTTTAATTTGACGAATTCACTGAATTTTTGCCACGAATCTCGCGAGATTGCCGGTGGTCATTTTCTGGCTTCCGGTCTCTCAGGCTTTGTGCGTGTCTCTTCGTATCTGACGTTCTGGACCCTGGTGAGCTCCCTAACTATACCCTCCTAAATTATAACTAGTTTGAGGTGATTAACCCCTACTAGTATCCTCTATTCTGTTTTTAGTTTTAGTCCCAAACAATTATTATATTTAATTATTTTATAATTTTATACTTTTGTTGGGGAAAATCTCACAACACTACCATGCCCAAATCTAAAGTACCTGCCAGCCCTTCCTCCCCTAGGGAGATGGACATACCCTAGGTTTTGGATAATCCGTCTTCCAATTCTGATTCCCATTCTTCTGCTGGGGACCCTATGCCCCTGACTGATGAGACTCAGTCCCTGGCGCTACAGTGCTCAGTCTCTAACACCATTATGGCTGCTATTGGCTCTATGTCCTCTGCCTTGTCCCAGACCATCTCACAGGCCTTACTTGCACGCCCTTTGGCCGCAGAAGGCTTGGCCACGCCGACACGCCTTGCACGCCCAGCGACTGGCCCATAGGGCAGGCACCAAAAAAGGCTACTGCCAAATCCAGGCACTTAAATCTCCCTGCCTCCAGAACCAATATGACGGGTGTACCTATGACCACCCATGATAGCGTTCCCATGTCACGCAAGAGAGCCTTTCCGCGCCAGGAAGAACGGCGCGGCAGTGGAAATGTGCTAGAGCACAAAAAGAGAGCGACTCACTCATATATCAGGTCTAGTGAGATGGCTGACGCTGAGTCTGTGGATGACTCTGATGATGAGGTATGCGGGCTGGAATCTGACCCTTTTGGCCCTGCTCATTTCATGGTGGTTGCGAGTGGCCCTAGGAGCGACTCCCCCGCTACTGCGGGCTCCACCCTCATGGATCCATCTGGGGAACCCATGTTTGACCCGGATGCTCACCATCATCCGAGGTCGGTGGAATGGCTCCCTGCGGACCATGTACCTTGAAAATTGGGTATGACGCCCCCTCAGTAAGGCGGCGCGTAATAAACTTAGGGATGAATGCCCAAGACCATTGGTACTTGGCAAAGTCTGTGAGACTCCTATAGTGGACCCAAAGATGACCCAATTCCTCTCCAAACTGGGTTGGAATCTCCGCAAGGGGACATATTTGGCCCTTTGGCCAAACTGTTTGACCTGGCTGAAATCGACAGAGCCGAGAACCGGCAAGTTGACCCGGAGGAACTCCATGGCTGGGTGCAGAGGGCTATCTGCATTGCGGGCAATGTAAATACTTCCCTGTCCATTGAAAGGCGTAAAGCCATTCTTTTTTGGATTGAACCCAAACTGGCCAACCTCGCCCTCACAGAGCCTTTTATTTGGGGACTCCTTTATTAAGGACCTGGGACGCTCGTGGGTGTCTTTACAGTCCTAGATAAGGCCCAATCCTCCATGAAGAGGGTATTTCAGGGACGGGTCTCTACCAGGGCCGGCAGATTCAGGGGTCGTCTGTCCAGCCGTTCCAATTATCATGCCCATGGATTGGGACAAGGCTCCAACACTCAGAGAACACCCTAACAGCAGACGAGACACCAGTCTCCTTTCTTCCCCTCTCGTTCCAGAGGCTTTGGAGGGAACCCCGGTTCCAGAGGCCCTAACGGTAAGCATGCATCTACCTCATGTTTTTTCCAATGTGTGTGTAGGGGGCCAACTCCATCATTTTTTCCACACCTGGTCAGCCATCACCTCAGATCTCTGGGTTCTGACCACAGTTTGGGGGTTTCACTCCGTGTCACGTTACCCCACCTCGCCCTATTTTGCTTTCAACGACCGACCGCGCCTTGATAGACACGGAACTAACCACCCTCCACACAAAAGGGGCGATAGAGCTAGCACCTGTGTCCCCACAGGGGTGATCAGCAACATTTTCCTAGTAGAAAGGAAAGGCAGACAAATGCGTCGAGTTATCAACCACCGTGCCCTAAACACTATGGTGCGCTACAGTCACTTGAAGATGGAGGGCATCTATCTCCTGCAAGACTTACTCCTTCGGGGAGACTGGATGGCAAAGTTGGACTTGAAGGATGCCTACCTGACAGTCCCAGTGGCCGAGTCATTCAGAGACCTGTTACGTTTCCTCTGGAAAGGAGACACCTGGTGCTTCACGTGCCTCCCCTTCGGACATCAGCCCCTTGGTGCTTCACGAAACTGATGCGCCCCGCCATGGCTTGGCAGCATTGTCGGGGAGTTCAGTTAATTGTCTACTTGGACGACATCCTCATCATGGCACATGATCGTTCAGTCCTTCGGAAACATCTTCAATGGACGATGGACCTCCTCTCCCACCTGAGTTTCCTCCTCAACTGGGAAAAATCCTGCCTATCTCTTTTGCAGCGCATAGAGTTCCAAGGTTTCACTGTAGATTCCATAGCGGAATCACTCAGCCTCCCTACGTCCAAGATACGGAAATCCGCAAGGAATTGCGTGGCGCTCTTATGCGCACCCAGCTGTCTCTATGCCACGGATCATTGGCCTACTGGCAGCATCAATCCAAGCAGTGTTCCCAGCCCCACTCAACTACTGTGCCCTCCAACGCCTGAAGATCGCACACCTTTGCAGTGGGGCGTCCTATGCGGATATGGTCTCCCTGGACTCGAAGACTCGGGACGACTTGACCTGGTAGATCCACAAACTCTCGGCTTGGAATGGCAAGGCCATCTTCGGTTCCCAACCGGAGTTCATGGTAGGCTCAGACTCAAGTCTCCACGGCTGGGGGTGCCCATTGCAACGAGGTAACTACCGGGGGTCGCTGGTCGGCAGATGAATCTCGCCTGCACATCAATACTTTGGAACTCCTTGCGGGTTCCTTCGCTATTCGGAGTTTTGCGAACGGGACTGCCAGACCATGCATCCGACTGCGCATGGACAATATCTCAGCGGTCCGCTACGTCAACTCCATGGGGAGCACTCAATTGGCTATCCTGGCCCGCTTGGCGAAGGACTTCTGGGCATATTGCTTGGCCAGGAACCTGGTTGTCCAGGCAGAATACCTTCCTGGACTCCACAACACTCATGCAGACTGGAGTTCACGCTATCTGTCGGACAACAGTGATTGGAAATTGGATGCGGGAGTGTTCTCCGCTATATCATCTCTCTGGGGACCTTGTACCATCGACCTCTTTGGGTCCAGACTCAATACCCAATTGCCCCGGTTCTACAGCTGGCACCCGGACCCAACCGCAGAAGCAGTGGATGCCTTCCTACAAGACTGGACCGGCTCAGTCCTCTACCCCTTCCCCCCATTTGCCATGATCCCTCGGGTCCTGCTCCAAGTTCGCCGCCAAATGACCGACCTGATCCTGCTAACCCCATTCTGGGGGACCCAATCCTGGTTCCCACAACTCGTGGAACTGGCGATAGATGTACCCAGACTGCTTCCGTTGTTACCGAACATCCTCCTGGACCCAGCGGGCCACCAACATCCCCTCCTTGTGGACGGGTCGTTACTGCTGCTCGTGTGGAGGATTTCAGGAGTCCCTGGGAAATCTAAGGGGTTTTGGACGCAACTCGACGCCTCCTGGCTGATGCATGGGCTTCCGGGACTAGACGATCATATGGGCCCGCTTGGAGAGCTTGGACTGACTGGTGCCTGGCTCAGAACTTGGATCCCATTTCGGCACCTGTGACGGTGATCCTTCTATCCTGACTTCATTATTTGAGGCTGGTCGGACGTATCGCACGATTAATTTGTACAGATCGGCCATCTCCTTAGCTCACCAAGGAATTGACTGCTGCCCAGCAGGCCAACACCCATTAGTGTGCCGCTTACTTAGGGGCTCACGTCTGTCGCGGTCCTCTAGGCCTCGATACTCGAGACGTTTCCTGCATTTTGTCGCTGTTCTCCTCCTGGCCACCTAATGCAGATCTCTCCCTGTGACAGTGGTTGGCCAAGTTGGTCTCATTTCTGGTAAATGGGTGTCGGATGTTCGTGCCCTGGACTATGACGCTAAGTCTTTCACCCCGGATGCGGTGACGTTTAATATCTCCAGACGCTATTCGGTTGGTTTCTTATCCGAGTTTTCCAGTTACTCCGGCCCTGTGTCCTGCTTACGGGAATATGAACTTTGGACGAGCACACATCTTTCATCATTGTCTCCCCAGCTCTTTCTCTCGCTTCGTCGCCCCTTTCCCCTATGTCCAGTACTACATTGTCTCGCTGGGTGAAATGGGTGATGTCTCTGGCCAGCGTGGACACGTCCATCTTCGGCGCCCACTCAGGGGGCATCGGCCACGGCCATGTCCATGGTGAGTTCAGGTGCACGTCTGGAAGACCTGATGAGGCTGGCCGACTGGTCCTGCGAATCCACTTTTCGCGAGTTTTACTTTCGACCTCTGCCTCACGTTTTTTTTCTCCTGTTATTGATCAGCTTTAAACTTGCAATATGAGCCTCTGTGTCTTGACATAAAATTACATGATTTTGCTATTTCATGACAAAAAGTCATGATTTTATGAAAGACACGGAGGCGAGTATTGTCCCACCCTTCGACATTGCTTCACTTATTAACCCCACCCGGTTGTTTAATCTCTCCAAGAGGTTTCCCAGGGTTGGTAGGTATTCATTATGCGCTCTGGTTATTGTATAGTTTCATACGTTTATTAACCTGTTCATGTTATATGATTCTCCAATATGCCTATGTTGAATTATGCACACTGTGTTGCTTCTGTCTAGCTATAAATTATGTCTTGGCATGCGCACTTTGGTTCAAGTACTGATTTAACCGTTCGGCTCCTGTCTTGTGTTTTCACAGGTTGATTCGATGTTGATCGAGGGTCTTCACTACTTCTCTCTTGGCTTCACCACGTGGCCAGGACGTTTATGGACGGAGCTGTGATGGGCCCCTCACTGTTGGAATCCTGCTGATTGATGGATCGGTCCCAGTTTCATTATGGTTCCTGATCGGAGTGCGGCTGGATTTCGGGTCGTTTGTTCTATTTGGTTTGGACTGTTTCATCGTTCCTGTTTTGTGGTTATTGTGTCGCATCTCCAAAGAAAGAGGAAATGTGTGGGGAGGTGCTGACTATTATACTGGGACTTGGTATGGGAGTGGCCTATCACTATGGTTACCATTTTTTCTTACTGTTGTATTCTTTGCTGCTATTGGTGGACAGTAAAGAAAGGGTTAAGCAATATTCGCCTCCGTGTCTTTCATAAAATCATGACTTTTCGTCATGAAATAGCAAAATCATGTAATTATGGCATGCGCTAGTTTGACTGAATCCCTTTGTTTATACAAACGTAAATGCAAAATAAAAGAAAAAATAGCCTATGGGAGTAACTAAAACCACCCATTTTAGTAAACGTGATGTTTAATGCCTCACTTACACCCCTTCCAACCATGCTGCTAATGGTGACACTTCTACTAAACAGTGAGCAGCTGGCAATAACATGCGAATGAGCAGTATTACATTTTATTTTACAGGCATTAGATTTATTGGGCCTCATCTCACTATTATTAGGGTAGGAAGATTTTTCTGAATTGTTGAGGGAGGTGGTTAGTGGCTTTGGAACCCCTTGCCACCCGAAGGAAGGGTGGACACTTGGTTACACTCTTGGGTGGTGGATAATAGTATGTCTGCCCAGTTATTATTATTTTGTTATTAATAACGTCAACAGGCTTCTTTTTTTTTTTTTTTGTTTAAAGTGGCAGCTGGCTAGCTAACCAAAGTTTTTTGTTATATATATATAATTTGTCCTGTGGCTACAAATGCCACAAACAGTTAACTATGAATCATGAAACAAATGAAAATGACTCATCTATTGTTTGTTTCATTTGCATCATTATTCGGACATATCAATTGCCAATTGTTTAAAATTTGGACGAAAAGCGATTCAGCCAATACGTAATATTCCTGTATATTCTATTACCTATGGCT
Organism: Pelobates cultripes; assembly: GCA_933207985.1. Lineage (NCBI taxonomy): Eukaryota > Metazoa > Chordata > Amphibia > Anura > Pelobatidae > Pelobates > Pelobates cultripes. Next base: position 174,077,771 of record OW240916.1, on the reverse strand, counting down.
ATGTGCAATACTCGGCTGTTTTTTGTTGTGTGTACATTTTTTATTGATTTCCAATGTTTCTTTTCAATTTCTATTTGGCATTCATATAGTGCTCTTTTTGTCTCTTTATTTTCTGTTAATTTTAGGATCAGAAGACTGGGAATCCTCTGGCCATAAAATAAAATTTGTGGTCAGGGACTTGTCAATTATATTACCATCCACCTGATAGAACATGGGATGTAAGAAAGGGAATGAGAGAATTAGGGTAAGAAATCTAATAGTTCTGTTTTTTTGTTGTTTGTTTTTTACAAACTTGGACCTCATAGACCTCAGTATGTATCTTTTTTAACATGCTGGATTTAATTTACAATTCCATACATGAACGCTTTGTATTGCATTGTTTTCTTCAGTTGCATTGAAACCATCTCTCTCCCTACTATATAGAAGAGCTTATCTATATACTGTATATAAGAAATATTTGGCCATTCTATATTTAGTATAATTATTTTCTGTTTTTATATTACTCAAGAAGTAGTCTCATAGTAAGTAAGATGAGTTAAATATTTTTAGTTCTCTGGAGAGACACATATGTCATAGTTTAATTGTAGGTAAATTATTTAATAAAAATACAGAAAGGCAAATATGTTTTTATTTTTTGCAAATTGCTATCTATAGAGGCATTGCATTTATCTCAACTTCACTAATCAACAACAAACAAGCCCGAATGTTAATTATCTGCTCTGGGAAATTAATGATACTATTGGTATAGAACTGTGCTACTATTGTGTATAGAAAATATAAAAGGTCCTGACTTCTGATAATAATTTTAAAGCGCACAAAGTCCCAGCAGGGAGTATGGGCCTCACATTTTTATGTTTTTATTTTTCTGTATAATATAAAATTTGTGTTGTAAATAAATCTCAGTATTATTTAATAGATATACTGGACAACAGAGTTTATGGTGAGCAGAATGTGTTATATTGTGTTTATTTTATTATTCGGATTATCAGTTGCCATAATAATCACTTTGCAACAATCCTAGAGTTGATAAAGCTAGCACATGTGCAATGATCTATTGTTATGCATTTGTCTACAAATATTGTCTAACATTTATTTTTGTGTAATGAAAAATGTTGAGTACGAGAACTACAGTTACATTCACATATGATTTAAAGCACATATGCTTCATCTGCAGATTTTTGTCTGTGTGAAAACGTAATTGTTTATATTTGCTATCAACAGAAAACATGCATGTATTTTAAGTTTTGATAGTATGAAAATTCTGATAATTGTTTTAAAAGTATGTGCATTTTACATAAACTATTAATCAGGTGATATATTGATACCATATTATAATTTTATCCTTACTATACGTGGCGTTTAGTTTCAGTTTTATGTTAAATGTTTGTTATTATTTTGTATTTGTCACACTGAATGCTTACAGATTTTCACACAAAATGTAATATAAGTTAAAGAGTACGCTGGAGTCCCAAAGCCTTAGACTTTGTAACCCTTCCAGACTTATTTAAGGAAACAACCTTTTTTTTTCTCTCAGTTTTGTTGGAATTTGCTTTTTAGAGAAGCATTGTTTGCTTCTTGTTGTGAGCCTTAGATTTTCTTGGTTTATTTGTTTAAAGATCTGAAACTATTCAGTGTGAAAAACATGACGAACATGCAAAACCAGTGGGCACGAGAAAGGCACAAATTATTTCCACACATTTAAAACTCTAAAGTCATTTTAGAGAACGTATTTTTAACCTACCCGTGGTGTGGGGAGTTAGAGCACAAACTCACTGCTGCATCTATTAACACACATCCATTTTTACTTTTACACAGTGTGACGTCTCACTAAACATCTCTTAAGCACTCCTACTATTACTGACAGCTCTTAATAATTTTCTAACTCCTGTTTCCACTATTAACTCATACAGTTATTAACCACTGCTTTCTTGACCTCTATATGTACTATTATTGTTTACAGGGTACCAACATATGCTGCAGGACTCTAATATATAACACAATCTAAGGAGGTGATAACAAGCAAGAAGTTCTAACAAACAACATATTTCAACAGAAACAAGAGCTCAAGAGAGCCTCCTTAGACAAACTTCAAATATAAAGAAAGTGCTTAGTATCTAGAGGTAATTCAGTAAAACTTCACTGACACCTAATACACAATTCTACTCCCACAACAACACCTGCCCTCCGTAAATTCCTACACCAACAGTTCATTTACTCCAAGTTGCATAATCTACTGTACACATGATTGCTGTCATCTAATGGTCTTTACCTTGATTCAAACTTAACCCAGATAATTTATATTAACTACATTTTTCCTGATTTAAATAGCTACGACAGAAGATTGAATCAACTGTCAAATTATTAATTTTAATGCAGCTGTTATTCTCTGTGCATTTGTCGATTTGTTATAAACAGAGTGCAATTTTAAGTTTAATAAATGTCTTCTATAATATCAAAGATGTTCCACCTATCTTATATAAATGTATTGCAATTCTAAAAGTAGTGATTTCCAACAGAAAAGCAGTATTTATATATTTAATTGCTGACTGGCAGTGACGGGAGCACTGTAATGCATTGCTCGCCTCACTGACCTTTAAAAAGTGAAAAGTGTATTTGCACCAGTAGTGGATGATGGATGTCATTGTGTTTTGGGTACTAATGAAAATAAGCTTATTATTGGTAAAGAAGTTTTGTCTCGGCATAACATCAGACTTTGTCAGTTTAGAGCCATGTTATTTACTTGTTTCAGTTATTATTATTATTATTATTATTATTATTATTGCAATTTATAAAGCGCACACAGATTCCGCAGCGCTGTACAATTAGTTGAGAAACGTACAATATACACAAACAAATACAAGAGGTAAGAGAGCCCTGCCCGTAAGCTGATATCTAGCCATTGGAGCTCTTTATACAAAGTGCTTAATTAATTATAACAACTAATTTATAATGTAAATATAAAAAATCGTAAATGTATTCAATTTGACATCTAATTTTGCTAAAATAATTTTTAATACAGGAGACGGAGCATTAGGATAATACAAATATCATTATAGTGTCAAATTATAGGTATCTACAGAAATTCAGAGTACAACCTCCCTAGTCAGTGAATTTTATATCTTATCATATTTTAGTAGTTCTCTTTTTGCTCAACTTTACTTAATGCATTAGAACAAATTTGGTTCAACTTTCAAACTAATCATTTCTTGCAGATGATACATCAGGAGAATCAAACGTATGTTTATGAATTCCAACTCACTGGATACCTTCATCTCCATGCCCTGAAAGTTCCACTCTTCATTCTCTTCCTAACACTTTATACTGCGATCTGTTTAGAGAACATCCTGATCACTGTGTTGGTTTCTTCCAGTATTCACCTTCAAACGCCAATGTATTTTATACTGAGGGCTATGTCCTCATGTGAACTTATGTTTGTGACAAATATGGTCCCTAAGATGTTGCACGATATACTTGCAGAAACAGCAACCATTTCTTTTGTTGCTTGCCTGATACAGATACATATATTCGGAACTGTAGGAAATATAATGTCATTCCTCTATGCACTGATGTCTTATGACAGATACTTGGCCATTTCCAACCCACTGAGATATTCTGTTCTTCTAAATAATCGTTTTTGTAATATTTTGACATTTGGGTTTTTCCTGTGTTCCTTTGCAGCTCAGCTCCTAATGTCTATGTTACAAAGTCAGATGAAGTTGTGGTCCTAATATAATATAATAATAATATAATTGATAACTTTTATTGTGATTATACTCTACTTGTGGAACTTTCCTGCACAGACACAACACTTACTAAAATGTGTTCTGCTTTTATCAGTGGTTTGCTAACAGTAACAAATACTCTGTTTTTTATTATAACTTACATTTTTATTATACATACAATTCTAAGAATACCATCATCCACAGGAAGAAAAAAGGCTTTCTCCACTTGCAGCTCTCATCTTATTGTAATAAGCATTGGTTCTGGAGCTGTAATTATTGTATATACAATTCCCAATGGACCAAACAGTGCAAATCAGCAAAAGCCTTTCATTCATATACTTTGTGGTAACACCTTTGATAAACCCTATAATATATACAATAAGAAATCAAGAGTTTCGCAGGGCTCTTGAGACAAAGCTAAAGAAAGTTAAAAGTTTATATGATGACTAAAATTAACCATGTATCAGTAATACGTTTTGTAAATAAATCATATTTGCATCCGATATCATTGTTAGATTGTAGCATTATTGAAGCAGTTTATTATTTAATCTCCAATAATTAAGGTCCAATTTATCCGTTGGATACTAACAAGATATTTTCCTTTAAACCTATTTTTTATTGTGCCAGAGATGTATTTCACCTGTATGCTCCCTCATAAAAAATGTTCTATGAGTATATACAGGGCTTCAGAAACATTGTATATGTGATATGTGAGAAAAATGATTTTGTGTGTGAATTGTGTACATGCATGTGCATGTAGTGATGTAGGTAGCAATTAGGCAATTTTATTTACAGAATCCTGCATCTCCTGCAACTGATCCTCAAATTCTCTTTCAAATTACTTATTTATAAAGGCATACCTATATAATTAGTCCTGCTCTTTGACCACAATTTTTCTTGCAAGCTACAATCATTAAATAAACCTTACACATCTGTTTTATTATAAATGTTTTTCATTTTATATTAAATTAATATTTCATTCAGCAAAATAACTTTTCTGCCAATGCATTTTTTAAAAATATTTGAATATCCTTAACAAATCATTATAGTTAAAGGACCACCATAGTCACCCAGACCACTTCAGCTCAATGAAGTGGTCTGGGTGCCAGGTCCCTCTAATTTTAACCCTGCAGCTGAAAACATATCAGTTTCAGAGAAACTGCTATGTTTCACTGAGGGTTAATCCAGCCTATTGTGGCTGTCTCACTGAGAGGCGCTTCTGCAATTCTCACTGTGAAAATCACAGTGAGAAGACCTGGACGTCCATAGGAAACTATTGAGTAATGCTTTCCTATGGGCGGTTTGAATGAGCATGCGGCTCTTGCCGCGCATGCGCATTTGGAGCTGACGTCGGCAGAGGGAGGAGAGTTCCCCGGCGCGTAGGCAGCCTGGTGCTGGAGAAAGGTAAGTGGCTTAAGGGGTTTTAACCCCTTCAGCCCAGTGGGAGGGGGGCCCTGAGGGTTGGGGGGACCTCATGACCCTGTAATGCCAGGAAAACAAGTTTGTTTTCCTGGCACTATAGTGGTCCTTTAAATATCACCTGCCTGCATCCTTGTACATGCCACGACCCCACTATCTCTCTCCTTTCCACTTTGTTCCTGAGACTTCTCTCTCATATTTCCTTCATGATCTCTGCCCCTCATTCTCAGCGGTGTAACTAGTAACCACCAGGCTTCTGTGCGGAAATTGCCCTGGCTACCCCCATGAGTCTCCCCAGCCCCTCCATGTGTCTCATTCTCCCCCCATCCCCTACTTGTGTTTTGTCTCCCATACCCCTCCATGTGTCTCAGCTCCCCCCTGTCATATATCTTTCGTATCCACGTGGCAAAAACTGAGATAATTACCTTCCGAAGATCAAGGGGAGTGGCGCTAGGTGGTCTTCTGCCATGATTCCTGGCTTGTGTGGCATGTTGGAACACGCTGGCCGCTGTGGACCATCCAAATATATAGCCCCATGTCCGTCCACGGTAAAGATGACATTGATGTGTGGGTGACCTCACGCAAAAAAGGCACACGCACGTTTTGGTGTCAAGGGCTAGGTACAGCCAATCGGATCTGCAAGAGGGTTATTTAAACTCACTTATTCCTTAGCTCATTGCCCTGTCATGGTTTACCTTAAATGGTTATTTGAGAGTGTGTTCCTGATCGTTTTTTCTGGTTTTTGATTTTGGCTTCGTTTTGACTTCCCTGATTTCTGGTACCCTTGACTTTTGGCTTTTTCTTATCACTGTGTCTTGTTCTGTGTCCCTAACCTCAGCTAGTTTTCTGACTATTCTCGGGTATGTTAAGTCCGGCCATTCTAAGGCCCGGTAAGACGTTACTCTTAGTTCTAGGGTGTGATACTATTCTGCGTGCGGGATCAATATAATCCTGACACCCCCAGCCCCTCCATGTGTCTCATTTTCTCCCCCCAGCCACTCCAATTGTCTTGTACTTTCTACCCCTCAATGTATCTCATTTCCACTAGCCCCTCCATGTGTTTCATTCCCTCCCCTCCAGAGCCTCCATGTGTCTCTGCTGAGCAATCCCCTCCTGCCAGTCACCCAGCAAGTTGAAGTAAATCCAACCCACAGTCACAGAATTCAACAGGGTGGCCAGGCTCCCTGAAGTGACGGGCCCAGTCTCGGATGTGACTCTTGCAATTGTGGTAGTTATGTCACTGCTCATTCTACTGATCCTTAATGTGAGCCATCACTACTCTGATCACTCTGACTACATTATACATTTACCATGTGCTTGATATTTCATGTGCATCCTAATTATTTTACACTTTAAGCAGGAATGCCCAACTATGAACCTTTCCTGTAATCGACCTATGTTTGTTAACTTATATACCCTGCATAGTTTTTAATATATAATTAAATATGGCTTCTTTTTACATTTTTTATCACTCATTATTTTTGTGGGCTTTAAAAAATTATAGGACCATGCCAATGTTTGCAATTCTCATGTGTAAAAACGTTCAGAAATTTCATAACATAAACATGTTTTGAAATTTATTTGGCTGTGCACAAAACATACAAGTAAGTTTGCTATGTTCCTGTTCCTCCATAACCTTTTCTCCTATTAAGTGTGCACAGATATGTAATATATTGTTCTCTTCAAGAATAAATAGAGATTTAATTTGATACCCTACACATCTGCATTAAAGCAGCACTATCATGGTCCCCCATTTTACCTTATTTTAACTTTATTTCATGCCCAGACCTAGGTTCTAGGTGCCGCCATCTTTATGTGGGCAGATAAAGGCCCTGTGGAACATGTCATCTGCCCACAATAGATAACGCTGTAAAATTCCTTTGCATGCCCAGTTTAACACTTGTACATTCATTATTGTTTGAATTCGGGTGGAAATTTCAACTATTTTTTAATTCGTCAGAAAGACAAAGTAATTAATAGAAATTTCAAATGAACGAACGAAGACTGAATTTTGGTCTTCATTCGTTCATTTAGTTTATTACAAGGAGGGAGCTACCGGCTTGCGGTTCCCTCCTTTGTAATATATGAAAATAGAAGCACCACTTCCTAACCCACCCATGCCCTCCATCATTCTATGAGAGTCAATATGACCCGCATACTAGCATAAAGTAGATTAAAATCTCCCTTCTCCCCTACTTGCTTTGTCGCGAGAAGGACCATGTCTACTAAACAATGCGCAATTAGTGGCTGCTCGAAGAATATACACTTGCTAAATTTATTAGAAACCCATTTTAAGGTTCTAAACAGATGGTACTTAGTACCAGATAAATTGAATAAAATGTACTCCACAACAAACCATTTATGTTGGAGATGCGGCATAGCTACAGGTACTTTTAAGCATATTTGGTGGGAGTGTAACAAATTGAACAACTTGTGGTCTAATATCCAAAGGTTTGTGTCCGCAGATCTGAACCTTGAGTTGAGGCTCTCTCCAGAGGTCGTCCTGCTTCATCTAAACTGGCCGGCAATGGCGTATGAGTTGAAAATTATTCTTATTCATCTTTTTTTAGCTGCCAAAATTGTGATTGCGAGAAGTTCGAAAAATGATAGGGACGTCCCTTGGGATCAAGTCAGAGCCCAGCTTAAGTTTCAGATTAAAATGGAACTGACGTTGAACATACAAAAATCAAGAAAAAAAAGTAACTGTTTGGACGAAGTGTTGGGACCGGATTAATAAATAAAGTTTTCATCAAATAAAATGTCTGTCAAAATTAACTTCCTTACAAATTTAAAGGGAAACATTGTTAGATTGGCTATACTTTGGATAATATAAGATATACAGTCTTACTCGATATGTATTTTCCCCTCTCTCCTTTGCTGCATTGTCTGGTATATGTAGGTATGTAAGTTAAATGTATTGTCTTGTTTTTGGTTAGTGAAATGCGTAAAGAAAATTTCCACAGATATATTCTTCAAATGGAAGTAATGTTTCCTACCATTTGTATGTAATTGTTGTATTGTATTGTCTTTTATGAAAAAAAACAAAAACCTTTTCAATAAAAACTATTTAAGAAAAAATAAGACAGGAAGAAAAGAAGAGCAGATTCTAAGAGAAGAAACAATAGGAGAAAGGTAAGTTCAGCATGCCAGTGCCGCATTAATATTTTTCAGTCTTTTAGCATGTATTTTTTTGTTGTTGTTGACGTTTGCCAAGAGTAGAGATGCATGCAACAAAGATATTTGGCTGTTTGCTGTTATAATTGCTAATGTTCACCTTTTTTGCTCCCATTATAATGCTTTATCTGTAGCACTAACCTTAACTTTAATCTAACTAAACATCATGTTTTACGAAATATATATGATGCTGATGCTAGTAGTATGAGGAAAATAATGGCATTTTGTAGCCATTCATAAAACACTAGACTTTTAGTTTTTAGTTTGTCATTATATCTCCAAAATTACTAACTGTCAGTATTTTTTTTTATATACTTATTTAAAATACATACAAAGAAGGCATAAAATAACGTAAATAAGTTCATTAGCAAATAATCCAAATTTGAATATTTATAAAAATGAGATGAACATGAGCTAATTAGATGTCAATACTCGAGTCTTATGAAAGCATTAAGATTCTTACATGCACCATTGTACTGTAATCTACACAAGTGGCAATTATGCAGTCATAAAATATCAGTAATTATACTCACCGGACTGTTTTGGATACTACAGAGATTATGTTATAATGAGTCTATCACAGAAAAAAAATATATAAATAGTTGCCAAAGACACTCATTAAACAGACGTACCAGATGTTATTGACACACATTATTTGTCATTAATATGGACACCGGACTTGTGTGTGTCTAATCAAGAAAAAGGCCTTATTCATATATTACATCGGCCAGAACACATTTATTGAGGATAGTTGAAACAACTGTCTTCTTTGAAAAGTACTTAAAAATATCTTTCTAGGAATGCTCAAATAAAGTCCATAACATTGGGTAAGTTTAAGCAGCAGAAAATGCTTAGATGCATTTCTAAATGATTGCTATACAAGCCTGGGTAATAGGTATTTGGGGAGATTTAATCAAGAGGAAGAACATTCACTTGTAACCCTTCACTGTTACACAATATATAGTAAAATATATTTGAAACATGCGGCCTGAATATTGTTGGTCAGGAACACCTTAAAGCTAGAATTATTTGACTCACACAATATGAATTAGTGGTTTATTTTTTTATCCTTCACAGAAAAATTGTGAGGATATTTTTTTTTTTTTTTTTCAGATTTTATGGTTTCGTCTATTTTACAATATTGAAAATGTGAAAATCATTCAAATTTCCTGATTATTTGTATTCGAAAAGAAAGTTGATCCCATTATTATTATAACTACTGGCATTTTTAAGGCATCAATATATTCAATGGTGCTGAACAACTAGGGGAAAAGACAGTGCAATATAAACAGGCCAATCCAAGTAAAGAGTTCTAGAAACTGAATTGCTTTTATACTGCTTTCATACAGAGTACTTAACTAGCTAGCCAATGAGCTTACAATCTAAATGTTAAAATGGCAGTTGAGACATGAGGTAACAGGGGGAATACAAAGAGATGAAATGATGGTAAAAGAAAATTAAAGGATAATTACGTAACAAAATGAACACATAACTAGTATCATTTCCTGGCTAAACCAAGCATATGTGCTATACAATACATTGCTGGCTGCTTTGCATCTAGTGAGAGGAGAGTTCCCCTACCTCCACTTCTGTACTATGTAAAAACTTACATTGAAAGAATTTGGATTTAAGTTAAGGTGCGGTACTTTACTTCTGAGGACAGGATATTTTTTATAGACTTAGGGAAGAATATAATGGAAAGTGGTGCAAATCACCTGCTTTACTTTTCAATAGTATAAGCTCTACGCAGTAGAGAAAACAGAAAGATGCCGTATTTTTAGAGCTTTGCTTTACAACTGTTAGGCATTTCATTGAACATGTATGGTAAATTATTGGTTTATCATTGACTGAGTATTATTATTGCAGTAATCAGTGCATACATATACTACAGTGCAAAAGTATTCAGATCCCTTGAAATTAGTATTTTCTTCTGTTATAAATTATACATACTTGCAAATTTCCATCCAATATATTTATTTTAAACTGATGTTCTCTAAAGGTAAATTTTTATTCTTTATTTGTAATATTCATGAACATTGTATCATATTGTTGTACAGAAGAGGAAAGGGAAGATTTGTTGGTAAACAAACAACAATAAGGAAGTTTGTAAACATAAGCAACATTTTCAGATACAAGCATTTCTAGATTGGATACAGTAAATAGAGCTGGAGTTGTGTTAGGTTACAACCAAAACCCTAATTTTGTCCACTACATTTCTTTTCCCTCATTAGATATATGCAGACGATCTTGTCCACAAGTCTTTTGGATTTTAAATCTTTATTTTTATCATAACCTCTAACCACCAAATGCCCTATCAAACTCTACGATTCTCTCTGCACTTCCTTTCTGTGCTTTACAATGATATGTTTAGCAGCTTTGCACACACTGTGCCTGCCTGTATTAAAGCAGTCAGGTACACTTATTATTTGCAAGTTTTGTAGATTTAAATAGCAATAAATTGATTTAGTTGAAGAAAAAGTGCCCTTTAGTTTATATTTGGAGGATCTGAGAGCTTCTGCCCTAAAGCAGTATTGACGTTCTTTAACCTCTTAGTGACCAGACCATTTTTTTTAAATTTTGGTTATTCTGGTTATTTGACTTTGACATTGTTTTTGATTTCCCTGTTTTCTGGCATCCCTGACTCCTGGCTTTTCCTTATAGTTGTGTCTCTTTCTTTATCCCTTGACCTCGGCTATTCCTGAATATTCTTTGGTACGTTAGTCCGGCAATTCTAAGGTCCGGTATACGTTACCTATCAGTCCTCTGTGTTACACAATTCTACATGCTGGATCATTCTGTAATCCTGACACATTACCAATCTGGCAAATTTCAATGTAAAAACATAGAAAATCAAGCCTTATATTTGTAACTTGTAACTTTCAAAGACACTATAAAACCTGTACATGGAGGGTACTGTTATACTCAGAAGACTTCGCTGAACACAAATATTAGTTTCAAAACAGTAAAACGTATCACAACAATGATATCATCAGTGAAAGTGCTGTTTCAGTGTGAAAAATGCAAAAAAGTCACTTTCACTGACAATATCATTACATACAATATAAGGTGGAGTATCTTCTTGTTAAAATCAATGGTAGGTATATCCTAAAAGTAGAACAAATAATGACACATAATAGTGCAATATTGTCTGAATCACAAATGGAATGAGAAAGAAATGTGTGGTAATACACTCACAAAATAAGAGCCTGTAAATTAAGGCTCAATTTTCCAGCGTTGTGGGATTAAGGATCCCACTTCCTTCTTTATACTGCCAAGTAGTGGTAAGTAATCCAATGTCCTCTCACAGATAGATATAAATAGTAAAGGTGCTTTAATAATAAAGTGCACAAATAAGAATAAAAAACAAGACCTTACAATTGAAGGTAACTTTGTTAGAGTAGTCTCTGGCTGCAAAACGCGTTTCGCCTTGTGTAGAGGCTTCCTCAGTTGCTCTAATTGCTTGTGGTAAGTAGTCTGTATTTATATAATATCTTTTGCGCCCTTTTTTGCTCTCCTCTCCCCTTTTTCGCGGCACTTCCGCTTCCGCGTTCCATCAGTGGAACGCATTAATTCAATCGCTTCCGGTTTCGGCTTTTGCGTTCCATGAGTGGAACGCATGCGTTCTTATTCCGATTTTTATACATTTAGACATGTCTTGTGCGTTCCAATTTAATTCATTGATTGAAGGCAGTCCATTAATATATAAAAACATAAGTATTGTATAAAAATGACTCAAAGGGAGAATACAGATATAAAACATGGTGTGCAGAGATCTTATAAATAACTTAACTTACTAAAATCTTAAATCAATTACTTAAATCTTTTCATAAGGCAAAAAAAAGAGAAATAAGCATGAATTAATAATATATCCAACACAAAGTATAGAGAAGTTAGACAAATCCCAGATAGGGTATTGGTTATAAAATATATTCCTTTATATAAAGGGAATAAACATGAATTAGTAATATATCCAACACAAAGTGTAGAGAAGTTAGACAAATCCCAGATAGGATATTGGTAATAAAATATATTCCTTTATATTATGAACATATAAATGCATGGGAATATGTTAAAAACCTATTTTTATTTAAAAGAGTAAAAAATTGATGAGAGAATATGAATACTTTAAAAATAGTAAACTGCAAAAAAAAAAAAAAAAAGGAAATTTGATTATAAAAACACTGTTAAAAATGGCAAACCTCAAAATCTAAATTTAAGCCAGAAGGAATAAGGGTTTTAAAAGTATATATAAATTTCATTTCCTCTTTTCCTAATAATTTAATATAGTTGCCCCCTCTCCAATCTCGTTTCACTTCTTTAATTGCACAGAAAAATAAGTTCTCTGGATTTTGGTTGTGGACATCTTTAAAATGTTGGGATACACTGTAAGTCTCCAGACCATTCCTGATGTTGCGAATATGTTCAGCGATCCTGACTTTTTACGTAAAGTAAATTGCAAGGGCATTTTAAAATATATATAATACCCTTAGAATGGCACGTAAGGTGATCTTTAATGGTATATGGTTTCTGGATATAATCTTCTAAATTTTCAAAAAAAATGTATTCTTATTTGTGCACTTTATTATTAAAGCACCTTTACTATTTATATCTATCTGTGAGAGGACATTGGATTACTTACCACTCCTTGGCAGTATAAAGAAGGAAGTGGGATCCTTAATCCCACAACGCTGGAAAATTGAGCCTTAATTTACAGGCTCTTATTTTGTGAGTGTATTACCACACATTTCTTTCTCATTCCATTTGTGATTCAGACAATATTGCACTATTATGTGTCATTATTTGTTCTACTTTTAGGATATACCTACCATTGATTTTAACAAGAAGATACTCCACCTTATATTGTATGTAAACTTTGTTTGATGTGAGGGTGAAGGGCACTCACTAAGGTGTATTGAGAATCTTTTGTTTAATTCCTTTATGTAAGTGTCCCACTGGAAAATACTGTATTTCTTTTATTTACTGACAATATCATCACTGTGATATGTTTTACTGTTTTGAAACACTAATATTTGTGGTCACCGACGTCGTCTGAGTAAAACTGTACCTCCCATGTACAGGTTTTAGGGTGTCTTGGAAAGTTACAGGGTTAAATACAGTGCTAGCAAATTAAATTCTCTGGATTTTTGGCCTGGGTTGTCAGGCAGGTCCCCCAAATTGCAATCAGTAAAAATACTTAATTATGTAAAAATATTACTTAAATATGCATGTAGATGTTAAAGAAATATATATTTATATATTTGAAGTCTATGTGTATATTTATGAAATTATTTATGTAATTATGTATATCGACATATGTATATTTCGTATTATTTTTATTTCTTTATATATATATATATATATATATTGCCTAGGTCCTTGTACTCAGACCAATCCAGTAAATTTGAAAGCCTGGTGCGTTAAGCCAACAAAAATAAACTGATGTAAAAAGGCTTGCACTCACGGTGCACTGCTTTTATACACTGCTCAAAAAAAAAAGGGAACACAAAAATAACACATCCTAGATCTGAATGAATTAAATATTCTTCTGAAATACTTTGTTCTTTACATAGTTAAATGTGCTGACAACAAAATCACACAAAAATTACAAAAATGGAAATCAAATTTTTCAACCCATGGAGGTCTGGATTTGGAGTCACACTCAAAATTAAAGTGGAAAAACACACTACAGGCTGATCCAACTTTGATATAATGTCCTTAAAACAAGTCAAAATGAGGCTCAGTAGTGTGTGTGGCCTTCACGTGCCTGTATGACCTCCCTACAATGCCTGTGCATGTTCCTGATGAGGTGGCGGATGGTCTCCTGAGGGATCTCCTCCCAGACCTGGACTAAAGCATCTGCCAACTCCTGGACAGTCTGTGGTGCAACATGACAAGACATGTGCTCAATTGGATTCAGGTCTGGGGAACGGGCGGGTCAGTCCATAGCATCAATGCCTTCGTTTTGCAGGAACTGCTGACACACTCCAGCCACATGAGCTCTAGCATTGTCTTGCATTAGGAGGAACCCAGGGCCAACCGCACCAGCATATGGTCTCACAAGGGGTCTGAGGATCTCATCTCAGTACCTAATGTCAGTCAGGCTACCTTTGGCGAGCACATGGAGGGCTGTGCGGCCCCCCAAAGGAATGCCACCCCACACTATTACAAATAGAAAATGCCAAGTGGGTACTTACAAACATGGAGCCTCTATGGCTCCAAGGTAATGCTCTGTGTAGTTGAGGACTACACTCCCTTCTTTGTAGATAGTACTGGAAACCGTAGTAGAAGAAATAGCAAAAATGTATTATACGCTATAAAAACATACAAATGAAATAAGGAACAATGCCCATATAGATCCCAGTATATATTCTCTGCATATATATTATTGTAATTTCTGTTCATTATCAGTAATCTACACTATGTTATATTATTTATACCTCTAGGTATCTAGAGTCTTTATACCTGGATTGGGCATTTAAGATAAATTTGATAAGCGCTACACTATTTATCTTTCTATCTATTTGCTGGTGTTGTTCTGGAAAAGTTGTACACTCTAGTATTTAGCTGCTATTTATTAATACACTTATCTGAATATTCCTTCAATTAATTCTATTCAATATAAAGCACTAGTACCCATTACCTTTTTACATTTTTTAATTGATTTTATCTTTACTTAGGGCCTCGAACCCTCGAGGCACTCAGCACACACGCAAAGCTTCGGAAGCCTGCCTGATGGCTTCCGATGCTCTGCTTCACTGCCGGGCACCACATGGGGAACCCGTAAGTGATCGCTCTGGGGTCACAATTATCCAGCAGTCCGGCAGTGAGGTATCACTGCAATACCCTTAGAGCGGCTGGAAGCGATCATGATAGAAAATGCCAAGTGGGTACTTACAAACATGGAACATCTATGGCTCCAAGGTAACGCTCTGTGTATTTGAGGACTACACTCCCTTCTTTGTGAATAGTACCGGAAACCGTAGTAGAAGAAATAGCAAAAATTTATTATACGCTATAAAAACATACAAATGAAATAAGGAACAATGTCCATATAGATCCCAGTATATATTCTCTGCATATATATTATTGTAATTTCTGTTTATTATCAGTAATCTGCACTATGTTATATTATTTATACCTTTATACCAGTGCTCAAATGTGCCGCGGACGTGTCAGGTACGTCCGAGGTCGTTATTGGCCAGTTTTTGTCGGACGTACCTGATACTGTCACATATTCATCCGCTTATAGAAATGTGGTTAATGACATTTACTGTCCACACAGGAAAAGTTGTGCCGAGCAGCAACCTAATCCACAGAAGGGTTAATGCTGAGCCGCAATTACGCAAATGAAACCTGGTGTCACATATTCATCCGCTTATAGAAATGTGGTTAATAACATTTACTGTCTACACAGGAAAAGTTGTGCTGAGCAGCAACCTAATCCACAGAAGGGTTAATGCTGAGCAGCAATTATGCTTTATGCTTTATGAAACCTGGTAACTGACTTTGGGGTCAAAGGCCGGTTACAGCCTATCAGAACTAAAGGAGGGGTATTTAGGCCCAGTTCTCATCCTGCTCAGTGCCCTGTCGTGGTTTCCCTTGTGGTTGTCCGAGAGTTCGTTCCTGTTATTAGTTTTCTACCTGGTTTTTGACTTTGGCTTTGTTTATTGACTTCTCTATATTCTGGTATCCTGACTCCTGGCTTTCCTCATCGTCCCTTTCTGTGTTCCCTGACCTCAGCTAGTATTTTTGACTATTCTATGTACGTTAAATCTGGCCATTCTAAGGACCGGTAATATGTTACTTATTTGTCATCCGTGCTATACAGTTCTACGTGCTGGATTAAACAGTAATCCTGACAGATACGTCCTTGGTCACTATGGGGTTAAACTGATTTATTCTAGTGCTGCAATAATAGTCCTTTTCATGACTGTATAGTTATTTAAGTGTAATTTCTCTATATTCTGTTGATTGGTTTATTTGACATTTCTTCACTTCTATCTCTCTACTAGTGCAAATTAATTTAATCCTTAACTGTTTGTATTTTTAGCAGTTTTGTGCACGCACAGTCATTGTGTGTCTGTCTATTGCAGTCTTCCAAATACAGAATTTCTGGACACAGCTGTGGTTTCTTCATTAGGCAGTCTTTACTGAAGGAGCACAGAAAACAGACAATGTTTCGGCACCCTTACGTGCCTTTGTCAAGTCTATCCTGTACATTAGTAGCTAGTCCTGAATATGCCTTGAGTGTTGGAAGTTGTATGGCAGCAAAGGAGCCAGAAAGGTGGAATGGAGCAGAGTGACCAAACTTACACCCCAATATAGAACACAGAAAGTGAGGAAGAATATAAAGGGGAGGTAGATAGGGGAAACATGGAGGTGTTAGAGGAGTGCACCCATAAACTGCCCCATAAGGGAGGATCTCTGTTGTGCCTCATTCATAAAAATTGGTTATTCTCATCAAGCCAAGGGTCCCATATTTTGTGAAAGATTTTCAGAGTTTTGTGTAGTTGTGATGTAAGTTTATCCAGTTCTACTACTTCTCGTGGTTTTTTCCCTATAGCAGAGATGGAAGGGATCCCTAAAGTGGCATAATACCTCTCCTATTGATCTGCGAGAAGACAATGCTGCTTGTAATGCCAATCTGTTTTCTGTTTTGGTAAGAGTGTCTATGGGTTTGGATAGTAGTAGAGCCCAGCCATCAACTATTGTTTACCTAAGATTTAAGTGAGTAGAGATACAACTGCAGCACCAAGTGGTTTAGGTTTTGGATGTGACCACAGCAGTGCAGGAAGGTGCTCACCTTCCCACACCATTTCCAACATACAATTGCAGGAAGAGTCTTCGTGGGTGCCAAATGCTGTGGGGTGAGATAACAGCAGAACAGCATGTTGTATATATTGGAAGGGAAGTAATAGCCTCCCATACATTTGGCCAGTCAGTGGGGTTCTCCTGGGGACCTAGATCCATCTCCCATGCAACTAGAGTGCGTGGCAGTGAAATCTGGGTAGAGTACGTGACCAGAGATGCTTAAATATCCTACATTTGGACTTTTCTAATTGTTTTGTGTAGACATGCATCTTTGGAAGGAAACATTTGGTCCCTGCCTGCTTTTTTTATGGGTGCTGAAGAAGCAAAACTGTGGATTTGGAGGTCTCGGAAGGAGTTGAGGGATGTGAGGGAGGTAGGGTTAGGAATTTATGAGTAGTCTATCACTCTGTCAATAACAGAGAAATTCATCAAGCTTTATCTTTATCTTTGTATTGTGTAGAGTTTCTAGGTATAAATCCAGGTGGAAATAGTTTATTTAATGGAATCAGCATGTGTACTATGTTACAGAGTAGAGAGAGGGGGTTATGATCTCTTTTTAAGTTTGGACCCCTACTTGGGACTTTACCTGATTTGTAATCACACTTAATTTTAAATTTAGTTGTTTTCAGATAAAGTATCACACAGTAGATCAATATATAGACTAATGAATTAATAGTCTACTAACATTATTCAGTGGAAATATTGTATTAATTATTTCCTTTTCTTTTGAAAAGATGATTCCTCCAGACAACTGCACATTTGGCTCTGAATTTCTAATCACTGGATTCAACAAACTGGATGGCTTAAAAATTCCACTTTTTATTCTATTTCTGACCCTCTATCTAGCAGCTTGCATAGAAAATATTCTTATTATCATGCTAGTTACAACAAGTACACATCTGCAAACCCCTATGTATTTCATACTCTGCAGCCTGTCTTGCTGTGAATTGATGTACATCACAACTATGGTTCCAAAAATGTTATACGACATCTTATCAGAAAGAGCAACAATTTCATTTATTGGTTGTTTAACACAGTTGCAATTGTATGGAACAATAGGAAACACAATGTCTTACCATTATTCTCTGATGTCCTATGACAGGTATATTGCTATTTCTAACCCACTGCAATATTCTTCAGTAATCAACAACAGGTTTTGTCTTTGTTTCATAATTGGCTTCTGGATAATTTCATTTGCTTCATTAATCAATGTGCCTGCCTTCATTAGTCATCTAACATTTTGTGATCCAAATATAATTGATCATTTCCATTGTGATTTATTCCCACTGATTGAACTCTCTTACTCTGACACAACACTTCTCCTAATAATCATTGCAGCACAGAGCAGCTTTATAACAATGTTACCTTTACTATTTGTTTTTTCAACTTATACATTTATAATGTATACAATTCTCAAAATCCCATCAACCACCGGGAGAAAGAAAGCTTTCTCTACTTGCAGCTCTCACCTCATTGTCATTGCCATTAACTATGGATTAATTGTTAGTGTTTATGTGCTGCCAAAGAGGGTAACTTCACTAGCTGTTACCAAAGGTTTGTCTTTTTTGTACTTTTTGGTTATACCATTACTAACCCCTATGATATACACATTGAGAAATAAGGATATACATAAAGCGCTAACCCGGAAAGTAAATTACATAAACAGGTTTCTTGTTTCATGATGACATAACTCAACGTTATACTTGCTTTGTAATGTGTAATTGAAGCAATGGGGGGGGGATTTATCAAAGTCTCTGAATATGCTGGCATGAGGTGTCAGTTCTGATGGTCTTTTCCACAGTCTTTTGTTAAAATTAAAGGAATCTTTTGCATCTCTTCCATCATTTTTGTTTTATTTAACATTATATTTTGTTTCACATGCTGTCTATTTATCTTTATGCATCTTTTTGCAACAAAAAAAAAAAAAAATTTCTGACATTTCCTTACAGCACCATTATTTTGGTAAGGAAGGAGAGGCAGAATATGTGCAAATTACTTGTACATTACTCAAAGACAATGATACAAAATAACAGAGTTTTAAGACACTGTTGGAACATACAAAGAAGAAAAATAAACATTTTCAGATAAATTGGAATTTTGACCCCCCCCCCCACTCCAAAAAAAAAAACAATTTACAAAAGAATTTGAATAATTTTTCCTCAATGTTATTTAGTTACCATAGTTTGTTTTAAAGGATATTATAACATACAATTATGTTAATTACCACGTTAGTATTTTTTATTTTCTTACTTTTATATTTTTATAAAAATATAGCCTAAAGCAAATTATTTTGTTTTATCCACAACAGAACATTTGTTTATATGTAATGTCACTGTTTATATAAGTATATACTTGTATTCTGGTACATAGAAAGTGATATTTGTTTGAAAGTACACATAGTAAAGCATACTTAAAAGAAATGTGCTCTGAAGTGCTCCCTGATCTTCATGAAAGACACAAATCTGCTCAAAATGACTTGTGCAGCATTTAATGATTGCCTGCACCTGCGTACATAATCAAAGTAGCAGAATCCTTGAGGATGCTGTAATACTGGTAATATTTACAACTTTACTGCCAAGGCTACAGAAGACAGAACATTTAAAATGGGTATAACTTTTCAGCTAAACATTTGTGACAAATTAGGCCAACACAATTTGAAAGTTTACCAGAGTGAAGGGAACAATATATTTTAACTGCACACATGGCTACTGGGTGACTGGGAATTTTGAGCCTTAATTATTATTTATAAAGTGCAAACATAGTCCACTATACAACATGACTGAAACAAAAGGGCCAATCTCAAACAAACTTCAAGGCTAAAAGAAGTGAACTGGAATACCATAAAATGTAATGTTTATTGTGCCCAAAGTAAAACTTGGTTACAAAATGTATTTGTATCAATACACATTTAAAAAATAATATGAATACTTTATGATATATGTAGAACAGATATAAAGAGAAGTGGGGTATTGAGAAGTATGTAGATGAGAAGGGAAAGAGAAAATATTAAGTTTTCAATTGATAAATTAATAGTTGTCAAGATGGATTTTTAACAATTTATTTAAAAGAATGAGGTATATGGGAGAGTCTAATGGTGCAGTCCTGATGTTAAGATTTGGACTTTTGTATCATAATATTTATAGCAAACTTCGTGAGGGATGAGGTGTGTGAAGAGCGTGACGATAAACCTGTTCATAGTATACATTGCAGACAATCTTTATGGTTTAAGGAAAAATTAGGAGTGTTCTCTAGTTGTCTCTGCATTACGGTAGGGCAGATATGATCTAGAACTTGCTGAATTTGCATAACTTGATTTAAAGAGTGAAACATCGGTATTGGGATAGATAATACAAATAGTTCATATATCAGCTAAAAAGTACAATATGCATTAGTGTCCTGTATGAACAACAAATGACAGCTTTCCAATGTTCAAAAATCCTCAAAAATAACTCAATAGTTTCATTTATAGGTGCTCCTCCACTATATCTGCCCAGCATAGGAACATACTTCAGAGGGACATGGCCAGTAGGCCCACAGTATTCTATCATTTTGGAAATTAAATTATTAAATTTAAAATCCTGCAATTATAAAAAAAAAAAAAAAAGTTTAAACTGTAAGCCACTAAATTATCAGATTTAAGACCTTCTAGATCTCCTAAAATATGATTATAAACCAAAGCAATAACCCAAAGTGAAGTCAAAGTGAACTTTGAACTAGCTGAGTTGGAAGCACAGCTGACCTTTCAGTCATTTTTGGTATGTTTATCTATGACCAATATTGATGTTTAATTCCTATAACACAGCACTGAAAAGTGTAAAAGGGAGAGAAAAAGGGAAAGGAAAAAAAAAAGTGGTTCTTTCTAGTTGATTGCTTTAAAATAATGCTGAGCGTCCGAATATTTTTGGATCTTAGTGTTCCTCCCACATGTATTTTGCAAGTTGAATAAATGGGAGGCACCACAGTTGTGGGACAAACTGATACTTTCTCACTTAGTTTGCCCACATATCTCATTTAAACTGTCAGTGTTGATACATCATTCCATTCAATGGTCTTTGCTTTACAATGTTTCTCAGGTTGTTCAAAGGTTCATTATGATAGCATTTGTACTATCATATATACTGATCAGCCACAATATTAGAACCACTGATATGTGAAGTGAAAAATACTGATTGTATCTGTAGCAGAGCTCCAATTTTGTAAAAGGTTGGAAGATGCTCTCAGGTTGGAAGATGCTGCTGTAAGGATTATAACTCAACTTCCCAAGCACTAGACAACAATTAGTGAATAGGAGAACAACAGCCTTCATTGGAGACAGCACATCTAGTTTTACCCCGACAGCTTAATTTACATACAATAGGATTATGGTAGTAGACACCAAGTTCCTCACCGGGCCCTCCACCGTAACCCCCTCCCAAACAGCACAGTGAGCTCAAGCCAACCAATAGTAGTATGAACGTGGGCAATTATCAAGTAAATGAATAGGAAGGTGCTTGCGTACAGTTGTCAATTAATTAAAACATAACATTTAATACATTTGTTTAACCCGTTAACGCCGTTATGGCCTGCTATGCCGTCCCGGCGTTAATGGGCTTAAACGCCTTTAAGGTGGCATAGCATGGCGCGGTGCTTAAGCCCACCCACATTTCCCCGATCCCTCCCAAACTGCAGATCACGGTGGGGGGACCGCCTGGCAACCCAGGAAGGTCCCCTGTAGCCAATCCGTAGTGATCTGCAGTTTGTGATCGCAGTGACAGCCAGTCACTGCGGTCACTGTTATAATGTGTCAGCCAATGATTTTAAATCACTGGCTGACACATTGTCTCTGCCCCTTTCCTCACCTCACTTTGATCTGAGAGAGAGAGGCAGAAAAATCGTTGCTGGAGAGCCCTGTAGGAGAAAGAATTGTTAAAAATAAAGAAAAAGTTTAAAAAAGTAATTTGTTAACCCTTCCAGTGCCGGTCACAGCATTTAACACTGTGATCAGCCAGTTTAGGGATTTTAGTACATTTGTACTATTATTATTTTATTTTTTTTTAGGGTCAAAAAATATTTAGAATTTTTTTTTACCCTTTGTCAGCCGCAACAACCCAAATCTCCCTTAACCCTTTCCCCGCTGCTGTGATTACTGTACTGTACGGTATTGCTACTGTACAGTATTGTACCAGTGATCACTGTGATCAGAGGGCTCTCTGATTAGGCTGACTTTTTGGGGGGGTTATTTTTATTAGTACTGGTCGCAGCAGCCTAAACTGCGATCAGTACATTTATTTTATTTTTTGTGGGTTTTTGAGGGTGGGTAGTAGGGTGTTAGGCAGGTAGGAATTTTGTAATTTCCCCCTTAGATTTTTTTGATTAACTTGGAGTAGTCCCCCCTAGAATGGCACGTCGCTACTTGGCCGAGGAGGCGTACGCTATCACTGCCATTGCCATATCATTGAGCCCATGACTGACTCCTCTAGTGATGGTGCCCCACCACCACCAACAAGAGGATGCTCAGCAAGCCCAGTGCCAGATGGAGACTGGGTGCCCCCAAACCTGACGGCCCCAGATATTCCTCCATTTACCGCGACCCCTGGCATCACTGTTATGGTGGATGCTTGGGAGCCCCTAAAATATTTTGATTTGTTCATGTCAGAGAAAGTATTTCAGTTATTGGTTGAGCAAACCAATTTATTTGCCAACCAATATTTGGGCCCTAACTCTAGTTATGGGCATTGTCAAAAAGCCGAGTATCAGGTCCTACTGGTACAAGCACCCCTTCCTGGCTACCCCTCTTTTCCCTGGGGTTATGAAGAGGGATCGCTATGAGCAGCTGCTGCGTTTCCTCCACTTCAACGATAACACACTGTGCCCCCAAGAAACGACCCATTGTTTGACAGGCTGTACAAAATTCGGCCCCTAATTGAACTGCTGTCAGACAAATTCTCCCCAAATTATGTCCCTGAAGAAAATATTTGTATAGATGAGTCCTTAATGAAGTTTAAGGGTAAATTACTTTTTAAGCAGTATATTCCTTCTAAACGGTCCCGATACGGTGTAAAATTTTACAGATTTTACAGATTGTGTGAATCCAAATCTGGATATACATGAGGTGTGTGAAGAGCGTGACGATAAACATGTTCATAGTATACATTGCAGACAATCTTTATGGTTTAAGGACAAATTAGGAGTGTTCTCTAGTTGTCTCTGCATTATGGTAGGGCAGATATTATCTAGAAGGATAGCCATCTTGACCCACCAGGATGCCCTGATTCTGTGGATACATGTGGCAAGATAGTATGGGACCTAATCCTTCCCTTGTTAAATAAGAGATACAGGCTATGGGTTGACAACTATTACACAAGCATAGAGTTATGCTTGTGTAAGACCGTAGCCTGTGGCACAGTGCGTAAGAATCATAGAGGTTTCCCCCAAACCCTGGCAAGAGGTAGACGCAGTAGAGGCTCCCTTTCAGCGCTCCGCCATGATGAGTTGCTTGCCCTTCGCTTCACCGATAGGAAAGTTGTGTACATGTTGTCTACAATGCACAACGAAACTTCAGTGCCAGTATCTGTGAGAGGTGGAACTGAGCAGCTGGAGAAGCCGAAGTGCATTGTAGACTACAGCAAGTTTATGGAGGGGGGTAGACTTGGCTTATCAGTGCATACAGCCCTATCTGGTGAACCGGAAGAATAGGACCTGGTACAAGAAAATTGCAATCTACATAACCCAGACTGCAATTTTCAATGCCTGTGTGCTTTATAAAAAGGAAGCCATAGGTAGACCATGCCCATTTCTAGAGTTTATGTTCCAAATTTTGTCTCAAATTATATTTGCCCAGACCCCAAATCCTAACCCTCCTTTGGAATCAGAAGATGTCCAACGACTTTTCCGCAACCATTTTGCTTCCCGAATCCCCCCCACACCCTGTCAAAGGTCACCCTAATGAAAATGCAGTGTTTGCTGGAAAAGAGGAGTCCGAAAGGACTCCAGTTATTATTGCCCCTCCTGTCCATCCCTACCCGCCCCCTCTGCATAACAGACTGTTTCAAAGTCTACCATTCAGAGCTGAACTACTAAATCACTCTGTATGGTACTTTGGCAGTTTGTTTGCTTGATTTCCCTGGATTCCCTGACCTCGGTTTGTCCTGACTACGTTAGCTGCCTGTACCGACCCATTGGCTTGTTTAACCGACTACTCTGACTTCTGGATTCCCCTGACCTTGGCCTGTCCCTGTTTATGCTAGCCATTCTAAAGTGGCTACACCAAACAACTCAAAATACTACATTTGTAGTACTTGAAATGTGCCTTCACAAAAAAAGCAAAAAACTAATCACAGAGTTAATGCTACAGTATCTGAGTCAAAGATCTATCTGCCTCTCTCTGCCTTCAGATCAAAGTGTATGTGGGGGTACTGTACTATTCCTGTGATATACTAAAAACCTGGAAACATTGTACATGTAGGTACCGTTATATTCAGAAGACAGTGTTAAATCAAAATACTGAGGTTTTAGTGCACTAACTAATACCAGGATTATGACATTTCTAGTGAAAATGCAATTTATGTGATTAAAAAGACAAAAATAAAAGTAGAAATTGCTACATGGGCCCATCATTTCTGTTAAAATGGCTAAACCAAACATCTCAAGGTCTGCCATTTGTTGTACTCTGGGTTTCCTACTTTTGAAAATGGTATGCCATAATGGTGGAAATGTTATTACCCAGGCTGCCATGCTCTCTAAATAGCCACACAGGCCCAGCAAATCACTTTGTCAAATTTCCAACTTTGAAATGGACATCTAATATATTTGTCTCTGTGACTTCCCCAAAAAAACAGAAAATCCAGTACATGGGGGTAGTGTTATATTCAGGAGACAATGTTCAAAAAAATAGTGAGGCTTTGTTGCAATAACTCATACCAGGAATAGGAAATGTCCTGTGAAAAGTGAGTTCATGTGTGGAAAAAAGCACAAATAAAACTATTACCGCTATGTGGGCCCTTCATTTCTGATAAAGTGGTTAGATCAAACATCTTAAAATGCACCATTTGAAATACTCTGGGTTGCCTACTTTTGAAAATGGTATTCCATAATAGTGGAAATGTTATTACCCAGACTGCCATGTTCTCTCAAAGGCAAAATAGGCCCAGGAAATCACTTTGTCAAATTTCCAACTTTGAAATGGACATCCAATATATTTGTCCCTGTGACTTCCGCCAAAAAACAGAAAATCCAGTACATGGGGAAACTGTTGTATTCAGGAGACAATGTTCAAAAAAAAAAGTGAGGCTTTGTTGCAATTACTCATACCAGGAATAGGAAATGTCCTGTGAAAAGTGAGTTCATGTGTGGAAAAAAAGCACAAATAAAACTATTACCGCTATGTGGGCCCTTCATTTCTGATAAAGTGGTTAGATCAAACATCTTAAAATGCACCATTTGAAATACTCTGGGTTGCCTACTTTTGAAAAATGGTATGCCATAATAGTGGAAATGTTATTACCCAGGCTGCCATGCTCTCTCAAAGGCAAGACAGGCCCAGAAAATCGCTTTGCCAATTTTCAATGTGTAAAACCAAAAATGGACAAGCATATATTTGACCCTGTAACTTTCCAAAATCCCATAAAACCTATACATGGGGGGTACCATGATTTTAATAAACTATTACTACAGAAAGAGTCACAATTGGAAATACAGATTCCAAACTCTCTCAACCTCAGGTCTTAACGAGGAATTTAATTACACCTCCTTTATTCATAAATAAGTAACCAATTTCATCAATTTCATAAAACATTGGATTTCCTTTTCTTTTCCTTAACAATAAATGTATTTATTTACTTACTATTCAGTAATTATGATATACTCCCAATTGGAGCATTATCTATTAAAATTCCTTAATGGGGGGCGTGGCTTAGCGAGCAACGTGGATGGTCGCACTGATCTGAGCTCCGCTCAACGCTAGCCCAAAAAGCTAAGAAAAAAGAATATACTGCGAAAATAAAACGGAACCCTCGACTCACCCAGCAATGACCCACCCAAAGCAAAAGAAACAGGCAGGTCGGGTTTTTTTGCGGCCCGAGCATCAACGCCAAAAGTTGAAGGCCTGACAGACCAGGACCAAGATGGCGACGGCGGGAATGATACGCTGCCACTGCAGACCTCCCCGGGCTCACATAACCTACCAGTAACCCAGGACTTCTTGCAGACCTGCCTGGAGGACATGTCCAGCAAAATCCTAGCATCCATCCAAGGCACTTTAAGGGAGCTCAATAAAAACATGCAGGAGCTGGGAGACAGAACTACACGGGTAGAACAGCGCATGGAGGAGCAAGCATCTGCACATACTGAAATGGCAGACCAAGTGCAGAGCCTGCAGCAGCAACTGGACCAGACACAACGCAAAATTATGGATTTGGAGGACCGATCACAGAGACAAAACTTGAGACTCCGGGGTATACCGGAGGAAGTGACACAACAAGACCTACATGCATACCTAATAGAGTACTTCAAAGCTTTAACACCTGATTTACCTGCGGAGGTACT
Source organism: Pelobates cultripes (assembly GCA_933207985.1). Taxonomy (NCBI): domain Eukaryota; kingdom Metazoa; phylum Chordata; class Amphibia; order Anura; family Pelobatidae; genus Pelobates; species Pelobates cultripes. The sequence continues at coordinate 174,051,123 of OW240916.1, read as the reverse complement.
GATCCTGGACAGGTAACACAGAGTCCAAAAACCAACGTTCCTGCCACAAGATACTCCAAGGGATGTGCTTACCCACCTCCACTATTTCCATGTGAAGGAGGCAATTCTCCAGGCCACAAGGGCGGGAAAGGATCTGCCCCAAATATTCATCCACATTAAAATCTTCACGGATTTGTCAGCAGCTACATTACAGAAAAGGAAAGAATTTAAGGCTACTACAGAAACCCTACGCAATAACAACATCCAGTACCGATGGGGGTACCCGATCCGCCTACTGATCAGGAGGAACGGCACGGTGACGACGGTAAACACCCCAGAGGAAGGCCGCAAATTACTACGCAGTTGGGGCATCCCACCAACTCAAGAGGGGAAGACCTCAGCAGTCCAAAACAGACTGTCTCTGGAGTGGAAGAGGACCAAAAAATGATCTGAAACGAGGACTTAATGCATGAGATGAGCAGTGACAGTGACTTTAGATGGAGCGGAACTGACACCGAGTTGCAAGTATACCTGACACACACGCTACACATATACGCAGCTTCACAATCAATCCACAATGCACATAATCACACCATTAAAATGGCATATGGCAATGTCTAGCATCCCAAAACTGAATACAACTAGACACGCAAAAAAAAAAGGGGGGACGATAGGAGCTGAAACCTATGTAATCCCGACTATATAATATGCTCCAATCATGTAGGAACCTTCACTTACCTCACCTCTCGCAATTCAGATACCGGCCGCACGCAGGTTGTACGACAGCGAGTAATGGGCAAATGGGCATAGCACGCTCACCTAGTAAAACTACACGTACCACCTTTAGGGTACACCACGCACCCACCGGCACCATATAATTGGTGCCCCACCCTTCTGTGGGAGATGTTCAAACATAACATTGAGATATTGTTTGTTATTTATGTTACAATGTTTGCTTCAAATGTTATGCATAATGGTTGCACTACTGTTTCTTTACCCGTACACCCTTCTACCCTAACCCACACCACCAGACAGGCTCCGAACCACATAGTAAACTTCCATGTTGAGAACTACAGGACTCAGGGAGTAGTAGCACAACACCAGGGGAGATCACACTACAAGGAACTCACTGCTACGGGGCAGGTGGGCAACAAGCAGAGCCCCAGAGATAACAAGAATGACGTATTTGTCCCCAAGAACAGAAAACCCCAGTACAACCCCATAGAATATGAAAATATACTGCCTTAATGTAAAAGGATTAAATACACCGGTGAAAAGGTACTGCCTCACAAGAGACCTGTGCAAAGAACACCCTGATGGGGTGTGTCTGCAGGAAACCCTCCTCAAAAAGACGATCGCCATAGCACAGGCGCAATACACAGCACAGTTCCACAGCACCTCTACGTCCAAAACCAAGGGGGTCTCCATCCTCATTAGCAAGGATGTGTCCTTTAAACTGCTATACGTATCCATAGATAACGAGGGCAGGTACATTATAATAGTATATGAAATCAACAGCCTTGAACACATGATAGTCAATCTATACGCACCTAACACAAACCAGAGGAACACTCCGGCAGACCCGGCTTGACCCTTTGGCGGGTCAACTTGGGGATGACCGGACTGAGGAGGAGTAGGGACGTCTGTTTGCCGAGATAACCCATCTGCATTCCCATTCTGCTTACCGGGTCGGTAGCTGATGGTGAAGTTATATGGCTGTAGTGCCAAACTCCACCTCAGCAGTCTGCCATTGTCTCCTGAGACCCGGTTAAGCCAGACGAGGGGGTTATGGTCCGTAATAAGGGAAAATTCTTGTCCATACAGATAAGGGCTCAGTTTCTTCAGTGCCCAGACCAGGGCTAAACACTCTTTCTCCACTGCCGCATAACTTACTTCCCAGGGTAGTAACTTTCTGCTTAAGTATGCGACAGGGTGCTCTCCTCCATCTTCCCCGACCTGGCTTAGCACAGCCCCCAGTCCATACATGGAAGCATCTGTATGTACAAGAAAACGTTTGTTAGGGACTGGGGCAGCCAGGACAGGAGCATTAACAAGAGCTTGCTTCAGTGCCTGAAACGCGGCTTCACAAGCTGGAGACCACAGGACCTGTTTAGGCAAATTCTTCTTAGTCAGGTCAGTCAGGGGCTTGGCAACCGTACTGTAGTCGGGGACAAAACGTCGGTAATACCCTGCCGTCCCCAGGAAAGCTAGCACTTGGGTCTTGGTGATAGGTGTGGGCCAGTTAGCTACAGCCTCTACCTTGGCTGGCTCCGGTCTCTGGCTCCCACAGCCTACTCTGTGAACCAAGTACTGTACTTCTGCCATGCCTAGATGGCACTTGTCTGGCTTCAAGGTCAGGCCTGCGGCCCGAATCTTGTCCAGCACCACCCCCACGTGTACTAAATGGTCTTCCCAGGACTCACTGTAGACCGCAATGTCATCCAGGTATGCACATGCAAAGTCCTGGAAGCCATCGAGGAGCCTATCCACCATACGCTGGAAAGTAGCCGGAGCATTCTTCATCCCAAATGGCATAACCTTAAACTGGTACAGGCCAAATGGGGTGACGAATGCCGACTTAGGGATAGCATCCTCGGCCAGGGGGATCTGCCAATAGCCTTTGCACAGGTCTATGGTGGTCAGATAGCGCCCCCTGGCAATACGGTCTAATAACTCGTCTACCCGGGGCATAGGGTAGGCGTCAGTGGTGGTCCGCTCGTTGAGCCGCCTGTAGTCCACACAGAACCGGGTGGTCCCATCTTTCTTAGGCACCAGAACTACAGGCGAGGCCCAAGGACTGTCCGAATGTTCGATAACCCCCAGCCTGGTCATTTCCTGTATCTCCTTCCGCATTCCTTCTCGGACTGCTTCAGGGATACGGTATGGGGGTTGCCGTAGGGGGTTCTGTCCGGGTGTCTCGACCTTGTGTACAGCTAGGGTAGTGTACCCGGGTTCCTGGGAGAACGTGGCCTGCTTCTCCCACAGTAATTGTCTTGCCTGTACCTTCTCTGCCGGGTTTAGTCGGTCCCCTAGCTGTACAAGACTAGTAAGGTCTGTCTGGGGGTCCCTCTCTAGCAAGTCAGGTAACGGTAAGTTCTCGGGGTCGTCAGTAGCTGGGGCACATACTGCCGCAACATCCTCTGGTCGTTCTTGATACTCCTTCAGCATGTTCACATGGAAGGATCGCTGAATCCTTTCATCTGAACAGCTGGCTATAAGATAGGTAGTATCACATACCTGAGCTAACACTTTATACGGGCCCTGCCAAGATGCTTGCATCTTGTTCGTCTTCACAGGTTTGAGTACCAGAACCTTCTGTCCGACCTGGAAGACCCGCTGTCGGGCACCCCGATCGTACCACCGTTTCTGTCTCCCCTGGGCCGCCTGGAGATTCTCCCTGACCATCAGGGATAGTTTCTCCATGCGGTCCCGGAGTTCCAGGACATATGGTACTATGGGAGTCCCTTCTTGCTCTGTCTCCCCCTCCCAGTGTCCTCTAATGAGATCTAGGGGTCCACGGACCCTTCTCCCATAGAGTAACTCAAAGGGGGAGAACCCAGTAGATTCCTGGGGCACCTCTCTGTATGCAAATAGCAGATGAGGCAGGAATCGCTCCCAATCTCTGCAAGTGTCAGTAAAGGTCCTCAACATTTGTTTGAGGGTGCCATTAAATCGCTCGCAGAGACCGTTAGTCTGTGGGTGATACGGTGAACTAAGCAGAGGTTTAATACCGCACACCTTCCACAGCTGCTGGGTAAGCACAGCGGTGAACTGGGTTCCCTGATCGGAGAGGATCTCCTGAGGGAACCCGACCCTAGTGAAGATTTTAACCAGGGCATCAGCTACCGTCTCTGCCTCTATATTAGACAGCGCTACTGCCTCTGGGTAACGTGTGGCATAGTCCACCACGGTGAGAATATACTTCTTACCTGATGGACTAGCCCTGGCCAGTGGACCCACAATGTCAACGGCTATGCGGGAAAAGGGTTCTCCAATGATAGGCATCGACTGAAGCCTAGCTTTTGGGTGATCCCCCCGCTTACCTACCCGTTGACAAGTGTCACACGTGCTGCAATAAACCCGCACATCTCGGTTAAAATTGGGCCAGAAGAAATTTTGTGTGATCCTATGAGCTGTGCGGCGGGAACCTAGATGGCCGGCTAATGGCACATCATGCCCAATCCGCAGAATCTCCTGCCGGTATTTTGCGGGCACCACTAGCTGTCGATTCTGCGGAGGGGTATTCGGCTTCTGGGGCGGTTTCGGGATCCTGTATAGTCTATCCCCCACCCACTCGTAGTGCTCCCCATCTACTCCTTCTCCCCCAGAATCGGCCCTGGCCCTGTACTTGGCTAGCGTCGGGTCTTCCCTGGTTTCCTTCCCGTACTTCTCTGGGGTATCCCAGCCTAAAGGGGCCTGGTCTAAGGTACAAGTCGGGGAAGAGAGTCTTACCTGGGTCTCAGCAGCAGGTGGGCCGGTCTCAGTGGCACGGGTCTGGGCACGGGTCGTGACAGCATCCACTTCAGCAGGGCCCATGGGAGCAAAAGCGGAAACCAGGGGCGCCAAGTCATTGCCAAGGAGAACATCCGCTGGTAAGTCCTTCATGACCCCCACATTCACATGTCTAGCGCCCACTCCCCAATCCAAATGTACCCGGGCAACGGGCAGACGGAACACAGCACCTCCAGCTACTCGTACGGCGACCGTGTCCCCTGTATGTTGGGCTTCGGATACCAGGTGCTTCTGGAGCAATGTCATAGTTGCCCCGGTATCCCGTAGACCACTGACCTCCTTCCCGTTTACTTTCACACACTGCCGGTGATGCTGTCGGTTATCCCGGTGGGCAGCCTGAACGGGGTCTGCCTCATGCAGGATGCCCCAGCACTCTTCTTCCTCTACACAGTGAGCGGCCGGGAGGGGAGGTCGGGGATTGCCGCCTGCTGGCCTCCGCCAGGACTGGTTCTGGTTGGCGCTGTTCATCGGGCACTCGGGTCGCTTGTGCCCTAGTTGTTTGCACAGGTAGCACCGAATGGGTTGCGTGTACTCCCGTGCATTAAACCTAGGTGGCTGTTGGTACGGGGCAGATGGAGGAGGTGCTGATGGGCGAGTCATGGGAGGCTGGTATAGGTTGGCGGGGGCTGGTGCTGCTGGCCTGTATTCCACTCTGGCGGGAGCCTTGCTGATGAGACTGTCCAGTTTGCGGGCGTCGGTATACTCATCCGCCAGGCGAGCTGCTTCGTGTAGAGTGGAGGGTTTACGGTCCCTTACCCACTCTCTGACCCCTGTTGGTAATTTGTCAAAACAATGTTCTAAGAGGAACATCTGTAGCACCTCTTCCCCGGACACAGCCTGGCACCCCGCCATCCAGTGAGCGGCTGTGCGGTGCACCTTGCATGCCCATTCCACATATGAGTCCCCAGAGGTTTTAACCGTGTCTCTGAACCTCCTCCGGTACGCCTCAGGTGTAACAGCATACCGGGAGAGTAAAGCTTCCCTGACGGCCCCATAATCCCCAATCTCTTCATCTGGAATGGCCCGAAAAGCCTCGCTGGCCCGGCCAGATAACTTGCCGGACAGTATAGTAACCCAGTCTTCCAGGGGTACCTTGTGTAGGGCACATTGCCGCTCAAAATCAGCAAGGTACCCATCAATTTCTCCTTCTGTCTCATTGAAGGCTTTAAATGCTGTAAAGGGTACCTTTTTCCTATCTCCCAGGTTTGCTGTGACTGGGGCTGCTGCAGCACCACTTTGGCGTAGCAGGTTGGCCTCCACAGCGGCTATGACCTGGGTGACAGTCTCAGTAGTTGGGTTGGGACCATAATGGGCCAGCCTGATCCTTACCGCCCGGTCGAAGCTTGCCTCCTCGGGGGTTCTGTCAGCTGTGCTGGGTCCATCGGTTCCCTCTGCCGCTGGTACTCCATCCATTTCCAGCAATAATGTAATAATATCCCTCTTCCTGAGGTTACTGGCTTGTCCGCCTCTTTGCTCTAATAAATCCTTTAGGGTAGCTCTCCTCAGGTTTTGATACTGTAATTCCATTTAGTCCTGGTTGTAGTGGTTTCTTTGGGCGCTGAGGATCATCCCGTCGCTTGCCACCAGTTGTTACGGTACCTCCAGTAATGAAATGTATAAACCGCCGTTTAGTGAGTATTCCCCGTTCGCAATAATGTAGGCTGGTAGCGGGTATAGTAAAACCATGCGAACCGCCAGCTGGGGAACACTCCAAACTCCCGAACGGTACCTGTACGGCTATTTCCCTCCACGAGCTCCAAATCCACGAACTGCCAATATTAGCCGAACGCTAATACCTTCCAAGCGGCAAATATTTCCAATCAGCAGTCTCTAAGCGTCGGTAACCAAATCCCCCCAATAACGAGACCAAGCTCCGCTTTGAGGGTAAAACACGAACTGGTTTACTGTGGGCTACCTGCCCGGTATTTATGCAGGTCTCCCACTTGGTGGACACTCCCCTAGGGGACCAAATGGGAGACTGAAATCACAGAGGGACATGGGGACATTCTGGACATACATCCCCACAATATTCCCAGCATGCAGTACAGTTCCCTCCCCTCTGCTCGGGGAATAATTGGGAAGTAATTCAATTATCTCCCCGAGCAGAGGCAATCGCCATTTTAGATACAAGTTATAAAAACACACAAAAATCCATAACTTAATAACTGCTGAACATTTTACATCAGTCTTGCATATCCCCAGATAGCCTGGATCTGAGGGCACATTATTGGAGAATAGCGCTCAGATCCCATTCGCACAGTTCAATCGCCATGGAGTCAAAGTCTCTTTCAGTTCTTCGGTATGCGATTGACTCCATGGGACGGCTATCTGGGTTAAGTCCATTCGTGTGGTTGAATCTCCCGAACGGCTGTCGTTCGCATGCTTTTGTCGATTGAGAAGGGGAGGTCGACGGCTTCAGCGGTGTTCGGCTGAAAAAGTGTCCGTTTTCCGATCCATGAAATAATCGTTGAACACCGCTGGTCGTTCGCATGGACAAAATGGCCGCCGCCTCGTGGTCGACATACGAACGACGACCACCCGGCATTCGGTTTTTAATTGAGAAGTGTCTGTGGTTAACCGCAACGTTCTAATTGGGATCAATAGGTTAACCAGCAGCACACTTCTCTTCTGGGTGGCCGTCCGTTCGGTAGTTCCGTTCGACAAAACCGACATTCCCTTAAACAAAGCATACGAACGGGGAAATTCATGAAAACGGCAAAACAGACGAACAACGCAGTTATAATCCAGACAGATGGGTCTGTCACAAGTATGGCACAAAATGAGAGAGAAACTGGTGGTGAAGCAACCACTCCCCCTGGCCACGCCGATACAAACAATAGGGCTGGAAATCCCAACCTTCCCGTGGGTAACATGGGTGAGAGAGGGGATACACCACATGTATCAGGTGATTGACAGGGGGGCGCCTGAAACCGCTCCCAGCCATTCAGGAGAAGTACGCACTACCCACCAAGGCCACATTCTCATACATGCAACTAAAGTCATACGTGATGAGTAAATTAGATGACGAAAAAGATCCAGAGGACACGATAAACATGACGAGGTTTGAAAAACATTGTGTGGGTACAACAAAACTTGGGAAGACTCTATCCTGGGGATACCAGGAGCTGGTCATGGCTCAAACACAAACATTAGACAATATTAAACAGACATGGCACCAAGAGCTGGCACAGACAATCCCAGATGATACATGGGATAACGCATACTCGGCACACCAGGGGCTCACAGCATGCAATACACATCTGGAATTACAACGCAAAATAATGTACCACTGGTGCCTAGTGCCAGACAAACTGCATAGGATGTGGCCCAACACCAGCAATAAATGTTGGAGGTGTGGGAGAGAGGTAGGGACAATGCTACACATTTGGTGGTCTTGTGCCACACTCAGCATGTTCTGGAAGGAGGTAGCCCAACTACTACAAAAAATGCTACCGACACCAAGTTTAGATAACCCACAAACTTGTGTTCTGTTCATGCTGCCAAAGGATACACCGAAACACATTAGGACAATAATCTACCACACCATCATGTCAGAAAACTTGCTGATATCCAGATTGTGGAAAAAAACGACGCCTCCCACGATTGAGGGCTTGTTAAAACAGGTAGAACAAAACTGGGAGTATGAACTTATGGCAACAACACAATTCGGTGCATGTACACAGATACATGAGGCACACAGGACATGGATGCATGCACAAAGTCCGAAGTACGAGAGCCAAAAGCCACAAACACACCAGATTGTAGAACGTAAACCACCTACCAAGTGATACTGTGGGTGGGGTCAGCACCACCCAACAGATGTAAAGGCATATACCTCAGTTAGCACTAACTAATTCACAGTGTGTAGAGCTGAAATAGAAATGTGAACATTGCGTTGCTCTGATAGATGTGTGGGATATAATTCCTGTCAAACAAACACAAGCGAATACCCAACACAAAAAGGCACAATGTACTTATGTAAATTCATGAGGGAATTGTCTTGGAAACCCTACGTCAACTGTATAAGTAATAAATGTACCTGGAAGCTCATGTACCTATGTGATTATCCATAACCTGTCTTCCCCCCCCCCCATTTCTTTTCTGTACCCCAAACCCATCCCAAGGTTATACACCTATGAAAAAAGTCAATAAACTTTAAATTACAAAAAAAATAAAATTCCTTAATAGGAAAGTAAACAAAATTTATTTAAAAAAAAATAATAACACGACAACATTAGACATTTTCAACTAACATTTATTTTATATCACCATGAACATTAACATAGTGAGATTTATCTCTATGTACTACTTTGTAGATACTACTTTGTAGATAAAACTACAATACAGCACCACAGTGACAGCATTATAGTGTCTTATCATAAATAGACACTATCATTACACACTAATATTGACATTCACTTGTACATCATGGCATAACACAATAGGATCCTTAGGGTATCATTATGACAATCTCACTCTGGATATAAGAAAGTTCGTTATTCATTATTCGTTATATACAGCTGGGAGGAGAATAGGAAAGAGGGGGGAGGGTAGAGTAGCAATGTGTTATATACTATTGAAAAGTTTAGCAACCAAATTCTATCACCCAAAATATTAATAACTGTCTACATGAAATATTGGTCAGAAGCATTAAATGACAATAGTACAAACTACATGCACATAAAATTACAGTGGCAAACTACAGGTATAAATGGTAACAAATCTATAGTAACACATGAGAATATGGCAGCAATCCAGGAATAAATGAGGTGGAGTATCTTGCAAGATTCAGTCAGTACCTGAGAGTGGTAGGTGTTTCTGCAGGATGTAAAATGCAGTTCTTCACTGAGTTTGAGTGTGAAGTGAGGCCTGAGAGTGGTAGGTGTTTCTGCAGGATGTAAAATGCAGTTCTTCACTGAGTTTGAGTGTGAAGTGAGGCCTGAGAGTGGTAGGTGTTTCTGCAGGATGTTAAATGCTGCACAAATAAAAACGTGATCTTGCAAATAGTTACAAAATAATTTTGTATTAAACACAGTTTAATGATTGTTGATATTATGCACTCCTATTGAAGGCTTATGAAGACTACATATTTAAATCATCCAATCATGTCTTTAAGTTCCCATGGGTTCTCACATTGGACAAATTATCAGTCAATCAAATTTCACTCACATCATTGGACCATATGAACACATTTTGGTTAGAATTTCCCAAAATATACCCAACCTGTCACAATGGTCCTATCCCCCTTGAAGAGCCGCCTTACTGGCAAAATGCGCATCGGGGCTCTGCTCTGCACTAAAAACTGAAAACTGAAACTCCGCTATCACTTGCTGCTGCTTGCACAGTCTCTCCAGTATGTGCAAGGTGGAGTTCCACATTGTGGGCACGTTGCAGACAGGCGAGCAGCAGGGTGAGAATGCCAAAAGTGCGCACAGACGGCCCACACTTTCTGCAGCTAGTCTGATATATCTGGGTATACACTGTGGCGGTGTAGGTGGAAGCAGCAGTGGCGATGGAGGAGGAGGTAGCAACACTTTTTTTTTTTTTTGGGGTAGCCCCCAAAATATTGGGACATATAAAAAAGGAAAAAAAAGAATAAGTGCACTTGAGTATAACAATGGCTGAGTGAGGCCGGTATAAATGTCTATTCTGCACAAGGTACAGACAAGTCTGGTGGGATCCATGCCTGGTTCATTTTAATAAACATGAGCTTGTCCATGTTGGCCATGGACAGGCGGCTGCACTTGTCTGTGATAACCTTGTGCCGATCGTACGTCCCCGTGACGGCGACAACGCATTTGGATGTCTGCCCTATCAACTTTCAATGCAATTTTCCGCGCATACCATGGTGACCACGAGTAACGGGGAATCAGGATTCGATTCCAGAGAGGGAGCCTGAGAAACAGCTACCACATGCAAGGAAGCAGCAGGCGCGTAAATTTCTCACTCCCGACACGGGGAGGTAGTGACGACAAATAACAATACACTACTCTTTCGAGGCCCTGTAATTGTAATGAGTCCACTTTAAATCCTTTAACTTGGATCAATTGGAGGGCAAGTCTGGTGGAGAGCGACTGACCCGTGCGGGCTGCAGCTGAAACTCCACTATCGCCTGCTGAAGCTGCATCAGGGTCCTGGTATGTGGCTACACAAATGCTGATGCTCATCACCAGGTGGCGTGCGGTTACCCTGCACCAGACCCTGCTAATCCATTCCACACTGTGACTCCTAACCTCAACATTAGGCATACTGGGTCCCGGTTCCTTTTATCGCTCCATCTGTTACTTGGATAACTGTGGGAATTCTAAAGATAATACATGCCGACGAGCGCTAGGGGACAGTCGCTCCGCTTTTGCACCCTGCTTCCTCTTATTCTGTGCTGGTGCCTCTGTGCAACCAGCGCCTCTTCCTCCAAACTGCAAACGTCACTCGCATGACCTTCATTCCACGTTGTTTTGGTGTTTGTTTTTTAACTTTGTAGTTGTGTCTTACACAATATAGAAATGTATTAATGCTTCTGTATATGAAGTGATCACAATAACACTTATTTTTCACTTTTTAAAAAAGTCTTTAGACTTTCTTGAGAAGCGGTAGCTAGCCAGTGTTGCACACATACACCAAATATGAAGTACAGGCACCAAATTGACTTTTTAGCACCTAAAGAATTTCAATGTTTAAAAATGCGCTGTAAGCACAGTATCTGACGGTTTTATTTAACTCTCAGATATGAAGTGCACCGCAGGCCACAAATGTACTATTTAACAGCAAAAAAAATTGAATGTTTCAAACTGCAATGTAAGCACAATATTTGACGGTTCTATTTGACTCTCAGATATGAAGTGCAGGCACCAAATTTACTTTTTAGCACCTAAAGAATTCAAATGTTTAAAACTGCATTGTAAGCACAATATTTGGCGGTTCTATTTGACTCTCAGATATGAACTGCAGGTACCAAATTGACTTTTTAGCACCTAAAGAATTCGCATGTTTATAACTGCAATGAAGTGCACCGCAAATGTACTATTTAGCACCAAAAAGTTTGATTTTTTTTTTTAAACCAACAATGTAACAGTAGTATTTAAGGGTTTTATTGGACTGCAAAAAATGCAGTACGCAAATGTACTAGTGCTCTGTGTCATTTTACATAGTGTGGGAAAGTTCTTTGGAATTTTCCCACGCTGTGTAATTTGACTCATAACTCTCTGGTTACTTTCAATCCACCAATCAGAGTGTTGTTATGAGTCAAATTACACAGCGTGGCAAGGCATTTTTTTTTTTTTTTTAAAGTGCGTCATTTATTATGAATTTTTTGGGGCTTTTTTTGGGGCTGAAAAAATAAGAATTTAGAAGAAAGAAGAAATCAAATGGTAAGTCTAATTTTTTTTTTTTTTTTTTACAGGTATTTAGATAACGGTCCCCCCACATTATTTTTAGGATGAGGGGGGTAGGTAGGGGTTAATTTTTTGGGGGGAGGGGGAGTGACTAGGCGTTTGGGGACCCCTAGTCACCTGGTGTCAGGATTACTGTTTGATCCAGCACGTAGAACTGTACAGCACGGATGACAAATAAGTAACGTATTACAGGTCCTTTGAATGGCTGGATTTAACGTACAAAGAATAGTCAAAAATACTAGCCGAGGTCAGGGAACACAGAAAGGGACACAGCGATGAGGAAAGCCAGGAGTCAGGATACCAGAATATAGAGAAGTCAATAAACAAAGCCAAAGTCAAAAACCAGGTAGAAAACTATAAACAGGAACGCGCTCTCAGACAACCACAAGGGAAACCACGACAGGGCACTGAGCAGGCTGAGAACTGGGCCTAAATACCCCTCCTTTAGTTCTGATAGGCTGTAACCGGCCTTTGACCCCAAAGTCAGTTACCAGGTTTAATTTGCATAATTGCTGCTCAGCATTAACCCTTCTGTGGATTAGGTTGCTGCTCGGCACAACTTTTCCTGTGTGGACAGTAAATGTCATTAACCACTTTTCTATAAGCGGATGAATACATGAGACCAGGTTTCATTTGCACAATTACTGCTCAGCATTAAACCTTCTGTGGATTAGGTTGCTGCTCGGCACAACTTTTCCTGTGTGGACAGTAAATGTCATTAACCACATTTCTATAAGCGGATGAATACGTGACATTACCCCCCACCTGAAGAACGCCCACCGGGCGGACAGGACCAGGCTTGAGAGGAAATTTAGCGTGAAAAGCGCGGATCTTACGGCCCGCATGCAGGTCAGGAGCCGAAACCCAAGAACGATCAGCAGGACCGTAACCTTTCCAAACAACCAAGTACTGTAAAGTGCCCCGAGAAAACCTAGAATCCACGATAGAAGATACCTCATACTCTTCCTGACCACCCACCACCACCGGAGGGGGAGGAACACAAGGAACAGTATATCTATTGCAGACAAGAGGTTTGAGTAAGGACACATGAAAAGTGTTGGGAATCCCTAAAGATGCAGGAAGAGCCAGAGAGTAAGACACTGGATTGATCCTACGAAGCACTCTATAGGGACCAAGGAATCTGGGGGCAAACTTCATGCTAGGGACCTTAAGCTTGATGTTGCGAGATGACAACCAAACCCGGTCCCCCACTTGGTACACCGGGTTGGCACTCCTACGCTTATCAGCAAAATGTTTGAAGCGTTCAGCAGCAGCCCCTAGAGCAGTTTGAACCTTAACCCAGGTATCCCGAATGGAGGCCAGACGCTCATCCAGAGCAGGAATGGCAGTATCAGAAAATACCGCAGGGAGAACCGTAGGATGCCTACCATTATTGACAAAAAATGGACTGTGCCCAGAGGAGTCATGAACAGCATTGTTTCTAGCGAACTCGGCCCACGGGAGTAGTTCGGACCAATTGTCTTGTGTGCTATTAATAAAACAACGCAAATAAACTTCTAATGACTGGTTAGCCCTCTCAGCTGTACCATTGGTCTGTGGATGGTAGGAGGAGGAGAAGGAGAGATCAATCCCCAATTGTTTACTGAACGCCCTCCAGAACCTGGACACAAACTGAGAGCCCCTATCAGACACAATATTGTGGGGATGCCATGCAAACGGACAATTTCACGTATGAAAATTAGGACCAAATCTTGCGAAGATGGCAACTTCTTGAGAGGAATGAAGTGAGCCATCTTAGAAAATCGGTCTACAACCATGAGAATAGTAGTGAACCCAGCAGAGCTAGGAAGCTCAACAATAAAGTCCATGGATAAGTGGGACCATGGAATCTCAGGAACAGGAAGAGGCTGCAACAGGCCACAAGGAAGTGCATGAGTCACCTTAGAAACTGCACACATAGAACATGCCTGCACATACTCCTTTACATCTTTCCTGAGTGAATCCCACCAAAATGATCTAGTGATCGCGGCAGTGGACTTATTGATGCCCGGGTGTCCAGCAGTTATATTGTCATGGAACACTTTCATGATATTAACCCTTTCACATAGGGGAACGAACAGTTTATCACACGGTTTACCACTGGGTGCCTGAGGCTGGGCCTCCAGTATGGTGCCAAGCAGTGCAGAAGACAGTGAGAGGACAGTAGTGGCAATAATACACTCTGGTGGAATAATAGGAGATGTCACCTGTTCCGGAGCTGACTCATTATCAAATTGCCTGGACAAGGCATCAGCCTTGGTATTTTTAGAACCAGGTCTATAAGTAATGAGAAAGTTAAAACGTGAAAGGAATAGTGACCATCTAGCCTGTCTGGAAGACAAACGTTTGGCATCCCCTATATATGCCAGATTTTTGTGGTCGGTTATGATCAACAGGGGGTCCTTGGAACCCTCCAAAAGATGTCGCCACTCCTTGAGGGCAAGAATAATGGCCAACAGTTCTCTATTGCCAATATCATAGTTGCGCTCAGCAGGAGACATCTTTCTGGAGAAGTAGCCACAAGGATGCAATGGTGTTCCCTGGCTTTCTCTCTGAGAGAGAACAGCCCCTACCCCTGTCTCGGATGCATCAACCTCCAATATAAATGGTTTACTAGTGTCGGGATGTTTTAGTATGTCCGCAGAGGCAAATCTTTGTTTAAGAGTCTCAAAAGCATTCACAGCCTCTTTGGACCATACCGTGCTACTAACCCCTTTGCGAGTCATATTTGTGATTGGGGCTATTACAGAAGAAAATCCCTTGATGAATCTTCTGTAATAGTTGGCAAAACCAATAAACCTTTGAATGGCTTTTAAACCAGAGGGTAATGGCCAGTGTAGTACAGCCTCTAGTTTTTTAGGATCCATTTGAAATCCCGATGCAGAGATGTTGTAACCCAAAAAGTGGACTTCAGGCTGGTCAAATATGCACTTTTCTAATTTGCAATAAAGTTTATTTTTCAACAACGTCTGCAGAACCTGTTTCACATGGGAGTGGTGAGTCTGAAGATCAGGGGAATACACCAAAATATCGTCCAAATAAACCAAGACAAATGAGTAAATGAATTCCCTGAGTACATCATTTATAAAGTCTTGGAATACGGCCGGGGCGTTGCATAACCCAAATGGCATTACCAGATATTCATAGTGTCCACTACGGGTATTAAATGCCGTCTTCCACTCATGATTCTCTTTAATTCTAACCAAATTGTAAGCGCTCCTAAGGTCAAGCTTAGTAAATACTTTAGCTCCCTGAAGTCTATCGAACAATTCGGAAATGAGTGGGATAGGGTATGCATTTTTTACAGTGATTTTATTAAGTGCCCTGTAGTCTATGCAAGGGCGTAACTCACCACCCTTTTTCTCAACAAAAAAGAATCCTGCACCAGCTGGTGAGGATGACTTTCTTATGTGCCCTTTGCTCAATGATTCTTTGATGTATTCCTCCATTATTTTACTCTCCTGGGGAGATAAGGCATAAACTGCCCCCTTAGGTGGCATAGCGCCTGGAAACAGGTTAATGGCACAGTCATATGCTCTGTGGGGAGGCAATACATTAGATTGAGCCTTGTTAAACACCTCCTGAAGTTCTCGGTATTGTATGGGAACTCCAGGAGTTTGGGGAGTGGTAGTGGGAAGGTCAATAGTATCCAATCTCTTTAGTACTGGTTTTATACATCTCCCCATACACTCTTTACCCCATTCTAATATCTCCCCATTAGCCCAGTCAATATAGGGATTGTGCTTACTCAGCCACGGAAACCCTAATATGATAGGACATGATGGAGAAGTAATAACCTGAAACGTCATCTCCTCCCTATGGGAGGCCCCAATGGAGATCGTAATAGGGACAGTTTCGTGGGTTATAAGTGGTTGTGTGAGTGGTCTACCATCAATAGCCTCTACAGCTAGCGGCGTAGGTCTCTCCCTGACCGGTATCTCATTACCCCTAATAAACTGGACATCAATAAAATTTCCAGCAGCACCTGAGTCCATTAGGGCACTGCAAGAAAACTTCTTGTTATCAAGGGAAATAGATACCTCAAGGAGGAATCTACTTTTGTTTTTGTTAGAGGACAACTCCATCACACCTAAGATCTGTCCCCTTAAGGTTCTTAGGTGCGGAAGTTTTCCGGACGCACTGGACAATTAGTTATCAAATGTCCCTTTCTACCGCAATATAGGCATAACCCCTCCCTTCTCCTATACTGTTTTTCGGCCTCTGACAGTCTAGTGACCCCCAACTGCATAGGTTCGGGTTCAGACTGTACAGGGAGGTTAGACAAAACAGGTTTAGAGAATTGAGGTGCTAGGGACATAGCCGTACGTCTGGTCTTGCTTCTGGTGACTTCTCTGAGTCTTAACCTATTATCAATATGCATGACAAACGTAATAAATTCGTTAAGACTCTTAGGTAATTCTTTAGCGGCTATCTCATCTAGTATAGTCTCTGAGAGACCCTTTTTGAATGCTGAGATTAACCCATTGTTAGTCCAGTCTACCTCGGAAGCTAAGGTACGGAATTCAATAGCATAATCCGAGATAGACCGGTTACCTTGTCTGATGTGCATTAGGGCAGTGGAGGCGTCATCCTCTCTACCCAATGGCTCAAACGTGAGCTTGAATTCGGCAAGGAATTCCTGGTAATTATGAGCTATGCTCCGATTACTCTCCCACAACGGATTAGCCCAGGCAAGGGCCTTGCCCTTTAATTGATTCATTAGATAACCAATTCTTGCTCTGTCCGTGGGGAATGACCCTGGTGAGGCCTCAAAATGGTACTCCACCTGATTAAGAAAACCCCTGCATTCCTGGATATTGCCATCAAACTGTAGGGATGGTGATAAGGAGATGCTAGGAGTCATATTAACAGTGGGTGGAGGTACACAGGGTAGAGGTGCAATAGGAGGAGACGCTGCAGGCTGCAGATGCTCCGTTCTAGTGAGAAGCGTACTTAAAGACTGAGTGAATTGATCCATGCGGTGATCATTCTCCTCTAATTTCCTCTCGCAAGCAGCTATGTGCTGACACAGTTCTACAGGATCTATGGCCCTGTCGTAATGTCAGGATTACTGTTTGATCCAGCACGTAGAACTGTACAGCACGGATGACAAATAAGTAACGTATTACCGGTCCTTAGAATGGCCGGATTTAACGTACAAAGAATAGTCAAAAATACTAGCCGAGGTCAGGGAACACAGAAAGGGACACAGCGATGAGGAAAGCCAGGAGTCAGGATACCAGAATATAGAGAAGTCAATAAACAAAGCCAAAGTCAAAACCAGGTAGAAAACTATAAACAGGAACGCGCTCTCAGACAACCACAAGGGAAACCACGACAGGGCACTGAGCAGGCTGAGAACTGGGCCTAAATACCCCTCCTTTAGTTCTGATAGGCTGTAACCGGCCTTTGACCCCAAAGTCAGTTACCAGGTTTCATTTGCATAATTGCTGCTCAGCATTAATCCTTCTGTGGATTAGGTTGCTGCTCGGCACAACTTTTCCTGTGTGGACAGTAAATGTCATTAACCACTTTTCTCTAAGCGGATGAATACATGAGACCAGGTTTCATTTGCACAATTACTGCTCAGCATTAAACCTTCTGTGGATTAGGTTGCTGCTCGGCACAACTTTTCCTGTGTGGACAGTAAATGTCATTAGCCACATTTCTATAAGCGGATGAATACGTGACACCTGGGGGGTTAAAATATTTATTTAGGGCCCCACCCGCCGCTCAGGTGGGAGGACATTAGGCCCCCCCAATTTTATTTATGGCCCCCACCCACCACTCAGGGGTGGGGGCCAGGGTGAGGACATTGGGCCCCCCCAATTTTTATTTATGGCCCCCACCCACCGCTCAGGGGTTGGGGCTGAGGGGGAGGAAAACAGGTCCCCCCTTATTGATATTTAGGGCCCCCACCCACCGTTTAGGGGGTGAGGGCCAGGAGGAGGACACTGATCTTTAGGGCCCCCACCTGCCGCTCAGGGATAGGGGCCATGGGGGGGGGCCGGGGAGGGACAATAGGTCCCCCCCTTATTGATATTTAGGGCCCCCACCCACAGCTCAGGGGTCGGGGCCAGGTGGGAGGACAATAGGTCCCACTTAATTGATATTTAGGGCCCCCACCCAGCACATTGCGGGTAGGGAATCAGGAGGGGGGAATGTTTTTAATAGACATGCCCCTACTCACGGTATAACGAGTAGGGGCATAATTTAATAATACTAAGTAACCAGCTCTTATAGAGACTGGGTCACATGCTGCACTGGCCAATCACAGCCATGCCATTAGTAGGCATGGCTGTGATCGCTTCTAAGGGCACACGAGTCAAACGCTTGTTGATTGACTGCCCTGCAGCCTTTCAAAACACGTCATTAAATCGACGAACTCCGAACTCCAACCCGAACATACAGTGATATGTCCGTGTTCGGGTCCGGGGTCCAAAAACCGTAATGTTCGGAATGAACCCGAACTTTGCGGTTCGGGTTCGCTCAACTCTAGTGTCTGGCACACATGCAGTTGCAAGTGCACTGCACTCTCTGTGGCACTGGGCTCAGGGCAGGGTACAAAAATGTAGTATTATAGCACCCACAAAAATAATCGCTGTAGTTTGAATAATCGCTGTAGTTTGCAGATTCAACACCAGAATTCTTTCCTAATCTGTCACTAAGAGCTGCAGCATCCTCTCCCTACACTAATAAAAGCTCATGTGACGTGCGGCGCTACGCGACTCCGGCTTATATATAGAGGCTGGGTCACATGCGGCACTGGCCATTAGTAGGCATGGCTGTAATGGCTTCTAAGGGCACACGAGTCAAACGCTTGTTGATTGGCTGCCCTGCAGCCTTTCAAAACGTGCCATTAAATCACCGAACACCAAACTCCAACCCGAACATACACTGATATGTCCATGTCCGGGGTCCAAAAAACGTAATGTTCGGTATGCACCCGAACTTTACAGTCCGGGTTCGCTCAACTCTATTTATAACCTAAGCACAGTTACACTGATAGTTCCCTTCAAGGGAAACTGCTACAATAGTATACTAAACTATATAGAGTGGTTATATTTACTCTTTTGATGCTTTGTGTCTCTTAGTATTGCCAGTTTCAGTTTCACTGGTATTTCTAAATCTACACTACAAATTGTTTACATTGAACCCATGCTATAATCCTAGAAACAATTAGGATTATGCTATATTTGTTTTTTGCTCTTTGGTCTATACTAGTAATACATTAAGGATTTAGTAATACGTTTTGTTTTATTTGTTGATTTTCAACAGCAAGCTTTTAAACAAATTTATTAAATGTTATGTTTTAATTAATTGACACCTGTAGGCAAACACCTTCCTATTCAATTACTTCTTACCTAAGGTTACCCTGTTTCCTCTTGCCACAGCTTTTCTGATATTCTTAGTTCCTATTCCTTTCCCCATAAAAATACTTGGGCAATTATCAATTACACTGCATATCCTAAGCCAACCAAAGCAGTAAGGACTTGGGATAATAACCAATCAAACTACAAAGCTTACAACCAGTGTGAATGGAGCCATGTTATTACCATGAGCGGTGGGGACAGACAATAACAAGGGCTGAGGACCATATAGTAGATAAAAAGGAGTGGCAAAGCAGCCAGTTTGAACTGGTCTGGAAGTGTCCCTGGAGCAATGGGACAACGCCCTATTGGGAAAACAATAAGACAGGAAAATGAGGTAGGGGAAAAGCACATACAACCTGGACAATCAATACATTAAATTTAATACAGGGGACCAAATCATAGGAGAAATCATTTAGGCACTCATACTACACAACATAAACCAACAGACTATGGGTCTCCAGGCCTTGTAAATTTGCCACAATATCAATACAATGGCAATTGTGAAGGAGTGGGATATATAAGCAGCAAGTGAAATGGCAGTTCTTTCAGAATTTCATGTGTTGGAAGCAGAGCAAACGGGCAATCGACAAGATCTGAGTGACTATGATGAAGACAATATAGTGATGAGGCTCATTGATGCACTTGGGGAGCAAAAGGCTAGCCCGTCTAGTCCGATCACAATTTGAGTTCCTGTAGTTCAAATTGGTGAAAAATGTAATGCTGGCCACATCATCCCAGTTTGCTGTTATGGGGCTGCAAAGCTGCAGACCTTTTAGAGTGCCCATGATGACCCCTATCCATTGCTAAAAGCACCTTCAATAGCACATGAAAGTCAAAACTAAACAATGGAAGAAGGTTGCCTGATCTGATCACATTTTCTTTTAGATCATGTGAATGGCCAGGTGTGCGTGCATTGTTTACTTGAGAAAGAAATGGCAGCAGGATGCACAATGGGAAGAAGGCAGGTCTGTGGAGGCGGTATTATGCTCCAGGCAATATTCTGCTGGGGAGTCTTGGGTCCTGGCATTCATGTGGCTATGAATGTGACACATGCCATCTACATAGAGATTGCTGAAGACCAAGTTTGCATGGTAATGATGTTGCCTCTTTTTTTTTTTTTTTTTTTAAATAGCTTTGTTTTGTTTTCATCCTCATCTTCTTTGTGTGTGTATAGGGGTGTAGTCTTTGTATAGGGGATTTATTAAATTAATAATTAAAAAAAACAGAACCATGCTTAGCTTTGGTGGTCCAGTGTGCTGAGAATTTGGTCTGCGCCTCCACAAGGTGCAGACTATGAGTAGCTGTGTCATGAGCCCAGGCTTTTACATTGTCAGAAATTTGGTGTGGAAATCTGTTGGTAGCATTACCAGCCCATCTGTAATGGCACCCCCAGGCATAAAAGGGGTTAAAAGCCGTTTAGGAGATATTCCCTTCCAAATTCACAGGCAGCTACCAAAGATACCAATCCGCTGAACAGGAAACCACATGAATGCCGTAAACAGCCAAACCGGAACCATATGAATGCTGTAAACAGCCGAATAGGAAAAACCATACGAAAGGTTTACATTCCTAGCAGTCGAACTGGAACAGCATACAATAAATCCCTCCAAGAATGAGACAAAGCTCCGTGTTGAGGTTCAAGCAGGAACAGACAGAGCTGTGTTTTTATTGTTCTTATATACACATTCTTACACATCAGTACCACCCACAGGGTTTTGTGGAACATCCAATCAAACACGTAATATACATTTTAATATACAATGAACACTCCCATTCATTCCAGCAAAATCCTCCCCTCTGCCTGCGATATAATTACTGAACACAATGGGCTAACTTAATTATCAAAGGTAGGAAAATACACAGTTTTACACAATATTTCTAACTTTAAAAGTACAGGGAGTGCAGAATTATTAGGCAAGTTGTATTTTTGAGGATTAATTTTATTATTGAACAACAACCATGTTCTCAATGAACCCAAAAAACTCATTAATATCAAAGCTGAATATTTTTGGAAGTAGTTTTTAGTTTGTTTTTAGTTATAGCTATGTTAGGGGGATATCTGTGTGTGCAGGTGACTATTACTGTGCATAATTATTAGGCAACTTAACAAAAAACAAATATATACCCATTTCAATTATTTATTATTACCAGTGAAACCAATATAACATCTCAACATTCACAAATATACATTTCTGACATTCAAAAACAAAACAAAAACAAATCAGTGACCAATATAGCCACCTTTCTTTGCAAGGACACTCAAAAAGCCTGCCATCCATGGATTCTGTCAGTGTTTTGATCTGTTCACCATCAACATTGCGTGCAGCAGCAACCACAGCCTCCCAGACACTGTTCAGAGAGGTGTACTGTTTTCCCTCCTTGTAAATCTCACATTTTGATGATGGACCACAGGTTCTCAATGGGGTTCAGATCAGGTGAACAAGGAGGCCATGTCATTAGATTTTCTTCACCTCCACCTTGCTGGCGTCTGAGTCGGACTGGAGCTCTCTGCCCTTTACCAATCCAGCCACGGGCCCATGCATCTGGCCCATCAAGACTCACTCTCATTTCATCAGTCCATAAAACCTTAGAAAAATCAGTCTTGAGATATTTCTTGGCCCTTTCTTGCCAGCCACGCTGTGATGGAGCATTGTCCTGCATGAAAATCATGTTTTTCTTGAAGGATGCAGACTTCTTCCTGTACCACTGTTTGAAGAAGGTGTCTTCCAGGAACTGGCAGTAGGACTGGGAGTTGAGCTTGACTCCATCCTCAACCTGAAAAGGCCCCACAAGCTCATCTTTGATGATACCAGCCCAAACCAGTACTCCACCTCCACCTTGCTGGCGCCTGAGTCGGACTGGAGCTCTCTGCCCTTTACCAATCCAGCCACGGGCCCATCCATCTGGCCCATCAAGACTCACTCTCATTTCATCAGTCCATAAAACCTTAGAAAAATCAGTCTTGAGATATTTCTGGCCCAGTCTTGACGTTTCAGCTTGTGTGTCTTGTTCAGTGGTGGTCGTCTTTCAGCCTTTCTTACCTTGGCCATGTCTCTGAGTATTGCACACCTTGTGCTTTTGGGCACTCCAGTGATGTTGCAGCTCTGAAATATGGCCAAACTGGTGGCAAGTGGCATTGTGGCAGCTGCACGCTTGACTTTTCTCAGTTCATGGGCAGTTATTTTGCGCCTTGGTTTTTCCACACGCTTCTTGCGACCCTGTTGACTATTTTGAATGAAACGCTTGATTGTTCGATGATCACGCTTCAGAAGCTTTGCAATTTTAAGAGTGCTGCATCCCTCTGCAAGATATCTCACTATTTTTGACTTTTCTGAGCCTGTCAAGTCCTTCTTTTGACCCATTTTGCCAAAGGAAAGGAAGTTGCCTAATAATTATGCACACCTGATATAGGGTGTTGATGTCATTAGACCACACCCCTTCTCATTACAGAGATGCACATCACCTAATATGCTTAATTGGTAGTAGGCTTTCGAGCCTATACAGCTTGGAGTAAGACAACATGCATAAAGAGGATGATGTGGTCAAAATACTCATTTGCCTAATAATTCTGCACTCCCTGTATACATCATATTCACATAAAACTTACATTTTCAGAATCAGCATACTCCAAATACAAACAAACATACTCAAAAATCAGGCAATTCCTTCCATTGGTTTAAAAGTTAGGTCAAAGTCTTTTGTGACCAACTGAAGCATGGCTTTCCAGCCCAAACCTGGAACACCTGAGTCCTCTATCCTGGAGATAATTGGGTTAACTGGGTGTGGTAAGCCAACTATCTCTAGGTACAGAAAATATCTCTATTCACAACAACAGCAAAAAAACCTATCCCCAGATGGCTTGGATCTGAGCGCTCAATATATCCAAACAGTGCTCAGATGCCACAAACACAATCAAATTGCCATGGGGTTTAGTTTTAGCATGGGCTGATGAGAGGGGTCATAGTCATGAGGCAGGAGGCTGGCAATCAGGTTTCTCCATAACCTAGTGGTGAGGTTAGTTTTGCTACACCATCCATGGGCCATAGCTCCAGATGGCACTTTTGAGAGTGGGGGCATTTTGGCATTTCTCAGGGGCCCTGGCCGCCTATTTTCATATATAGCGAGTACTGCTATATATATTTGCAGATTGAGGCCCCTGCTGTATTACACAATGAAAAGGGGTCACCAGCATTAGGCCCTCTCTTCTCACAAGCTGCGGGATGCTTTGGTAATGCTCCAGCATGAATTCTCTGTCACGCAGAGCGTTGCTATAGCAACCAGCAGTCACGCTCTCACAGCTCACCAGAAAGGAGTACCTGATACTTCTGGAGGTAGAAACAGACTCCTGAGTCCCTCTTAACAACCACTGTGCAGAGTGCCCCTTCCCTGCCAGTAGGTAATAGGCAGAGAGGGGGGGAATGAACTTAAAAAAACCTGCTCTCTCCTAACACACACGCTCAATACCACAAACACACAGTACATGCACATCGCAGACACTACATCCACTGCCCAAACAGGGCATCCACCACACAAACACACACACTGCATCCACTACATAAACACACACTGCATTTATCACACAAACACACACTGTGCATACACTACACACACACACCATCTGCAATCACTACACACACTCAATGCACTCACTGCACACATTGCATGCAATACACAAACAAAGACACCGCATCCACTATACACACACACTCAATGCATTTACTACACACAATATATTTACTACACAAACAGACACTCTGCATACACTAGACAAACACACACTCTGTATATACTGCACACACAATACATCCACTATACACACACAATGCATTCAAAACACACACTGAATTCACTACACACAGTCATCACAAATGATAAAAACGCCCCGTCTCAAAGTGAACATGTTGGTTCAATGCTTTTCCAGGGCAGCCCATGCGCAGAGCTCTGCTAAAGAGCTCTAGCATGAGAAAAAGGCCCTTTATTTTTCTGTCTCTAGTGTCTCCAGTGTGCTGAGGATACCAGAGGAAAAAATGGCAAGGAAAGTGTACTGTGCATGTGTTTGGAGGCTGTTTGTGGGATTGCATGTGTAGAGTGAGCCGATTGTGGTGTGGTGTTTGTGTAAATTGGTCAGTTTCTGTTGTAATGTGCTAGTGGTGTAATATGAGTGGCTAGGGACTGAAGAGAGTGAGAACGTGTGTGCATAGGGACTGTAGATTATGTGTGTGTAGGTGATGTAGTGTATGTATGAATTGTAGAGTGTGTTTAGGGAATGTAGTGTTCATGTTTGAGTGTGCATAGAGGATCCAGAGTGTGTATGTCAGAAATGTAGTGTGTATAGGTGGGGCAGTGTGTATATAGGGGATCTCTTGTGTGTGTGTGTAGATGATTCAGAGTGTGCGTAGGGGATTGTAAGTGGTGTAGTGTGTATAAGGCATGTTGTGTCTGTGTGTGTGTGTGTGTGTGAGGAGTGCACTGTTTGTGAGAGGGGTGCAGTGTGTGTGTAAAGCGTGCACTCTGTGTCTATAGGGGATTTTTTTTGTGTGTAGAGGATCCAGAGTATGTATAGGGGATCTAGTATGTATATGTAGAGGATCCAAAGTGTGCGTTGTGTGTGTGTGTGAGGGGTGCACTGTGTGAGGGGTGCAGTGTGTGCAAAGGATGCACTGTGTTTGTGTGTGGTGTGTGTGTGTGATGGGTGCAGTGTGTGATGGATGCAGTGTGTGGGGTATGCACTGTGTGAGGGGTGTGTGTGTAGATCATTCAGAGTGTGCGTAGGGGACCCAGAGTGTTTACAAGGGATATAGTGTTTGTAAATGGTGTAGTGTGTATAAGGCATGTTGTGTCTGAGGAGTGCACTGTGTGTGTGAGGGGTGCAGTGTGTGTGTAAAGCATGCACTGTGTGTCTATAGGGAATTTTTTTGTGTGTGTAGAGGATCCAGAGTGTTTACAAGGAATGTAGTGTGTGTAAGTGGTGTAGTGTGTATAAGACATGATGTGTGTGTGAGGGGTGCAGTGTGTGTAGGGTGCAGTGTGTGTGTGTGTGTGTGATGGATGCACTGCATTTGTGTGTGGTGCAGTGTGTGTGTGTGAGAGAGAGGGGTGCAGTGTGTGTGTGTGGTGCAGCATGTGTGTTAAGGGTACACTGTGTGTGTGGGTAGTGCAGCATGTGTGTGAAGGGTGCACTGTGTTTGTCTGTGGTGCAGTGTGTGTGAGGGTGCATAAATAAGCAAATATATATATATATATTTATATATATATATATATATTGACTTTTTTTAAAAATGGACATAAGTAGTGTGATGGACCGCCTGGCACCCCAACTGGGTACTTCTGCCAATCGCTGCTTACTAGCTTTCACAAGTACCATAAGCAGTGGCGTCGCTAGGGGGGGCAGAGGGGGCCATGCCCCCCCTACATCATGCTGTGCCCCCCCTTGGGCCCCCCCAAATGCCAGCAACTTGCTGGCCATGTTCTTCCCTCGGACTGTAACAGTCTGTGACAGCCTGAGGGAATGCAGGACTGAGGTGCTGGGGGCAGTCTGTGGCTGGAGGGAGCACTGACAGGCTCCCTGGCACAGACCCCGCCCCCAAAGGAAGCCCCGCCTACCACACATAAGCCCCGCCCCACCGTAAAACAGCAGACCATGCTGCAGAAGATGGCTGTCTGACCCCCAGCAACAGCCTCCAGCGACAGGTAGGCATGGTGTGTGTGTATGGACTCAGCTGTGTGTGTGTCTGTGTGTGTATATGGACTCAGCAGTCTATGTGTGTGTGTATGGACTCAGCAGTCTGTGTGTGTACAGACTCAGCAGTCTGTGTGTGTATGGACTCAGCAGCAGTGGCAGATCCAGGGGGGACAACGGGGCAATTGCCCCCCCCCGAGAAAACCGACGGTCTCCCTCTCCCCTGACAGCACATGCAGGTGCTGGCCCTGCAATGTGTCTGTGGACCGGAGGGGAGATCAGAGATCTCCCTCCCCGGTCCTCAGGCACTGTGCTGACAGCCGTCACGGGAGGGAGTGAGGACCCGGGAGCTCTGCCTGCAGCTCCTCTGGGTCCTATTCTCGCGAGCATGGAGCGTTGTCGTGGTAACTGCAGCAACGCTCCAAACCTCGCGAGAGTGAACTCTAGCCCTGGAGTGCGGGCTAGAGATCACTCTTCTCACTGGGACCACCAGGGATTCACCACCGAAACCACCAGGGACTAAGAAGTGTCCAGTAAAGGTAAGACGGGTGGGGGGACATATATTTTATTTTAATTAAATAAAATATATATATATATATATATTATAAAAGAAAAGCCCTCCTACCCTTATCACACACACTCTACACACATACACTGCCCCCATACACACACACACTTACATACATTGCCCCCATACACACACACACTTCCCCCCATACTGCCCCCCATACACACACACTGCCCACCATACTGCCGCCGCTCTGACCTCACAAGAGGAAGGACCTGGTCTTCTCTTTCCTCCTTCCTACCTCCCGGCTGCCCAGTAATGTGCCTGTGGGCCGTTGAGGGAGATCTTTGATATCCCCACTGGCCCATGAAGGCACACAGCAGGGCTGGTGCTCAGATAACACTGGCTCTTCAGGGGCCTGCAAAGGAGATCCTGTGATCTAAACTGCCGGCCTTGGCCCATGGCCATCGCGGCCAACCACCGCGGGCCTGCCCTACACAAACAAAGATATTTCTTAATCTTCCTGCTTTTTTTCTACGATTGTAGTACCTTGAGATTCATGGCTTCTTTTTGGAACACCTCTAGATACCTGTTTATCATAAGTGAGTGTGAACCCTAACTTTATTGTGGAGGGTTCACTGTTATGCAGATACTTAGCCCTACAGGATTTTCTGAGTAAGTTGGTTTTCATCTACATTTATTATTTAGCCCCTGTGTACTACTTACTTATTTTATACAGGTCTTGTGACGAGACCAATCTCGCCACTGTGCATTGGAGGAGCCTGGTTGCCCGCCTGCTGCCTTTAGACTATGGCCTCACGTTGAAACACTTGATTTTCCCCTGCAAAGACATGAAAGCCGGGTCATTTGGTGCTTGCCCTGTTTGAGCGGTGATACCCCAGATAGCTATGCCATTGAGCCCATTCGTATAATGAAATACTATGGGAAAGACTTTGGCTCCATGGCAATTGAACTGTATGTGTGTGCTCTGAGCGCCATTCAGTAATAATGTGCGCTCAGATCTAAGCTATCTGGGGATATGTTGAATGTACCTGTTTTGTGCAATGGCTGCACAGTTATATGTTTTTATGTGTTTTATTGTCTTTTGCTGCCATGTGTTCAATGGAGTTTTGCCTCTGTCCTTGGAGATAATTGGATTACTTCACAATTATCTCCAGGATAGAAGACTCTGTGGAACTGGTTTTGAGCAGAAAAGCCATGCTTCCTTTGGTCACAAAGGACTACGATCTATCTTTTGAACCACTGGACCAATTTGGATGATTTTGACATATGTTTGTATTTGGAGTATGCTGATTCTGAAAATGTAAGAATGTGATGCATACTTTTCAAGTTATGAATAATGTGGAAAATTTTTATTTCTCTGCTTGTTATAATTATATTACCTATTGTGTAAGGTAACTGTATCACAGGCAGAGGGGAGGATTTTGTGTGGGAGTGTCTGAGTGTATTGTATGTGTTTATTGGTTGTGTTCCAAAACCCCGTGGGTGGTAATAATGTGTAAGAATGTGTACATAAGCACAATAAACCCACAGCTCTGACTGTTCACTGCTTGACCCTCAACACGGAGCTTGGTCTCATTCTTGGGGGGATTTATTGTATGCTGTTCCAGTTCGACTGGTAGGAGTGTAAACCTATTCGTATGGTTTTTCCTATTCAGCTGTTTACGGCATTCATATGTTTTCCTGTTCGGCGGATTAGTGTTCTGCAGTAGCTGTGCCTGTGTCTCTGGAAGGGAAGATCTACTAAACGGCGGTTTAACCCTTTTATGCCTGGGGGTGCCGTTACAGGTCTCTACCACTATACAACATTATTTAGCCGTTATCTTGTACATTTAACTGCATTTAATATAGTCTGTATAGTACATTGTAGCTATTTCTTGGAAATTCCTTTATACCTTTATTAAATTACACTACTTTTAGACACCTTTTGAGAGTATTATTATCTGCAATTTCTTACCTACCAGCTAGGTGGCTCTTTCTTTGGATAGAGCTTTTCAAAGAATCCCTTTAGTAAGAGTCAACAGGTATATCACACGGTAGGGTATATATGATGTATATACCAGAACATTTCTATAGAGGTCCATGAGTGTGCAGTGAACTGATATACATAATGGGTTCTATTACAAATAAAGTAGTGGTGAATTCACTTGAAAAATGTAAGTCAATATAGTTAAGCTGGATCCTTAGGAGTATGTGGCCACACAGAGGGCCATGCCAGCAGGGGGGCTCCCTGCTGCCGACAAGAATGCCTCAGGTGACAGGTGTGAGGGGGTGCACACAGAACACCAAAAATGCAGGTCTGGCCACCCAGGTGGAGTATTTCATTATTCTCCACCTGGGACAAACAAAGAACCCAACAAGGTGGTGGGGTGGAACTTAATGAGAGGTGAAGGTGGGGATAAAAGGGCAATCTATGGGCAGCAGTCTGTCTGTGACTGTCTGTGACTGTATGTGTGTGTGTGACTGTCTGTATCTGTATGTGTGTGTGTGTGACTGTAACTGTATGTGTGTGTGACTGCCTGGAACTATGTGTATGTACTTGTATGTAACTGTACATCTGTGTGTGACTGTCTGACTGTAACTGTGTGTGTGACTGCCTGTAGCTGTGTGTGCCTCACTGTCTGCCTGTATCTGTGTGTGTGTGTGTGTGTATCTGTAACAGTATGTAACTGTATTTTTGTGACTGCCTGCACCTGTGCATGTGTGACTATCTACCTGTTTATGTATGTATGTATATGCCTGCCTGCAACTATGTTTGTGCACCTATAACTGTGTGTGTGCCTGCCTGTAAGTGTGTGTATGACTTTCTAACTTTGCCTATAACTGTTTGTGTATGACTGTTTGCATGTCTGTGTGTGTGTGTGTGTGTGTGTGTGTGTGAATGCCTGCCTGTACCTGTGTGTGTGTAACTGTGTGTGACTGTGTGTGACTACCTGTACCTTTTGTGTGACTGTCTGTAACTGTGTGTGTGGGACTATGTGCCTGGGACTGTGTGCATGTGGCTGTATTTGACAGTGTATATGTATAACTATGTGCATCTGGCTTTGGTATTCTGTGCATGTGACAAAAATACGCACCTGAATTCACACATTGGCCTAACTGCATATTTGTATCTCAATTAAATACCCATCACACACAGGCAATGAACCCAGCACAAATATCACATACAGTCAACATATAGCATACATATCACACACAGCAATTACGCCCATCACACACAAACAGACAACACACACATTACTTCATTTTATTATGAGATATATTACAGTGGAGCTCTGTCATGCAAAATGCACATTTCTTGAAGTTGTATTGTTGTGGAGCTCTGTGACATATTCATAGACTGCACATTACTGTGAGATTTATTTTTGGCATCTAGCTGCAGACCATAAGTAGAAGTCTTTTTAGCACTGGACAATTAGTGCGTTGCCATGTTGGCTGCAGACCATAAGGAGAAGTCTTTTTAGATCTGGACAATTAGTGTGTTGCCATAGATTACCAAAGGAAAGCTCTTGCATTGTAAGTGCCTGAACTCGTGAGACAGTAACTCGTGGTCTGCACGCGGTGGAGGGCAGACCAAATTCCGAGCACACTGGACACCAGAGATCAGTATGCCCCCCTACCTGCAAGGTAACAACAGGGATGGGGAAATTAATGTTTTTTTTTATTTTTTATTATTAATTTAATAAATCACCTATAGAAACACTACACCCCTACCCACACCCCTATCCACACAAACTACACCCCTATCCCCTTGGGGGGTAGGGGGGAGGGGGTGGAAGTTCGCTGTGAAGATTTTTCACACTGGGCACCTAATGGCCTTAGGCTGTTCCTGACTGTCAACTTATGACAAGTCACTATTTATTCAATATTTCCCAGTATTTCCAGTTGATGCTGATTCGACCAAAGCAAGTATGCTTTATAGCCACAGAATATATATAACAGAATATATAACACTAACTATCAATTTTCCAATTAAATTGTTTTTTGAAGCAGATGTTTAGAAAGAAAAACTATTGTTTTTTTAGGCAGTTAGTGAAAAATATGTTTTTTATATCATTATTAATTTGAAGGTATGAAACACCTCTTCTAGAACTACTGTGTGGAACATATTGTTAGAAATGCACAAAATGTCACAAATTGTTACATCTGTAATCAGAATGTACCCACACTGTTATTAAAATTATTTTTTTTTGACAAACTATGACATTTTGTAGGTTTACACTGCAAAACAGTGATTCTGTGTTTGTATATTTTTCTGGATAATACAGGGTTGTTGTCTGAAAAATATAATAAAATGCATTTTGAAATTATTCCTTTTTATAATTTTACTCTACACCTGTCCCTGAGGTGCTAGGAACATTTGAGATTTATTATTATTGTCCTGTGTTGTCTTGTCTTCATTACTAATCTGTTTCTGCTTGTCCTTTTCCTGACCTTTTAAAACATTTATATTCCTGATATTTAATCCCTTACTTGGCACTATGAGGTGGTACAGAAGTGAATTAAAAATACACGTAATGTCAAATAAAAAAGTCAGGTATTGAATGATGTCAAGTAAAGTACTGAAGCACCGTTAAACCATCTGCTCTTACTGTGTACTGTGCCAAATTTCCTATTATCCTTTCACTTACTTTTAGAACCTGATTAAATGTCCTGGACTAACCATGCTAAAGATCTTATATTTGTTGTCTATTCAAATTCTTCAGGAAAAAATGATTGTAAATTTGTGCATCAGCATCGTTCTTTTAATAGCTGAATTTTATATTTAACCCCTTAAGGACGGAGCCAAATGTACAAGTTGTGATAAAAAAAATGTAAACAAACTACAGAATTTGACTATATGTCTATGCAACAATAATATACCTCTTTTCTATTACGTGCACATACACTTATTATATATTGTTTTGTTCAGGAGAGACAGAGCTTTCATTTCATATAAAAAAATTCATATGGAACTCCATTTTATATGAAAAAATATAAAACATTTGAAAAATTAAGAAATTTTGTTATTTTCCAAGTTCTGCATGGCATTTTAACTGTGAATGTCATAATACTTTTAGGTTTTGCTGCAATAAAATGCACATATTTGTATTTAGCAATGTATCACGACTAAAACAGTACCCCTCATGTACAGGTTTTATGGGGTTTTGAAACGTTACAAGGCCAAATATATGGCTTGCCCATTAATCTTTTTACACATAGAAATTTGGTTGATTGGTTTGCTGGGCCTAGGTTATCTTTGAGACCGTATGGCAGCCCAGAAATTAAAATTACGCCCATCATAGCACACCATTTGGAAAAGTAGACATTCCAGGGTATTCAAAATGGGCTATGTCCAGTATTTTGTAGTAGCCACTTAGTCACAAACCCTAGCAAATGTTAGTGTTCAGATTTTTTTTTTCCACATAAAAGCTGTACTTTCACTGATGATATTACTGTTGTTATACATTTTACTGCTCTGAAACAATCACATTTATGTTCAGCGATGTCTCAGAAATACAACCGTACCCCCTTTGTATACGCTTTATGGGGTTTTGGAAAGTTACAGAGTCAAATAGAGGGCTTATCCATTTATGTTTTTACTCACAGAAATTTGATAAATTGGTTTGCTGGGCCTAGGCTATCTCTGAGACCATATGGCAGTCCAGAAATGAAAATTACTCCCATCATGGCACACCATTTGGGAAAGTAGACATCACAGGGTATTCAAAATGGGCTATGTCCAGTCTTTTGTAGTAGCCACTTAGTCACAAACCCTAGCCAAAGTTGGTGTTCAATTTTTTATTTTGCTTTTTTCACATAAAAACTGTATTTTACTGTTATACATTTTTAAAAAATATATATTTTATTAGAAAAGTATCAAATACATTTTATAGTACATACTTCACATTTTATAACAACACATAATATTAAATCAAACAAACGTCTGACATACATCTTGCTCAGGACTTATTGACATGATATATATTTCTCCTAAGTTAATTGCTATGGATTCACGACAAAAGTTATAACTTTTGCTGTCTAAGTTCATATCTCTCTATACATTCCAGCCAGTTTGTATATATTCTGTTATTCTGTCTTTCTTTTGGATTAAGCCATTCATATCCTCTCTCCATCTTCATCTGATGTTTAACCTGTATAAGTTCTTGTATATTGGGCTTTATTTGCTGTTTCCATTTTCTGCCTATAACAACCTTTGAGGTTATCATTACATGGATTATTAGAATTACATATTTCTTAGTTATATTTTTGTCTATCATATGTAATAAAGCACATTCTGGTCTCCTTTTCACTGTAGAGGAGACTACATCTTTCATTAATCTAAAAGAAATATTCCAAAATTCCTTTTTCCCTAGGCATTCCCACCAGATATGTAAATAGAAGCCTGTGCTCTTATTGCATTGTTAGCAGATCTTTCTGGAAATTTTGCTTTTAGTTTTGTAGGTACTAAGTACCATCGATTCATAACCTGAAACAAATTTTCTTGTAAGTTCATACAATTAATATATTTATTTTTAACATTCAGGCCATAGTTTTTATAATTTTATTTTTTAATCTTAATTTAGATTTTAATTTATGCCAAGCAAGTAATACATTGTCTATTATAGTGTTCTGTGTTCCATTTTTAATAATTAATCTCGAAGGAATATTGCTCCACAATATCTGTGTTAAATCTTAAATTTTTTTTCAATTCTTATTATCTTTTCTTGAATATCAAATATCACATTGAACATATAACATCAGTGCATGACATAAGACAAAAAGTTACAGAAAAAAAATAAAAAATAGAACTAGACAATATACAAACATGTGTGTAGAAGATGGGCACACATGAATTTTAAATTTTAGCATTAAGTAATTCTATAATCTTTTTAACACTACGATCTTCGTAAACATGTGTTTCCATTCTACACAGAAAACTACCTCCACCTATTTTTGTTTTTTTTGTCAGCGAGAAATTTCCATCATTCAGATTTGACCCCTTTTCTTCTTAAAACTAATCTATTTTAGGTAAGGCATATAAATCTTTTTCCCATTTTCCCCATACATCAGAGGACTTACTCGGACCTTTAGAATAGTCCTTTTCTATTTTAATTTGATATAATAATTGTAAACATAT
Organism: Pelobates cultripes; assembly: GCA_933207985.1. Classification (NCBI taxonomy): domain Eukaryota; kingdom Metazoa; phylum Chordata; class Amphibia; order Anura; family Pelobatidae; genus Pelobates; species Pelobates cultripes. Next base: position 174,017,540 of record OW240916.1, on the reverse strand, counting down.
TTGTTTGATTTAAAAAAAAACATTTTCTCCTTTCCAATTTCTTGTTTTAACTGTTTTAGCAGCTATCAAGCAGTGGGCTATTAGAAATTAGTTTATCTTCCTTATTTCAGGCCAGTATATATGTAGTAACATTGTTTCTGGGATTTTAAGTAATTTTACATCACATAATTTATATATAATAGTTTGAACCCACACAACAGATACTTTTTTACATGACCACCACATATGTACATAGCTCCCTTTCTCTTCTCTACAATTCCAACATTCCTCACTCAATCCTGGGGAACATTTGGCTAGACTTGTTGGAGTCATATACCATAAGTTGGTCAATTTAAAGTGAGTTTCTATCAACGTGAGTGAATGAACAAATTTATTAATGCTATATATAGACGATACCCAATCTTTTTCATCTATATTTATTCTTAAATCCTTATCCATTTACTAATGGCTATAGGTATATCTGTAATGTTATTTTCTTCTATTAGTTTAACACATCAGGAAAAAAAGCTGTTTTACTTTATTTCTGCTGTAATATTGTTTTTATTATTTTATATAGATTTCCTTCAGTTACCAATTTAACTTTCTCTATAAAATGTTTGACCCTGATGTAAGTAAAGGTATCCTTGCCCGTCAAGTGGAACTCTTAAATCAACAATTTAAATGGTTTTATTTTATTATCTCTAATTAAATCTTTAATTATGTTTATATGTTTGACTTTCCACGAGTTTAAGGAAATATTCATCATTATTATTTCCAGAGAGTGCAAACTTTGAAAATCAAATATTTTATTCTCTATATCCATTTTTTTTTTTTGATTTTATTCCATATTGGAATAATTTAATTCAGAATATAAGATTTAGATATGTTACACTTTTTTGTATTCCATATTAGTTCAAGTGGGTCCATTAGTTGGCTACAATACAGTTATATATCCAACAAAACTTCGGTTTTGTTTTGCTCTAACTGACAAGTCATTACATGCATAATTAATTAATAAGAATTTGAAAAAGCAGATTTTATCATTGTAAGCCATGGCATCGGAATGGCTAAAGGGAGCATCCTAAACACGTATAGCCATTTCGGAAGAACATATGATTTCAGAGTAATAATTCTTCCTCCCCAGGATAATTCTAATTTTCTCCATTCTTTTAGATTTTCATTGGTTTCTTTTATAAGATCTATAAAATTAATTTGCATAGTACTATTTGTGTTCTTACATTTTTTAATTCCTAAGTATGTAAATATCTTTGCATTTATAAAGCCATAATTTCCTTGGAAGGTATCTATATCCATTTTAGGAATATTAATACATAGTGCATTTGATTTTGTTTTATTTAATTTATAATTTGAAACTGTACTATATAAATCTATTTCTGATATCACATTAGGTAGGGAAATAGATGGATTGGTTAAATATAGAATTGTATCATCAGCGCACCGTGACAGATTTAATTAATTTCTTTTAGATAAAGCCTTAAAACTCTGTATTCTGTCTAATTCTATTGGCCAATATTTCTAAAGTTAGTATATAGAGAATAGGGGATAATGGGCATCCCTGTCTGGTTTCATTATTAAAATAAACCAATTTGAGCATATATTGGGTCCGATTGTTCTGGCCATTGGGTCTATATACAGTGTCATTATCACAGTTAAGAGCCATCCTGATACACCTAATGCTTCTAAAGTATGTTCCATAAAATCCCAGCTGACCCTGTCAAAGGCCTTTTCGGCATCTAGTGACAGGATCAGCATGGGACTTAAGTTCTGTTGTGATATATCCATTACATGAATCAATCTTCTGATAATGTCATTTGCCATTCTTTCTGGTACGAAGCCTATTTGATCAGAATGAACTAAGCATTTCAGAATTTCTTTCATTCTATAGGCTATGATAGAAGAAAATAGCTTAATCTCTACGTTTATCAATGATATTTGGACGGTAACTTTTAACGTTTGTTGGATCTTTCCCAGGTTTTAGCATTGGTAAAATGTTTGCTTTCAACATTTCATTTTGGTACCTTCCTTTAGACACAGTGTTATTAAAAGTATTCTTTAAATGGCCTATTATTTGGATTTTCATCTCCTTATAAAATCTTTTCCCAAAACCATCTGGTTCTGGAGTTTTGTAATTCTCTTGTCTATCTATAGCTCTTGCAAGCTCTTCCTCAGAAATTTCTTTATTTAACAAGCTTAGTTGTAAATTTGTTAATTTAGGTAAGTTAGCCAAATTTATATATTTTTTAATCATATTTTTCGGAGTTGTAATTGGTAAATTATACAATTTTGCATAATATTGATTAAAGGCTTGTCCTATTTCCTCAGGTGATAAACATATTTTATCGTTTTGTAAAATTGTATTGACTGAATTTATTGTGTTTATTTTTTTAAGCAAGGTAAGTATCTCGTCCGCTCTATTATATTTATGGTAATATTTAATTTTTAATTTTGACAAGTTTTTCTTAATTTTGTCATAAGTCTTGTTTTGTATCTCTATTTTAATTTTCTCTATTTTCAGCTGATTCTCCCTGGATGGATTAACTTGATTTTCTATGGGTAAATTATATAGTGAAATATATAGGCTCAATAAACTTTCTCCATTTCTCTTATCTCCTTTTATAACTTAATACAATGGCCTATAATCACGGCTTTATAAGAGCACCATAGCATATCATCCTCTATCTGTCCGTTGTTATTTTCTAAGAATTTTTTTTTGTCATTTTATCTATATGTTCTTTATATACCTTATTTTGTAATAAAGTATCGTCAATTCTCCAGGTTGTATTATAATTTTTTCTATATTTGGTTTTATTTAGCTCTAAAGTTACACTATTATGATCTTACCACATTGCTGGTTTAATTTCTATTCTATGTGTTCTTTTTATCAGCTTCATTTCTCCTCCCCAAAAAATCTATCCTGGAGTGTGAATCATGAGGCCATGAGTAAAATGTGAATTCTTTGAGCAAAGGGTTCTTCACTCTAGAGATATCGAAAAGAACTTACCTTTTAAAAAGATTATTGAAAGTTTTAGCATTTCTTTGAATATGTTTATTTCCAGAGTTCTTCCTATTAAACAACTTATCTAATGAGGGGTCGTGTGTACAATTGAAATCACCAGCAATAATTTTAAGACCTTCACCCACTTTATCTACTCTCTTTAGTACTTGTCTCAAAAGACCCATGGGATTATTATTAGGCAAATAAACATTTACTAGAGTATATGTTTCTTCATTGATTGTACATATAACTATAATATATCTTCCTTCTGGATCTTGATTTTGATATTTAATATTAAAGGCACACTATAGTCACCTGAACAACTTTAGCTTAATGAAGCAGTTTTGGTGTATAGAACAAGGCCCCTGCAGCCTCACTGCTCAATCCTCTGCCATTTAGGAGTTAAATCCCTTTGTTTATGAACCCTAGTCACACCTCCCTGCATGTGACTTGCACAGCCTTCCATAAACACTTCCTGTAAAGAGAGCCCTATTTAGGCTTTCTTTATTGCAAGTTCTGTTTAATTAAGATTTTCTTATCCCCTGCTATGTTAATAGCTTGCTAGACCCTGCAAGAGCCTCCTGTATGTGATTAAAGTTCAATTTAGAGATTGAGATACAATTATTTAAGGTAAATTACATCTGTTTGAAAGTGAAACCAGTTTTTTTTTTCATGCAGGCTCTGTCAATCATAGCCAGGGGAGGTGTGGCTAGGGCTGCATAAACAGAAACAAAGTGATTTAACTCCTAAATGACAGTGAATTGAGCAGTGAAATTGCAGGGGAATGATCTATACGCTAAAACTGCTTTACTTAGCTAAAGTAATTTAGGTGACTATAGTGTTCCTTTAATTTTTAAAGCATTAGAAAAGAAAATATCTACTCCACGTTTTTTACCCTCTTTTCTAAAGGCACATATTTTTAAAGGAAAATGTTTATTATACCATCTATGTTCATCTTTCTGACACCAGTGAGTCTCTTGGACAAGTGCAATTTGGATTTCTTCTTTTTTTAAATCTTGAAACACCCTTCTCTTTTGTGGGATATTTAAACCTTGTATATTTATAGTAATCAGTTTAACCATAATTATTATTTTTTGGATATGATGTTACTGAGCAAACTTATGGGTTTTCGCTGACAGACCTTCAGACCTACATATATCATATACTTTTATAAATTTTTAATTTGACAAAAACCATTAAAACTCAAGACTCTAAAAAGAGTTATAAGACTATCCAATACGTGTGCCATCTTTTGCACACTCACCAACCCTAAAAGGATTGTGGCGGTGGAGGCTAAGCTAAGGTAATGTATTCTTTACTCTGATGTTGATTTCACATAGACAGTCTTTACTGTGATTTCTCTGTTCTTACTCTTTTCTTTTCCCCATTTACTACTGTTTCTCCATTCTCCTAACTTCCTATATCACTTTCTTTTCTCCTTATCTTTCTTTTCTCTTATTGTCTTGCTCCTGAAATCATAGATGTATAAGCTTTATTCTGTTTATTCATATATTTCCCCCCTTTTTTCTATTCGTTATGAAGTAATCTTCATTCATAAAAGGGGGAACATGACAAAGCCTAAGGTGGAAGAAAAAAAATGTATATAAGAACAAGAGAGATGGGTGAGAGAAAAAAAATAATAATCTTTCAATGTTTCATTTTTCCATTCCTTTCTCCTCTCTTCACTTTTCATTCATTATTCCTTTCCTTGCAAGCCAGTCTTCAATCTGTTTTGAAGAATCAAAAGTCTCTGTGTAACCTTCTGTAATAATCTTTAATTTATTTGGGTAAGTCCATGAGTATCATATGTTTAAAGTTCGTTACTGCAGTTAATTTTCTTTTCTGTGACCTTGTGAAAAATGATAAATCTTGGAATATTATTATATTTCTAAACTCATCTTGTAAGGATATTTTGGCTCGAGTAGCATATAATATTGCTTCTTTGAACTGGTATGATTGGAGATTTATTATGATGTCTCTTGGAAGTTGATGTGGTATGGCTTTCGGTTTAAATAGTCGATGGCGTCTTTCTATGTTGGTATTATATTTTGAAACTTCTATTTTCAGTGCAGCCCACAACTTCTCCAAGAACTGTAAAGTTTGTTCTTGTGTAACCGTCTCTGGAACATTTCGAATTCTTAAGTTATTGCGTCTTATGCGATCTTCTAAATCTTCTATTTTGCCTTCTATAATCCTCAGTTAATCGTGAAGTAGTTCATTTTGATCTTTCATTATTTACCGTTATATTCTAAAGAAATTATTTTTTCTTCATTTATTTTTATTTTTTCAGTTATTTCTTTTAACTGTTTTACAGAACGTCTGCTGTAATATAATTTTCAATTTGGTTAGAGGAACTTTGCATAGATTCTTCGCATCTAGACGAGGAGAAAGATACAATATCTTGTGTTTTTTCTTTTGTCTGTTTAGTTTTAGGGGAAAAAAGCTTGATGGTTCTTTATTTTTTCTCTCTTTTTTTTTCCGCGGGCATCTTTTCTGTAGATTTGGTAGTCATGATATATACTTGTTTTATAATTCTTTCTTTTGGGGTCAGGTGATAGTAGTTGAGCTAAAAGTAGTATACTTGAGTATACTTGAGTTACTACTTTAGTTTTTCGGACCCTTTTTTTCTGTTTTTTTTCCGCTTTCTCCTTCCTCTCTTTCCCTTTTTTTGCTTAGCTTTAATTCTCTCAGGAGTTTTTAATTTGAGATGAGTTATATTTGTTTTTTTCCACCTGGTTTCTCTGTAATCTCATTTTCTTTTTCCTTCCTTCCCCTTCCCCTTTTTTTCTTTTTCTTTTTTTTCTTCCCCTTCCTTTTTAATTTTTTTTATCTCTTTATTGATTGTGGTATTTTCACAACCAACAGATTGTAACCTTTTTAAGTGTATTTATAGTCATTTAATATTAGCAAATGCCACTTTAACTTTGAAATTTCCAGCTACATTTTAGTTCAAAGCAGCCGTAAAACAACACGTTAGTTAGTTTAAAACAGTTACTCTATTTAATTTTCTTTTTCTATCTTTTATTCTCCCTTTTCTTTCCTTCTTTATTATCCTTACACTTTATCCTTTCTTTTTCCCCTTTCTTTCTCCTTCAGTTTTTAATGTAATCTTTGCCAAGGTGAAAATATAACACTGCTTATAGTTTTATGCTTTATCCCTGCCATGCTAGCAATTAACGTCCATTTTGGTAAATTTGTAATACTTGAAGCACTCACTTTTTTAGGTGCTCTTGTTCCCATGAGGTAGTTCAGTTTCTGCAGGCTTCTAGCTTTGTGCATTCAACTTTCATTCAGTTCACTCTGAATGAAGCAATAACCATACGTTCTGCTTTAGACACACTGCCTCAAGCTTCTCTGCTGCCGACCTTGCTATTCAAGTCCTTGCTGCTCGCAGTCATTCTCTCACTTAAGCCCCGCCTTATGATGCGTGAGTGCTCCTCCAACGTCATCACGCAACCCTTGCATTAAATCTTTCATGTTGCACATATCGCTTTCTATTTTATAGCATGCTTCTAAAAGGCTGTTTTTATTATGTAGCATATATATATATATATATATATATATAGTATAATAAATTGGCCTCATATATTTGTCTAATAGATAATAATCTTCGACCCCCTTTTTTTAATGTTTAATGATAGAATTTTTTCCTTTTTCCTGCCCATATGAATTTAGAAATGTATGACAGTGCTAAATTAAGCCAGCTTTCTGGTACATTTAATGGTATATGATTAAAAACCTATGTCCACTTGGGTAGTATATATGATTTAAATATATGTATCCTGCCTAGCCATGACAAGGGTTTATTTTTCCATTGTTTAAACAACATATTTGTCTCTTTTGACTCTTTTAGAACTTTCATAAAATGTATTTCCATCTTAGATTTTGAATCTGAAGTAATGCTTAAAGCTAAATAATTGCATTCATCTTTGATCCATTTATAGTTGAATTCATTTTGGCTTGCTGCAATGATTTCATTGCTGATATTATTTTGCATAATCATAGTCTTTTCTATGTTTAATTTATAATTTAAAACAGACATATAGGTTTGAAATGATTTTGAAATAGCTCATAATGATTCCGATAGATCTGACAGGGTAATCAAGATGTGGTCTGCATATAGACTGATCTTATATTCATCTTGCCCGATATTTAATTCCTTTATTTTATTATTATTATTTCTTATTTCAATAGCTAATTATTCTATTGTTAATAAAGGCAACAGAGGACACCTCTGTCTAGTCTTTTTACTAAGTGGGAACCAATCAGCCTATATATTTGGACCCACCATCCTTGCAGAGGGACATGAATATAAGGATTTAGTAGAGGAAAACATAAACCTGTCCACACCAAAACTACTTAAAGACTGATACAGAAACTCCCAATCTACGCGATCAAACTATTGAAATTGTTATGAGGTTGTTTGTCTCTATAGCTCTGTCTAACAGATTGATTATCCTTTTAATATTATTGTATGGTCATCTTCCTGATATGAAGCTGATATGATCTATATGTACTATATCGGGGAGTATCTGTTTCAGTCTTTTAACCAAAATAGCAATCATTAGTGATGTCCCGAACGGTTCGCGGGCGAATAGTTCCTGGCGAACATCGCTTGTTCACGTTCGGCACGGATGCCGAACATATGCGCTGTTCGGTCCGCCCCCTATTCGTCATCATTGAGTAAACTTTGACCCTGTACCTCACAGTCAGCAGACACATTCCAGCCAATCAGCAGCAGATCCTCCCTCCCAGACCCTCCCACCTCCTGGACAGCATCCATTTTACATTCATTGTAATGCTGCATTCTTAATGAGAGAGGAGGGACAGTGTAGCTGCTGCTGATTTGATAGGGAAATTGATAGCTAGGCTAGTGTATTCAGTGTCCACTACAGTCCTGAAGGACTCATCTGATCTCTCTGACCTCACTACCCCCAACACCCTCAGCCTCATTACCCCCACACCACCCTCAGCCTCACCACCCCCAGCCTCACTACCCCCACACCACCCTCAGC
>OW240916.1:173945879-174009430 GCA_933207985.1 Pelobates cultripes | reverse complement strand
CTGTAATATCCTAAAGGTAGGGATGAGTAATTGAATTATTTTACATTATCTTTATCCAAAAAATTTAGAATCTCTTTTCAAAACTTGCTGAAAGAATTATTATTTTTAAAATCACTGCGGACCCACAAGGCCGGATTTGTCTTTAGGGCACAAAAGCGGCAGGCAAGAAAAGGGTGGTAGAGACGGTGGGAAAATCAAATATCCCCCTCACTAGCAGGCTTATTCTTTTTCCAGAGGGTTAGAGCAGGGGCAGACAGGGGATACCTATTTTACCAGCCCTGCTTGATCTTCATCGCCAGCCAGATTGTCTGATACCTGTTGCGGCTCCCGACCCGTCAGGTGCCGCAGCCGTACCCGACCGGCATGGTCTCGCCGACACCACAAGCTTACCTGCTCGTCAGCGAGCCGGGAGCCGCTCCACTGCCTTCTCTGGGCATCGCGCCCAAATCAAAGATGGCGCAGACCATGTGGTCGCGTCCATCTTAAGCTCCGCCCCTCTAATGAATACAGACGTTTGCGTGACGTCACGACATCAGCGCACGCGAGCACATTCTGGGGTCAGAGGTCACCCTTTGCCCCTCGGTACATCGGTCCTTTTCAGATCCTCCGCCGTATCAACCCTGTGACTTATTCCTTGGCACTTCCTGTCCACATGAGAATCGCCAATTCATTTCATGTATCATTGCTCAAGCCTCTTACTTGCAATCAATACACTAGAGTTTCCGCTCCTCCTCCGCCCTTGGTAGTGGGTGACCAGGAGGAGTACAAGGTTCTTTCTGTTTTAGACTCCAAAATCTCAAGGGGTATTTTGTCTTATCATGTTGACTGGAAAGGATATGGTCCAGAGGAACGTTGTTGGGTTCCTACTGACCAGGTTCATGCGCCCCGTCTTGTCCGGTCATTTCACAACCACTTCCCTCATAAGCCGGCTCCTTCCCGCCCGGTGAGCGGTCTTCGAGTGGAGGGTACTGTTGCGGCTCCCGACCCGCCGGGTGCCGCAGCCATACCCAACCGGCACAGTCTAGCCGACACCACAAGCTTACCTGCTCGTCAGCAAGCCGGGAGCCGCTCCACTGCCTTCTCTGGGCATCGCGCCAAAATCATAGATGGCGCGGACCACATGGTCACGTCCATCTTAAGCTCCGCCCCTCTAATGAATGTCACGATGTCACGACGTCAGCGCACGCATGTTCTGGGGTCAGAGGTCACCCTCTGACCAATCAGAAGCCAGAGAGGGATATTTAAATCCCTAATTCACTTACTAATCCTACTTCCTGTCGTGGTTTCCTGTTCCTGGTTCCTGAGAATGTGTTTATCTTTATGAATTTGACTTCCTGGTATCCTGATCTTGGCTTTTCCCTGGTTATTCTGAATTCTGGTTCCCCTGACTTGGCTTGTGTAAATGGTATTTGAGTATTTCTGGCTTCCTTGATCTCGGCTTTCCCTTTGACCATTCTCTATCTCTAGCGTTTTAGTCCGGCCATTCTAAGGTCCGGTTTACGCTCTGTCCTTTTATTTTCCTTTTCTTTTGTATGTATATATTTGCATAGTTTCTGCGTGTTGGACCACACTAGCTGCCATGACAATACCTCTATTGGTTATTTATGGGTTACCATGGCAATGCTCTGATACATGCCTCTGGAACTCTCGAGAACTGCACGAAATTATAGCCCCTATAATCTTGCTGTGGACACTCCCTCCCCCCCATTATAGCCCCAATATCCTCACTGCAGCCCTTATACCCCAACTATAGCCGCTATCCCATCAAAAAATGGTCCCTATACTGTAGTGCTGTGCTTGTAAATGTCGTGTTGTGCTTTTTTCCTGTTTGGTTGGATGGCACTGGACTTTAATGCAGGCATTATGTCTTTAGCTGGGTGGAGTTTGCAGGTACATTGAAAAAAGGACAGTTGACAATTATCTTCTGATTGGCTGCCTAGGTGTTCTCTCTTTGACTCAGACCTCTCCTTCACCCCTTTATGTCCAGTAGATCACCAAATCATGCAGATTCCATCTTAAAAACATTGCGCGTATCTGCCTCTACTTAACGCTAGACAAGGCTAAGGTCCATGCCACAGTCTTATCTCACCTTGATTACTGCAATCCACTTCTCAGTGATCTTACTTGCTCACAACTTGCTCCATTGCAGTCTATAATGAATGCGGTGGGGAGGCTCATCTTCCTGTCCACCTCTCATGCCTCACCCCTCTGTCAGTCCCTGCATTGGCTTCCCATAAGAAATAGGGCTTTCAAATCTCTACATAATGCTACTCCCACCTACCCCCACGCTCCGCCGTCTATCCTCTGTTCATACTCCCACTTCTGATGTTTGCCTTCAAGACTTCTCTAGGGCTGCACTGTATCTGTGGATCTCCCTTTGCTTCTCTGCTGGATGCTCACCCAGTCTCCACTCCTTCATAAAATCATTAAAACTCACTTTTTCACAAAAAATAGCCCCCAATTGACTTCTCTCCTGCAACCGTCATTTAAAAAAAACAACAAAAAAACAAACAAACCACTAAGTCTACTTTTCTACCAATCTACTTCTCTAATACTCCCCTTACCTTGTGTGTTACTTTGCCCCACTCCCTCTATCATGTAAGCTCATTGAGCAGGGCCCGCTGTTCCTGTGTGTCAAACTTGTCTGGTTACAATTACATGTTTGTTAGCTCACCCATTGTAAAGCGCTATGGAATTTGTTGGCACTATATACATAAAATAATAATAATAATAACAACAAGTACCAGTTATATACAGAAGTATCCTTGCAATTTATTACATTAAGGAATTGGCAACAATCATTTGATCACGAATTCACACTCTAATGGCTTTATTTGATCAGAATGTGACCTGAAACAGATAACAGGGTATCCTGGACTGAAAGGTTACAGCAGTATTTACTTGCTAATGCCATTGGAGATACTAAGTCTGCTGCTGTCTATCTCACAATTATTGGTGCTAAAACATATGAGATTCTGAAAGATCTTGTACATCCAGGCAAGCCAGCCAACAAGTCTGAAATAATACAGATTTTAACACAACATTTTCAACACTGGAAGTTGCTGAGCACTTCAAGTTTTACAGTTGAAGCCAAGTGGTGTGTGAGACTGTATCTGCACTCAGCTTGAAGAAATTGTATAGGTCCTGTAGTTTTGGAGATTACATGAATATGGCTCTTTGACAGAGAAGAGTTTGACATTTCATAAAGCATTAGCGATTGCTTCTGTTTTTGAACAAGCAACATTGCATACTAGTTTATTACAGACACAGTTTATTGGAGCACGTCTATAACAGCTAATATGTGATGTTGCTTTTGTGAGGAATAGTTTGTTTCTTTACATTGAGAAAAATATTTCCTCTTCTGTCATTTTGAATTGTGTTTTTAGTAAACAAGTATCCATGGAATCATGGAGCTTCTGAATGCAGATTTAAACATGCCCGTTGTCATGCCTGTGGTAAAATAGGACATTTAAGAAAGACAGAGGACCTCAGCAGTGTATCAAACAAATCATATAAGAAGGGAAATTATCACAAGGATTATAGAGTAACCACATCAGATTCAGAAAAGGACATGACTGTTCAGCGTTTAACTGTATATAGCATGATAGAAAGGTCTGAGCCTTTGACTATTCATGTTAACATTGATGGAAGAAATTCAACCATGGACTTAGATACTGGGGCTGCAGTTTCAGTTTTAGTTTTATACTGCTCTTGACAAAGTTAAGGCCTTGCAAGAAGCTCCTAGATGATACAATGCATCACAGATGAGATCATACCTGGGTCTATTCAAATAATAACAACAAAATTTTCTTCCATGATTAGTACATACCTTACACCCGCTGCATCAGTTTCTTGAGACAAATCCATCCTGGTTGTGGAGCAATGAATGCAATCAGGCCTTCCAGGATTCCAAGAACCTTCTTTTGTTTTCTCGTATGTTAATGATCTATACAAACCTCTCATTGTAGCATGTGATGCTTCACCGTAGGGGATGTCTTATTACACACAATGTCAGATAGATCAGATTAGCCGGTAGATTTTGCTACTCATTCTATGATGACAGCTCAATTAGATAATGAAGCATTGGCCATAGTATGGGCTGTGAAAAAGTCCCATAACTACATTTATGGCTGAGAATTTAATCTGCTAACTGACCATAAGGCGCTACTTACCATTTTGAATCCAAGGAAGGGAATTTTAACTACAACAGCAGCCAGACTGCAATTATGCCATCTTATCTTGGGTGCATATCATTACTCTTTCAGATATATGGCCCTTGACTTTTATAGAAATGCTGATGCCATATCAAAGCTCACACTAAGGAATTCCTCACTAGTTGTACAGGAAAGCTTTCCTTGATGTGTGTTTTACAGGTATCGTACATGCCAGACAGATTGGAAAGGAGACAGCTTATAAAACTGAATTACAACTTATGTCAAAGTATTTGAGATAAAGCTCGCCAAGAAGCAGATATGATGTGCAGCGAGCAAACATATTATGAGCCACCCCAGAACTAACATCTCCAGAAAAATAGTAATACTACAAGCAGATTACCCTTAAAATGAAACACAACAAGCAGTCTCCCCCACAAATGCAACCCCAGAAGTAGCATCCCCACAAACATACAAGACCACAATCAGCCTCCACACACACACACTTATTATTCGATCACCAACCTAGTCACATTTACCAGTCAATGATAGCACAAACTAATCCCATTAGCGCATTTAATCGAATCTCAAAACTTTTTGTATACATATATCTTTACCAAAGAACCATCCAAGGTATATGCACAGCTACACGGTAACCACCACATTTCCTCGCAAGACCCACCCAAAGCTGATGCTGAACAGTACTGGAAGAATATATCTGGGAGAAAGAAGCATCTCATAACACCGAGGCCCAGTGGCTATTAGACCTGAAAGCAGACCACTGCAAGCTTCCAGAACAGGAACCAGTCACCATCACAGTCGAAGATATCCAACAGAGAACAGCACACATGAAGAGCTGGTCAGCCCCAGAACCTGACATGATCCACAACTACTGGATAAAGAAGTTAACAGCACTGCATGAACGCCTAGCAGCACAAATTAAACAGCTACTAGTTCTAAGTGGCTAATACAAGTCAGAACAATACTAGTCATGAAGGACTACCAATAACCTACTCCCCACAACATGGAAACTCCTGTCAGGCGTCATAGCCTCCATGATCCAAGGGCATATGAGTCAATATATGAGCAATACTCAGAAGGGGATTGGAAACAATACCAGAAGATCAAAACACCAACTACTGGTAGACCAAGCAGTCACAAGGGATTCTAAGACCAGACAGACCAACCTGTGCATGGCTTGGAATGACTACAAGAAAGCCTATGACACAATGCCACACACATGGATACTGGAATGCTGGGCTCTCTACAAGTTCAGCAAGACAATAAGAGTCTTCATCAAGAACTCGATGGGCAAGGGGAAAAAAACTCTAGAAGCCAATTCCAGAACAATGACTCAAGTGAACATCAAATGTGGCATATACCAAGGTGATGCACTATCCCCAATGCTGTTCTGCATAGGCCTCAATCCCCTTAGCCAGATCATCGAGAAAAGTGGATATGGATACAGGTTCAAGAGTGGAGCTACCGTCAGCCACCTACTCTACATGGATGACATCAAACTGTATGCCAAGAATGAGCAGAACATTGACTCACTGATCCACCTAACTAGGATATACAGCAAGGACATCTGAATGTTGTTCGGACTAGAGAAGTGCGGGCGGATGATAGCCAAAAGAGAGAAGATGATCAGGACAGAAGGAGTACCACAAACGCATGGCAATCATGAGGAAGAGGCAAGGAGGATAGCAACATCCAAGTACCTCCAAAGAATCAGACAGGTCCTGAAAAAAAACTTTTTTTTCTAAAATTATTATCAGAGATTTGCAGTTAAATGGTTATGAATATAGAAAAATTAGTCCTGAGCTCAAACTTCGACTTCCTGGGCAGCAGCAATTACTATAGTACACAATACATACAATAAAACCAAAAGAAAAGATTTACCTGCGCAGTGTCCTAAATCCCAATGCACATTTAAATTAAAATCTCATTAGAGATTTTTTACCTGAAGCTGAAAAAAGCAAGGTGAATTGTTAGTTTAGGACTCAACCATGAGGTGAGCTATTGGAGTGATACGAAAAAAACTCTAGTCATTTAAATGTACATAAAAATTTGGGATAGTGTGCAAGTAACTATTTTCTAAAGTTAAATGAATATGTAAAAAGTATCAAAATACCTTATGGTATTATCATAAAAATGGATATAAAAAAGCATATATTTATACACTTATCAGAATATTCTGTTAACCTAAACAGTACGCAGATATATAGTACAATATCAATTGAAATCTGAGCCCTCCCAACACACTCCCATATAGATCAACTCACAAAGAAAGAGTGGCTGTGTGTCTCTCAAACAACTGAGTAGTAAGAGGATCATAGAAAGTAGACAAAAACAAAAAGTGGAATAGCGCTACGTCAGAAGAAGGGGAGGCAGCACACCTAAATGGGTTACTCTCTCCTAAGAACCCAATAAGGACAAACAGCAATACAAGACAATAGGGTGCGCTAGGGGGTTAGGAGTGAATTAATAATCAATTATACAGCCGAAGTAAAACTGGTAATATGTGCTCAATAAAGTGGAAAATTGTTTCATACTTACCGTAATTTTCTTTTCCTGATCATTATTCATGGCAGCATTTACTCATGGGTTAGCTCTTCCCTTACAGCAGAAAGGACAGGAAATATAACTTTGAAACTGGTATAAATAGATCCTCCCCCTTCCCATCAGGCAGTCTTTGTAACTAGCTTCACAACTCTTATAATATATGGGAGGGAACATAATGCTGCCATGAATAATGATCAGGAAAAGAAAATTACGGTAAGTATGAAACATTTTCCACTTTCCTGATCATTATTCATGGCAGCATTTACTCATGGGGAATACCCAAGCAGTATATATATAGAGGGAGGTACAGAGTTCAAAAACAGCTAATAGTTATAAAGCCATTATTGAGCTGCATAAATCTTAGAAGACTTTAAAAAGCCAAACAAGTAATCAATAGGATATTGTCATAAAATCTGTTCAGACAAATTAATTTTCCCTATAGGCTGCAAGGTCAGCAACCTCCTAGCACTCCAGTGTCTGAAATATCCTGAATATAGAGTCAGATATGAATTAAGGTCATGATAGCCTAAGCTAGAGAAGGATAATGTCATTCTGATATAAGATTTAAAACCAAATTGATGACATCATCAAATCAGAACCTTGACAAAGGCATCACTTCCAGAGATCATACTGGAAAAAGCAGATACTGTTGGATGAGAACAGTCTCCCCAAAACATGGGGAGAATTACACTGAGAATCCTACTACTTTCTGGATGTATTTATTAAAGACGATTCACACTGCTTCCTCTTGCCTTGTGATCTATTTACCTACTTTACCTGCTACAGGAAACAAATCAATATCTGCCTGTCAGAACGAGGCAGAGCCTAGTAGAGAAATAAGAGTGTTATTAAGACACTGCAACAATGACCATATATTGCAAAATCAGACTCACCACAATACCACACACCGTGGGTGAATTGATACAGTAATAATCAGTCACAGGAGAGGTATAAACCAATAACATTACTAGGCAAAGGCAAGAAGAATCATATACAGATTAGATGAGGTTGAAAAAAAAAAAGTATCGGTATAAACCGTAGAATTTGTGGCAACTACTAAATTATAAGTAGTCCAACCACGTCAGTACCTACATTTAAAGATAAACATATTGTAAATGGTACAGATAATGCCAAACAGTATAATCAAATTTATTAGAGACTGTTGTGCAACACAAGAAGGAGATATGCAATAGGCAGGGTACTGATGTGAAGGTGGTAATCAGAGGCACAATATACATTGGGGCAACAGACACATAATAAGCAGGATAGGAGAAGATATTCAGTTATCCTTATGAGAACAAACAACCGCATACTTACTCTTACCTTATCTTCAGGTAGTGATGAAGTACTTACGGCAGAGCCTATGGTGATAATAAGCATAGATATCAACACCAATCCAAACATATAATCCACAAGTATTAAATCAATGCAATGTTAGGCGTGACCATAACTTATACAGATCTAGGTACGGAGACCCTGTAAAACATATCAGTCAAATGTTTGTCATCAACAAGCTGCATTACATTATATTATGCAGGATGAATCAACCACTTAAGGCCACACATTGCTTGCAAATTCCAGATATAAGGACCCCTAAAAGAATCCCCATGAATAACAGAACAGAGGGCCATAATGGACCTACTTGTTCAGGGATTTCCTTTATTGTTCTGGTAGCAGGTGAATTTTACCTGAAATAGTAAACCTGGTAGAATTGTCAGGGGACTGGAAAGACCTTAAAATACTTGCAATACACAATATCAAAGTTACCTGGAGCCTAAAAGAGTACATTTTATTGCAGAAAGGAAATTATAATGGTCCCCTTCACAACAGGAGGATCTGTCAGAAATTTCTCATCATTAACTCCTTAAGAACCAAAACCATACTACCCCTGACATATACTAAAGGGATTGCTGAACTTTCAGGTCCCCAATAGATAAAAGAGAATACTGAATATAACATTTATGCTTTAAGGAAATTAACTCAGATTTAAAGAATAAAAAGTTGACCAGGTGAAAGAAAAAAACAATATTAAAAGCTTTTAAATCAGGTAATGGCTTCAGAGTTATCTCCTTATGAGATCAATTAATAGCCCAATGTATGCTCCTGCAACCAGTATGATCTACTAAGCTGTGTATCAGTAATTGTCATATATCTGAAGGCTAACACTGCCCCCAAATTGAAAAAACATTCCCTATCTTGATCAGAGAGGAGAGGATACCTGGCAATAAAAAAAAAAAACTTTTGTAGAATGGTCTCATGTATAAATACCTAGGTATGCACACAAAAAAACATTGATTCTGTTAAACATTACCATGCTCCATTTTGGAAAAACAGGTCTCCTTCTTTCCTGGGAGAGGCACTCAGACAGGTTCAGTAACACCTGCAATCTATCTGAAGTGGTAAAATGTGTTAATTGCTTATCCTGAAACACCTGTGGGAGAAGGAATCTAATACAAAGCAAAAAGCACTAAGATTCCTTATCTACTTCATTTAAAAAATGAAATAAAAAAAATCCACAGTAGGCAATAGTTATTTACCCAGTACAACAGTGCATTTGTATTTTTAGAATTGGGCAGTGTCTTTAAGAGAAACCGCCGTTTAGTTCACCTTCCCCTTTCGCAAATTCAGTAATCCGTTCGCATCAATTGTAATACACGAACCATAACCAGGGGAAGCGGTAATCTCCCGACCGGGATCCGTGAAAGGCTCCAAACTCCCGAACGGATATCCACGAACTGCTGCTAGCCGCCGAACAACGATATCCACCAAGCGGCTTTCGGTTCCAATCAGCAGTCTCTAAGCGCAAAGAAGAAATCCCCCCAATAACGAGACAGAAGCTCCGCATTGAGGGTCAAACAGGATCTGGCTTTACTGTGGGCTACCTGCCCGTATTTATGCAGGTCTCTCACTTGGTGGACACTCCCCTAGGGGACCAAATGGGAGACTGAAATTACAGATGGACATGGGGACAGTTCAGACATACAATCACAGGCTTTTCCCACAATGCAATATGGTTTCCTCCCCTCTGCCCTGGAGATAATTGAGAAGTAATTCAATTATCTCCAGAACAAAGACAAATCTCCATCTTAAATACAATACTAGAAAATACATAAAAATACATAACTTTAAAATAACCGAACATTTCCCATTCGCATCACATATCCCCAGATAGCCTGGATCTGAGTGCATATTATTGGCGAATAGCGCTCAGATCCCACACACATAGTTCAATCGCCATGGAGTCAAAGTTCTTACAGTCTTTTGGTATGTGATTGACTCCATGGGAAGGCTATCTGGGTTAAGTCCTTTCGTGTGTTTCAAAACTCCCGAACGGCCAGTGTTCATACGCTTTCATGGAGGCAGCCAGGCGTTCCGTTGTTTCAGCGGTGTTCGGCAGAAAAAGTGTCAGTTTTTAGTTCCATGAAATTAGAGCCGAACACCGCTGGGCTTTCGCGTGGTTTAAAATGGCCGCTGCCTCGTGGTCGACATACGAACGACGACCACCCTGAATTCGGTTTAATTGAGAAGTGTCTGCGGTTAACCACAACGTTCTAATTGGGATCAATAGGTTAACCAGCAGCACACTTCTTCTCCTGGGCGGCTGTCCGTTCGGTAGGTTTGTTAGGGAAAAACAGTCATTCGTATGGCTGGGCTATGGAAAACAGCCATTTACACGAACGAGGCAGAAACAGACGAATCCACCACAATAACCAGACAGAGGGTTCTGTCACAGGCAGTATTACATTTCAGCGCAAAACAGACCTTAGATCATTTGTATGTATTAAATCTACCAATGCTGTATATAAATTGGGGTTATCTAATACTACCAACCTGCATACAGATTATATGAATCACATACATTGTGGATGTTTCTGACAGCACCTTATACACAGATATATCAGTTACATATACTGAGTCTGTTTAAACAGTAATCATACATAGCCTACCTCTGCTATATACAGTGACACTATGCCTGCACACATATTAAGATTATATAAGTGAGATAAATTGAGGCTGTGTTTTAACAGAACTTCATGCACAAAATATACGACTCACCCATACTGAGGTTGCGACTAACATAGAACCAGTATTAGATTAGACCCATAGAGGATGTGTCTTATATCATTCACATATATTGTGTTTCCACTAATACATCAAGCATATAGTGAACCGATACACTGAAGCAATGTCTCCACACCACCTTACATATAGAGCATGTAGAGGCCATATACTGAGGCTGTGTTTTCACAGCAACTCAGAGAATATAGAGAACACACACTGAGGCCAAGTCTCCCGATCAACTCATACATAGACAATATGGTGGATATATATACCGAGTCTGTGTCCTTACAGTAACTCATACATACAGCATATAGTGAATACATATACTGAGGCTGTGTCCTCATTGTAACTCATACATATAACCTATAGTGGGTACATATACTGAAGCTGTACCACCACCAGTTTATGTACAGATACAGAGGCCCAGTGGTCTCCTGTGCAGTACATTCTACCACTGTCTGAAAAAGCCCACTTATTTGTGATAATGCATGGATAACAGCAATCAATGCCACATACCTTGATTGAAACAAGTGTGTGTGGACTTAGAGTTAGGTTTTTAAAACCTGTCATATACATGTGTGTACTCCAATCAGTCACCCAGGAAAGTTCTCTTACCTTGGATATTTCTCTGTCTTCAGAACTGTGGAATTCCAGCAGACTTTATACAGCCAGGATATCCATTATTAGCATTCTGTTTACAATGCCTCATTGCATCATCAGCACTCTTTTGTACAATGCCTCCTTGCAGTATCAGCACTCTTTTGCACAATGCATCCTTGTATTATCAGCACTCTTTTGCACCAAACATCCTTGTATAAACTTACCTAAATGCTCACCGCACAAATCTCCTAAATGTGACCTATTTGTTAGAAGGAAGCCTAATGTAAGCAGCTGGGAGGCACTGAAAGAACAGAGACCCAGGTGTCTTTACTAGTTTTAAAATAAATTACTAATGCACTTACCTGAACAGTTGCAGGCCTGTGTTTCAGCGGCAAAATGGGGATATGAACAACTGACAGCCTAAACTGTTTAAACTATAGGCTTTCATCTGTACCCCATATGCCGTTCATCATCACCATACAAGGTGGAATACATAGAATAGATATACCCTGGCAGTTACCTATGGAAGTGCTGTTTACTGGGTCTTCAAGGATAAAGGCTTAGACTCAGCTGGGCCTCATGTATGCAGTGGACCGCTGTCATCCCCTCAGGGAGAGAGATAGGTTGGACTCCTGATTGCTCAAGGAGGTACCCAGGCTGGCAACTCTTACAGATGTGCTGTTTGATGGGTCTTGAGGAATAAAGGCTTAGTCTCAACTGGACCTCATGTATGCAGTGGACTACTGTGTTTACTTCCGAGAGAGAAAGGTCAGACCCCTGGTTGTCTGAAGTAGGAACCCAGGCTGGCAACTCTTACCGATATGCTGTTTGCTGGGTCTTCAGGGATAAGAGGCTGAACCCTGGCCTGGCTTCATGTAAGCAGTATATAATATAGGGTACCCAAGCTGGCCTGTTGCTGGGTCTTCAGGGATAACAGGCTGAACCCTGGCATGCAGTGGACCATTTTCATCCCTTCAGGGAGAGGTTGGGTCCAGCCCCCGGTCACTAAAGGGGGTACCCAGGCTAGCCACTTTTATCTTAGTGCGTTTGCTGGGTCTTCAAGGCTTAGAGGCTGGACCCGGGCAGGGCCTAAAAAATATTGCCTGGTGAGCATAAAATAAAAATTCTAAGCCTGCATAAGCAGACTCCTTCCAAACTGCTGTGAAGGACACTAAAAAAGACTGCCTGATGGGAAGGGCAGGATCTATTTATACCAGTTTCAAAGTTCTATTTCCTGTCCTTTCTGCTGTGAGGGGAGGAGCTAACCCATGAATAAATGCTCCTATGAATAATGATCAGGAAAATGATGTAAAATCATATATGCATAAAAGCAAACAAGCCACAGAAAATAAGAAGTCCAGAATGAAGTATAGAGGTATAGGTAAGTCTATAAGGGTTTGCCTTTATCTCCAACACTCAAATATATTTTATTATAGAAGGTATCGAGATTATCTTAAAAAAATATTACTTTTGGTTTTTAGATAGTTTTTATCTTCAAAAGCAAGGAAATGCTATGGGGACTAGGTTTGCCCCAAGCTATGCCAACTTATTTATGGCGGAATGGGAGACTCAGACCATCTGGAGTGATCATACTTGGAGGGCAAACCTAGTCTCATATTTCCGGTACATTGACGATTTATTTTTTATTTGGGATGGGTCAGAAGAATCTCTTAACATTTTTTTAAATTATCTTAATTATAATAACAAAGGTATTATTCTCACTTCTGATTACAGTAAAGAAACTAATTTTTTTTTAGATATCCAAATTTTTATCAGTATTGGGAAAATTAATAATCAAACCTTTTTTAAAGAAGTGTGTACAAATACTGTCATTAATATGAACAGTTGTCATTGCAAACCATGGCTGGACAGTGCCCCAAAGAGCCAGTTTTTAAGACTTAGGAGAAATAGCTCTAAACTTAAAGACTTTGAAAGGCAATCCTCAGTTCTAAAACACCAATTTGTTGAGAAAAACTATCCAGAACAAGATCTTAATACAGTTATTGAACAAATAAAGACTCAAAATAGAAATTCACTTCTAATGGACAAAAATAAAGATGCCCCATCTATACCTATTATCTTTAACAGTAAAAATAAAAAAATTAAGAAGATTATTAAAAAGCATTGGCATATCTTACAACAGGACGACATATTGAACAAAATTATTCTTGATAAGCCTAACATTATATTCAGAGGAGCCCTCAATTTTAAGTCTATCCTAACAAATAATATTACTAAATCCACTAATATTGAAAAGCAATCCACAATATCCGACCTGAATGGATTTTACAAATATATAAAAATGTACTGTCTGTAGAACTACCAGCAAAACAGTACCCACCAAAAATACTAATTTTACCTCCAACATTACTAAAAAGACTTACACAATAAGAGATTTTATTACATGTGACACCAAAAATGTTATATATATGTTAGAATGCCCGTGTGGACTTCAATACGTGGGCATGACCTCCAGATGTCTCAAAATCAGAATTGCTGAGCATTGTCGCAATATTACTAAAGGGTTTGAAAATCATACGGTCTCCAACCACGTTTGAAAACACCATAGCAACCCAAAACTTTTAAAATTTATGGGTATTCAAAAATGCAATATTCCATGGAGAAGAAGCAATATTCACAACATTTTAGGAAAAAAAATAGGTGGAATGGGGTTTTAATTTAAGAACTTTGACCCCAGATGGTCTCAATGCAGATTTCAATCTTTTTAACTTTTTAGGAATTTTTTTATTTTGCTACTTGCCTTTTGCTTTTTATTCAACTGTTATTTATTAGCTATTTGTCTAGTTATTATTAGTATTATTAACTGCTCTACTTAATATTACCTCTCTATATATTATTCATTATTTTTCTCATTTATTCACTAAACTATTCCTCTTTTTACCATTACCTAATTTTAATGGTATCACTTTTATTCTCCTGCATTTCCCTCTTTTTCCCTATATTTATATATATTCTTATCCCCACTCCCTTCCCTACATTTTTTTTTAATTATTTATATTTTTTATTTTTCAGTATGCATAAATGAATAACAATCGTTTCTCATATTTCTGAACAAGTCAGGATGGTTATAAATCCTTTTGTCAATCTTGAGAAGGGGTTTACAATAACATAAGTTTTGTAATACGTAACAATGTGTAGACAATATACCAACAGTGTATATGATGTAACTTCACTTCGGTTTACAATGGCACAATCAAATAAGTATATTTATCAGGTATAGTACCAAAATATATTCAGTCTATGTTGTCTGAGTCGGAATTTGTGTGGGATTAGCAATGACTAAAGAGATCATTAGGTTTGTCCTTGTTTTGGGGTTTTGTGTTGTAGTCTGTAGCTAATGAGTATGGTGAGAACTTTTGGTCATACCGTGATGTGCTCTCGATTGCGTCCCTTTCCCTACTCCTGAGTGCTTTTGTCTATAAATAAGTTCCAGGGTTTCCAGGTTAGTTTATAATGTGGGTATCTATGGGTGAGTGAGAAGGTGAGTTCTTGCATAACCCTAGTATCTTCCACTTTTTGTATCCATTCCCTAACTGAGGGTGCGAGAGTCTGTTTCCACTTTATAGGTATTAGTAAGTTTGCTGCAGTCAGTAGATGGTGGATGAGGTGGAGTTGTGGTTTAGGGATGTCAGTGGGGGGTAGCAAGAATAGGTATGTTTCTGGAAGAAGAGGTAATGATATGTCTGTGATGGTTTTAATCAGAGCTGAGATTTTTTTCCAGAATGCATTTATTATAGGGCAAGACCACCAGATGTGTGCTGATGTAGCTGGGGTATGTTTGCATCTCCAGCAAGAGTTTCGGGTGTTTGAGTATATTTTACTTAATTTGTCTGGTGTATAATGCCATCTAGTAATTTTTTTTGTAGTTACTTTCTTGTATTGTGTTATTAGTTGTAGTAGAATGGGCCTTAGTTAGAATTTTCGTCCAGACGGGGTCAGGAATTGATGTGTTCAGGTCGGACGCCCATGTTTGTGTGAAGGGTGGAAAACTAGTATTATTGTCTTTTTGGAGGAGTTTGTACATAGTTGAGAGGTGTTTGCCTTTGATCTCCTGCGTTTGGCATAAAGTTTCGAACTCAGTCTGTGACCGGAGTGTCGTTAGTAGGGTATTAAGAAAGTGTGTCAATTGTGCATGCTGGAAAGTATGCATCGTTGTTATCTGGGAGTCAACTATGAGGTCTTTCACTGGTTTGATGTTTCCCTCTTGTATCACGTCTTGTAGTGTAAGTTGTTGTGATTGTGTGTTATGTTGTAGGAATTGAGTTTGGCAGCCCGGGGGAAAAAGGGGGTTGTTTGATATCAGGTATAGTGGGGATGGGTGTGGGAATAGTA
This sequence comes from Pelobates cultripes, assembly GCA_933207985.1. Lineage (NCBI taxonomy): Eukaryota > Metazoa > Chordata > Amphibia > Anura > Pelobatidae > Pelobates > Pelobates cultripes. The sequence continues at coordinate 173,993,699 of OW240916.1, read as the reverse complement.
CTGGGGAGGCCCTGATTTGGTTCCACACCTTCAGTGCGGGAGTGATGGTCAGGTGTTGGGAGAAGGGTGGCTTTTGTAACATTCGCCCTTTGGGGTGCCAGACTACATTGTGTGCGTGTGTTAAAAGGAACGTCTCTTCTATAGATCGCCATTGTCTGTGTGGGTGTGGTGCTGTCCATTCGTACATGCGATGTAGTATGACTGCCTTATAGTAGGTTTCAACATCAGGTAAGCCCAGGCCCCCTCGGTTTTTCCTTTTAGTTAGAGTGGTGTAGCTGAGTCGAGGGCGTTTGTGCGCCCAAATGAATTCCGAGAAGAGCCGTCTCACAGCAGTAAAGAAGGCTTTTGGGAGTGCGATTGGTAATACTTGTAGGAGGTAAAGTATTTTGGGCAAAATGGTCATTTTTAGGATGTTTATCCTACAAAGCCATCCAAAATGGGGTTTTGCCCATTGAGCTAGGTCTCGGGTAATAGTTTCTAAGAGAGGTTTATAGTTGAGAGAGTATAGGGAGGAGAGGTTCTTCGGAAGTTGTACCCCTAAGTATTTTATCGCTTTGTTTGTCCACTTGAAAGGGAATTGAGCTTTAAGAGAGTTGGAGTTTTGAGGGTCTATCTGTAAAGGAAGGATTTCACTTTTGGTGAAGTTCACTTTAAAGTTGGACACTGTTTGCTATTGCTCTAGCTCTTCCACTAAGGGCCCCATGGAAGTGATTGGGTCCATTATCGTGAATAACAGGTCATCCGCAAAAGCGGAAGTCTTATATTCTTGGTTGTTTATTCGGAATCCGTGTATGTCAGGGTTGTCTCTCACTCCTTGTAGGAACGGTTCTAGGACTAGTATGAAGAGTAATGGGGAAAGGGGGCACCCCTGTCTCGTTCCATTGTATATTCGCACAGGTGGCGAAAGTTGACCGTTAATTCGAATTTTAGCAGTTGGTTTTGAATATATGGATTGAATCCACCTGATCCAGTTTGGGCCAAGGCCCAACGCTGTCAGTGTGGCTAGAAGAAAAGCCCAATCCACTCGGTCGAATGCTTTTTCGGCATCGACCGAGAAGTTGACGCTTTGTGTGGGGGTGTGTTGAGAGAAATGGATCAGGTTCAGTATTTTATTGGTGTTATGTTTAGCCTCTCTGTTTGGGACGAATCCTGATTGGTCTGAGTGTATAAGAAGCTGGAGGAGAGGGCGCAGCCTGTTTGCTAATATTTTCGTAATAAATTTTAGGTCGATATTGATAAGGGATATGGGGCGGTAACTTCCACAGTCAGTAGGATCCTTACCAGGTTTAGGGATTAAGGTAATGTGGGCTTCCAAGGCTAAGTCAGGCAGGGTGGCGTGTGTTGTTAGAGCGTTGAATGCCGTTGTGAAAGGTATGCTCAGTGTGGAGGTGAAGATCTTGTAATATTTAGCTGTGAAACCATCTGGTCCTGGACTCTTGCCCACTGGCAGATGCCTCACCGCTGCCCTAAACTTGTCTATAGTGATGGGTGCTTATAAGGATTGAGCGTCTACGGTAGGTATCATACGCTTTATTCTGGGCAATAGGAACTTATCTATTACCTCTTTGGGCGGTGATTTGTCGGAAAGGTGGTATAAAGTTGAGTAGTAATCGTGAAAGGCTTTTGTGATATCTGGGAGCATGGCGGTTAATGTACCTGCTGGTGTCCTTATATGGGATATGAATGTGTTTTGTCTTTTTTTCTTGAGTGCATTAGCGAGGAGGTGGCCGCATTTCCCCCCTTGTGTGTAGAAGGAGTGTCTAGTGAGTAGTAATTTCCTCTTGACTGAGGCATTTAGCAGGTGTTGTAGTTTCATGCGTCTGTCTGTCAGCTGTAGGTAGAGGTCTATCGTATTATTGGCTTTGTGGGCGGTCTCCAAACGCTGTATTTCTTGCGTGAGTGTTTTAATTCTGAGTTCCCTGAGCTTTTTCTGCTTGGAGGCTAACACAATTATCTCGCCTCTTAGTACACATTTGTGTGCTTCCCATATTACCGTTGGGAACATATTCGGGTCGTTGTTATCCAAAAAATAGTTAGTAAGTGTATCCCTTATTCTATTAGTTACCGTGGCATCATTTAGTAATAGGTCATTTAGCTTCCAGTGAAAAGATGTAAGTGGTAAGGAGGGGATCTGAATCTCCAGTGTTAAGGGTGCATGGTCCGACCATGTGATGGGGCCATAACTACTTTTTTGTATGAGGTGTAGAAATCTGTGTGGCATGAAGAGCATATCTATCCTCGAGTAGGAGCCCATTATGGGGGAGTAAAAGAAGAAGTCTCTGGACATCGGGTGGAGTGTTCTCCAGCAATCATATAGTTGGTCGTCGTCTAAGAGTTTTTGAATCTGGCGTTGTGTCTGGGTTTGGTAAGTCCTTATTTGTGAAGTCGTGTCAAGGGTGGAGTCAAGGGAGACGTTTACATCACCCCCTGCTACTAATATTCCTTCTGTGAAATTTTCTATTCTACGTAGATATTTCCTGAGTGCATTCCCCTGTTTCCTGTTAGGTAAGTATAGGTTCTCGAAGGTGACCATATTGGAGCCTATTTGTCCCTTTACCATAAGTAGTCTCCCGTTGTCATCTACCTCATGAGAATAATATGTAAAGGGAAGTTTTGCCGATATCAGTATCGCCACCCCTCGAGACTTAGCATGTGTGTAGTCATTGAAGAAGCCATGGGGGTACCTATTGTCTCTTAGGGAGGGGGCGTTATGTTTCCTAAAGTGAGTTTCCTGGAAGGCCACATCAGCTCTGAGTCGATGTAGCTCCATCAGGGTTTGTGTACGTTTCTCAGGCATATTTAATCCTCTTACATTGATCGTACATATCCGTATCGGCTGTGATGGTGTGTTAGTCGTTTGTGTCTGTGCCATTGCTTTCAATGTTTGTATTTTGATAAGCGGTATCTGTGTTGTGTAACAATTTCCAAAATATATAACAACAAATAGGAATATGAAATAATATACAGTTGCGATAATAACGTTCAAGGTTTGGTAGTACTATGTCAAACGACAGTGTCTGACCCCGTCTAGGGGGGGCTATCTAGATGGGGTCCTTTTTGGCACCGCACAGTCAGTAATTACCTGACTGTTATCAGATGTTGGTCTGATACTTCTGGGGCATATATAAACGTCCCCTATATAGGCTATTCACCCGTCCGGTGAGGGTGGACGCATGAGGGGGTTTTGGCGGAGATGGTGGATAGGCGGATTTCCTTGGCTATCCACGTGTAAGGGGGATTTATATGGAGAAAGTGGGTAGTGGGGTTTAAGTTGCCAAGGTTCCGAGTCCGGGATAGGCCTCATCCACTCTATATTTGTTCTTGTACGTAGTGGGCTTATGTGTGTAAGTTATTATACATAATCTGTGTCTGGGACAATATCAGTATCACCTGAAGTAGGCATTTAGCTGCTAAAACATAACATCAATCCTATATCAGAAGTCTCACATGAGTCATTAACATTCCCCAGGAAGTTTGCTGGACTGCTATCTCTCAGTATCTCTTCTCTTCCCGTGGGGTTTGCTCTTGCGAGCATGATGGAGAGGTTTTACGAACCACAGATAGCAGTAGGGTGATGTGTGCATATAACCTTTCTATTTGAGAGATTGAACAGAGGCACCCAGCCGAGAGCGTCCAATCGGTCAGGCGGCGTCGGGGACACGGGCACCCAGCCGGGTGGCCGCCTCCCCAAGACCCCATCATTCCTACAGAAATGTCACTCACGTGACCACACGGGTGTTGTAGTTACTGTGGCCCATGGGTTTTAGCTAGTGTCACCAGTGCGTGTGCATATTAAGAATACTTGCGGTTGTCGAATGAGTTCGGTAGCATTAGGGACGTGGATCCCCATTGAGGCTTGTGTTAGTGCTTTGAGTATGTCTTCTTTTTGGGAGTTATAGTTTAGACGGCAGATTACATCTCTTGGTTTGTCCGCTGGCGCTCCTCTAGGGCGCAGTGCTATGTGCGCCCTATCAAACATAATTGGTGTATCAGCTTGTTTTCCCATGAGGAGATTAAATATTTCTTTCAGTACCTCCGCTAGGTTTTTTGTGTCTTGTTCAGGTAGCCCTTTTAATCGGAGATTATTTCGTCTACCTCTGTTATCCATATCGTCCAGTGAGCGCTGTATATCAAACGCCTGTGAAGAGTGTGCTTCTATAACAGATTGCATGTGTGACACTTGAAGTTGTATTGCATCTCTGTCATCCTCCAGTGTGCTCACTCTATCTTTAACATTCCTTATATCAGCTCCCACACTTTCTAGTTTAGTCTGAAATGCAGCTTCTAGTTTCCCCAGCATGTTAGCTATATCCTGCTTAGATGGTAGATTTTGCAGTATATCTTTGAGGTCTGGGTCTTGTAGTACTAGGGAGCCTACAGATTCAGCTGGGCTAGAGGGAGGGGATGTAGTGCCTAGCGAGTCCGGCGCCATATTGGGGCCTACCATGTTTTCGTGAGCCTCCTTGGAGTCCCTGAAATATTTTGTCAGGGCTCCGATACACACACACTATACCCATACACACACACTGCCCCCATACACACACTATCCCCCATACACACACACTGCCCCCCATACACACATATTGCCCCCCATACACACACACTGCCCCCTCACACACATATTGCCCCCATACACACACACTATCCCCATACACACACACACTGCCCCCCCATACACACATTGCCCCCATACTGCCCCCATACACACACACTGCCCCATACACACACTGCCCCCTCATACACACACACACTGCCCCCCATACACACAGACACTACCCCCCATACACACACACTATCCCCCATACACACACACTGCCCCCATACACACACTCTGCCCCATACACAGATACTGCCCCCATACACACACACTCCACACACATACACTACCCCCATACACACACACACTGCCCCCATACATTGCCCATACACTGCAATACTCACACACACACACACACACACAGCAACTGTTACACACACATACTGTCACACACATACACTGCATCCCTGACATACACTGCCGCCCTAACTCACACACTACAACCTTCACACACACACAAACACTGCTCACACACTGTCCCCCTCACACACACACACTGCACCCCTTACACATTGCACCACTCACACACACCACTGCTCCTTTGCCCTACTACAGCCCCATTTCCCAGAAGACTTCAGGTAAGTTGTCAAACTGTTCTTAAATGGTTTGACTACTAACTCTGGGAGGGGTCCAGGCACTATTGACACCATAACCACTACACTGAGCTGTAGTGGTTATTGTGTCTGGATTATTTCTTTAAATAATCTACAAGTTCTCCTCCCGAGATCAGGCTCTGGATCCGCCACTGCTCCTGTCTAGAGATCATTGCTTCCCATCAGCCTTGTTAGTTTGTAGGGAGACATCAGGGAATTATCACCTCATCTATATATACATATATTTGTAATTATGTGCACAATCGACAAATGTTGTGAAAGATGGACGAGGTGAGCACAAACAATCTGGTAAGTTTCATTTTCAGCAAATAATAAATTTAGAGGTATTCTGCTTACAAAGTCGTTTTTTGCAGGGTGAAATATTGTGTGTCTTCTAATTCACTTAAGCAGAAAAATAAATTGAATAAAATTTAGTTATGTCACTGCTTATTTTGGCCAAAATTTGTTAATGGAAAAACGTTCTGGAAGGCAGTAAGGGATGGCTATGCAATATCAGCCATTTTTGCAATGTCAATTCCGAGTTTCCAAAAATACATTATGTATCCCGATTTAAAAGAAAATAAGAGAAAGTGAGATGATTTAGTTTTAGAATGATTGATTGTCATCTTTTTCAATGTGTTATCTTCTATTAATGAAAAATAGGAAGCAGAAGTTATTTTAATCGAAAAAAGGAGGATTCAAATAAATAAATAAATAAAGGTAAAATTGAGCAGGCAGTTGATAACATACTTACCTATTCCACCCTGAGAAGAGCAACATTTTCCCACACATGCAATCTGTTGAATCAGTGACCATTTTGCAGTGTGAAAAAAACAGTGCGTTAGCAGCTCCAGGAGTCATTTAATTTGAACATAGGGGATTTTATAAAAAAAGATTTTATAATAAGCTGATAGGGTGCTGTTTTTTTTTCCACAGTGAAGGACAGTTACTCACACTACATACTGCACATGTGGGAAAACTTTGATCTTCACAGGGTGGAACAGGTGAGTGATTGGTCAATTGCGCACTCATTTTTTCTTTAGAAAAAGAGTTGACCGCCATTCAGTGTGGAAAAATTTACTTTACCCAACTGTGTCTGTAAGTGTAACAGGCACCACAACACTCATTCAGGTGGAGTAAAACCACAATGAAAGACTTTTGAGTTAAGAGGGAGCAGCAGCAGTAATTTCATTTTACGTTACTGATGAACAAAGGAATGGCCACCACATTTTACAATACTGCTTTTTTTTCTGCAAAGAATTAAGAAAATACCTGTAACACTGTGTAGGCAGGGATCACTTGTGCAGTAAATTGCAACAACACACACAATATATCATTGAGGAAGCTTCCAATTTTCAAAGGACAAGTAATAGAACAATTCTAAGTCAGTGAACCAAAGTTTGTGTAAGTCGCAGTGGCAGTTGTAGCTAAGAAAGAGGATGATGAGGGGTGTGACTGTTTCTGTCAACCTGCCTCTGTGGACTACTGGTATTATTTTGAACATCTCCCCTGCTCAAGTAGTAGTAAATGCTAAATGGTCCAACGCCTATGTAATTTGAAAGGAACCTGTAGGCATTTTTGGAAATACCTGGGAATAATTTGACATGTAAAAGTTGCAAAAGAGTGTAGAAGGAAGATGCAATGTGCACCAACAGCACCGACAGGATCACTAAAAAGTGAAATCTAAGTGTGACTTCATGGGCTAAATTTCTTTTTACTTTGCTGTAAGTATGAGTTCATAGTAAAATTGGCTTAAACATAGAAACATAGAATGTGACAGCAGATAAGAACTATTCAGCCCATCTAGTCTGCCAAATTTTCTAAATACTTTAATTAGTCCATGGCCTTATTTTATAGCTATGCTTAAACTCCCTCACTGTATTAACCTCTACTACTTCAGAAGGAAGGCTATTTTTAAAAATTTTTATTCATAATAAATTATGTTCCATATATGAATAGTTAATGATAAATTAAAGCCCTTTTTCTCCTGAACAGAATGATATATAATAAGTGTGGGTGCATATAATATGAAAGAGGGGAACTACGAGTGAACAGACATACAGCCCAAATTCCAGTTTTGGTTTACGTTTTGTTTTGATCAGAATGTGCACTATGGACTCCGTCCTGAAGGGGTTAAACACCAGAACCACTTCATCAAGCCAAAGTTGTTTTAGTTTTTATAGTGTTCCATTACAGTGTTCCTACCTATCAGGAGTTTCTGCTTTTGTCTGCTTGTTTTTAATCAGGACACATGCTATTTTAAGATTAATGGTTTTGTTTTAGGAGAATAGTTAATAAAAAAACACTACTAATATTGCAAATGACTCATAAATGAGTCTTTATCTCTACTCACTTCCATTGGCAGGACATGAACTTGTTTATGCAGAACTGGTCCTTTGTGCAGGAATTCATTTTCCAAGGATTCTCAATATCTAAAAATAACCATGTCTTCATATTTGTGACAATTGTGACTATTTATCTGTTTACACTAATGGGAAACACATTGATTGTATCACTTGTATGCTTAACTCCTAGTCTCCAAAATCCAATGTATGTATTTCTTGGCAATTTCTCTTTCACGGAAATATGTTACACTACAGTGATCATACCACAAATACTGATTCATACCCAAAAAGAGAGAAAAGCCATATCCTACACTGGTTGCCTACTGCAGCTCTACTTTTGCAGCTCTTTTGGAAGTACTGAATGTCTACTTCTTTCCACAATGGCATATGATCGATATTTAGCTATATGTCATCCCTTACGTTACTCTTACCTTATGAGAAGGTCTGTTTATATCAGTCTCACTTTACTTTCTTGGATAGGAGGACTTTTGGGTTCCTTGCTGCCTTTGCTAATGGTGACTAAGTTGGTATTTTGTGGACCAAACCAAATTAATCATTTCTTTTGTGATTCCCTGGCACTCTTCACATTGTCCTGTACAGATATAGCAATAAGCAAGCTTTCTTTGTTTTTGTTTGCATCTGCTATTGTGCTAAGCACCTCCATGTTAATTATCATGTCCTATTTTTCTATTCTATGGACCATTATAATGAAATCATCTTCAAATGGGAAAAAGAAGGCCTTTTCCACTTGTGCATCACATTTGATGGTTGTCATGACATTCTATGGAACACTAATTTTTACATATGTAGCAACCCCATTTCTGAGCAATCCTGAAATAAATAAGGGTTTATCTCTTCTATATACCGTAATAACACCCATGCTAAATCCTATCATTTATACCTTGAGAAATACGGACATTCATAATGCCATGAGTCTGATAGCTAAGAAAATAAGGCTGCTGTATTAATAAGAAAATAAATAGGAGGAAATCAGGTGCTGAAGATTTGCAGTTCAGTCACTAATGATGACATTTCTCCATTGTTGTGCTGTGGAAATACAGTCATTTTCTCCTTGCTGTATTCATGAACTGAAAATTCAAATAGCATCAAATGTACTAATTTTATTGGTTTTCCAGGTTAAGGGGAAAATTTAACTTCCGAGACTTATTAATATTGTATTTTAATATTATATTTACATAACCCCTCTTTTTGAATGTATTTGTTGAGTGTGAAAAAAAATAAAATTTAGTTTAGAAATGCACAGCTCTTTATCCTGCAACTGTCAGCAGAGCAAAAACATACAATGGAGAAATGAAACAAATGTTTATAGTTCTCCTCCTCATTTGAAATATGTGCCCTGGCTTTGAATATATATATAGGAACACTTCATTACCTACAACAACTATAATTTAAGTGGCCACAAACCACTTTATTTTAGTAGGAAGTAGGCCTACAAGCCATCTGGATAGGAGAGCAGACACTGTTACTTCCCAACTGTCATACTCAGGCACATTTTTTCCCTTCCCCTTATTCCCTTTTCGGTTAAATACTGCAAAAAGACTCTGGACTTATAAAGCATCAGCTAAAAGATACAGCTACTTCCTGGTTCCAAGTGTTGAACACATATTGGGATGCATGAGATCACCGTGCGTCGTGCAACTGGAAGACACCGGAAGATCACCGGAAGCAGGGAAAGACTGGGGAGGAGTTCTTACGTCCTTGAGGAAGTCCCTGAACCGGACGAAACGCGTTGGACAACAAATGCTGACTTAAAACTATTACACTATTCAATGTAAGTCTAATAAATAGTTTTACACTACATTGTCTATTTTCACTGCAATTTAAATTTTTTCTTTCGAGTGAATGACAACACACTATGGCTGAAAATCATTGGTGATCAGAATGGGCAATTCTATAGAAGACACTATAACTACTTCAAAATTGTGAGTGGCCAATTGGAACACTAATTTTTGGCAGTTCATCACTACAGTTACATGCTTTGTTGTTGCATTTTGTGGGGGTTTTTATATATTCCGAGGCATACGGTGACTTCAAACGTGCATGCGTTACATGCAATCATTTTCTGTGACAGAATCAATGGTGGATCACAGTAAATGCTGCGCATGCACCTACAGTCCCTAATGCACCTCTATGAAGAGCATTGTATTCAGGGCCAGTGCAAGGATTTTTGGCTATACAGGTGGCGAAGATGCATTTTGCTCCCCCCCCCCCTTTAAAAAAAATGCATCTTCACCTGGGTGTCTTGTAATACCCCTCTTTGAATTTCTTACCCTCTTTAGCATATTTTATGCCCCCTTTACTATGTCTTCAATGCATCTTCACCTGTGTGTCTCTTACAACACCCCCTTGAGTATCTCTTACCTTCCCTAGCCCCTTTGTGTGTCTCTTTCACTCCCCATTCCGTTTGTGTGTTTCTTCCCCTCAGCCCCTTTTGTGTGCCTCTTTTTTCCCCCAAGCCCCATTCTGGGGCTCTCTCCCCTCAACCAATTTTGTGTGTCCCTTTTGCTCCCATGCCATATAGGCATAGATATATAGCAAATATATACAAAACAGGAGAGCGCAACTAATTGTAATTAAAAATGAATAATTAATTTGAAAGATATAAATGAATATCAAAATATAAACCAAGCTGCTATACACATAAAAAGTTTCCTTAAAACTTCACAATTAGCAATATTTAAAAATAAGTGTAAGTGCCATATTGAGAAAACCCTAAATTGAGTGATCTACATATAAACCATGAAATAAAAACAACTAAATATGCACTATTATGATTGGTGAAAAACACCCTTATAAATAATCAGTCGCATATAGGTCACAGTATGTGTTATTCCAAAAAAACAGTTTAGATGCTGAAAAGTCTTCGGGTAACAATTATATAGGGTTAATCTTGCCACACAGCTAGGGTCCAGCATCTTGTAATTCACTGTATGTCACAGTGATTTCCATACCTTAAAAAGATACAAAAAAGGACTTCATAGTGTAACACTGTATTTATTTGTAACAAAACAGGACACCCTCTTCCCCAAAAGGAACCCTTACATCAGCATATGGTGGTACTCGTTTCCAAGATACCACAATCAAACATGTGTGTGTATAAGAATAATTGAAGCTTTTACCGCCCGTCGTCCTGTTCATACAGACTCCGGCTAGCTCTTCGTGCCGATGAACAAAGTGTTGGTGCTGGGAGAAAGCTGGAACTGGGGACCGGTGCTTACAGATCAGTCCTCTTTCACCACTAAGAGTGTTGCTTTATACCAGGGCTGTCCAACCTGCGGCCCACCAGATGTTGCTGAACTACAACTCCCATGATTCCTTGGCTGATCAGTCCTCTTTCACCACTAAGAGTGTTGCTTTATACCAGGGCTGTCCAACCTGCGGCCCACCAGATGTTGCTAAACTACAACTCCCATGATTCCTTGGCTGTCTGTTTAATTGGGAGTTGTAGTTCAGCAACATCTGGGGGGCCGCAGATTGAACAGGCCTGCTTTATACGCTCACATCTATTTAACTCTTAAAGTGCCATGTACCCTATATCTTTCCATGAAGAAGGCTCCCCTTACAATACATGTTGATTTGGGGTTTCACCAACATGTACATAATTAATACAATGAAACAATTATATACATAAATAAAGAGATAAACTTGATAAAATTCATAAATTAAAAAGCTTCATATTAGTGTACAAATGCATTCATTGCATAAAATGAACAGAATAATTAAAATGATTACATCAAGCTAAGAAAGAAAAAAAACTTGGCTGAGAATCAAGAACGGATATAAACATATCTTATAAGTGTATAGAGACAAAAAATAAACAATAATGATAATTTAGGGGACCATTAGTGCCAGGGCCAGATTAACATAGGGGCTGATGGAGCTGCAGCTCCAGGCCCATTGAATAGGCCCGTTTAAAAAAAATAAAAATAAAAAATTTTTTTTTTTTTTTACACACTACTCTTAGGTTTGCCACCTGACTGGTATTTACTGGCACAGCCGGTATTTGAGGCTGCCTGGCCATGCCGGTATTGCATTAATACCGGCAATACAAATGCAGGTATTTTTCTCAGAATAAATGGAGATTACTCTGCAATACCAGCACCAGCCAGTAGGGGTCACTGTGTGTGGAGAGAGGCAGGGATAGGAAGTTACAGCATATCCCTGCCTCTCTCTACTACTCACTGATCGGTGGGGAGCAGCTACACAGCACAGAGAGTCCAGACAGCAGCTCTACAGCTCAGGTAAGTGAGGGATGGGGGAAAGGCAGCAGGGACACATGGGGACACTGAGACACTAGGAGACACACGGAGACGCAGACACACGGGGATGCAGAGAGACATAGGGACATTGGGAGACAATGGGACACGGAAACACTATGTCCCCATGTCTCTCAGTGTCCCCAGTAGTTTAGTGACATGGGGACACACTGGGACACTGGGAGAAATGGGGACACAGACACTGTGAGACTAGGGGACTGGGCGACATGGGGATACTGACACTGTGATACATAGGGACACTAAGACACAGGGTGACTTTCGAGACTGAGACACTGGGAGCAATCCATCTATAAAGCAGAATCAAACTGTGAGTAGTTTGTTGGTGATTTTACAGAATTTTTCTCTGATGTCACTCCTTGTGATTATACAAATGATTAAGGCTGGTATTTTTTTCCAAGAAAGGTGGCAACCCTAACTACTCTTCACATACTCTTACTTAAAGGAGCACTATAGGGTCAGGAACACAATCATGTATTTCTGACCCTATTATGTTAAAACCACCACCCTGGCCCCTTCTTGCCTCCCCAAGTATAGTAAAATATAACTTGTATTCAAGTCTGCAGCTGCTGGCTCTGCCTCTGAACCTACTGTCTGCTGACATCAGAAGTGGTGGTCTGAGCAAATTACAATACTTCCCCATAGGATTGGCTGAGACTGTCAACTAGGCAGATCAGGGGCAGAGCCAGCACAAGTCCAACATAGCCCTGGCCAATCAGCATCTCCTCATAAAGATAAATTGAATCAGTGCATCTCTATGAGGAAAGTTCAGTGTCTGCATGCAGAGGGTGAAGACACTGAATGGCAGTGCTGCACACTAGGCAGTACTGCCCCAGGAAGCACCTCTAGCAGCCATCTAAGGAGCAGCCAGTGGAGCTGGTGAGGAGCTGTAGTTTTTCTGGTGACTATAGTGTCCCTTTAAGTTTGGAAGCTTAAGAGGGATGTATGGGAACAAACCTTGTGTGCACTGGCTGACAATAAAATTAGTTTAGGTAATGCAGACGTTGGTTTATCTAATACTGTGGCATGTCCCCTTTCTTCTACACTCACTACATACACCTTTTCTCTGTCTCAGACTATATATCAGGAACTTCTGCCTACTAGTAAGAAGGTAAGGAGACAAGTGGACCAGCGATTGCTAGGGGCAGTCCTTAGAAAGCATGGATTGAGCACATCATTAGATGCATTTATGTCAAGCACAGGGTGCTGCCTGCATAGTATGCCCTTAGTTGTCAGCCTGCAGGATTGGCGGGCAGCCTGTCATGCATTCATGCCAAGCTGTCCTTCAAATTCTTTGGACATGTTCTCCCCTTTTGGCAGGTCTGGTCACATGATTCGCACCAGTGGCCCACAATTTTACCCCGCCCATTGACTTCCTGCTTCACTGGACACTGGACACTGCTGTTGAGGGTTATGGATTTACTTAAAATATGAAAGCATAAATTAGAGAGATTAGCACACAGTGTGTTTTTTCTTATAGCTGCATCCTATGAGTTTCCCTCCAGCACCATCTCCATCAGTTACATGACGCTTGGGAGGAATGACTGTTTTAGTGTTTTTGGTCGATAAGATTCCGTAATTAGGCACATCATAATTGTCAGCACCAGGCCCAGTGTGCTCTTAATGCGGCCCTGCAAAAGGGGCGAACATAAATGCATGTCAGGCTGCCTGTCAATCATGCAAGCTGGCCAACTAAGGGCATACTATGCAGACAGCACCCTGAGCTTGACATAAATGTGTCTAATGATGTGCCCGCTCAACGCTTTCTAAGGACTGTCCCCTAACACTCGCTGGTCCACTTATCTCCTTACCTTCTTACTAGCAGGCAGAAGCTCCTGGTATATAGTCTGGGAGAGAGAAAATCTGTATGTAATGAGTGTAGGAGAAAGGGCACATGCCACAGTGTTAGAGTGACCAAAGTCAGCATTACCTTAACTAATTTCATTGTCGGCCAGTCCACACAAGTGTTGTTGCCATACATTCCTCTAAAGTTTCCATACTTAAACAAGAGTATGTGAAAAGTAGTTAGGGTTGCCACATTTCTTGGAAACAAATAAAGGCCTTACTAATTTGCATAACTAATTATGTATGGGTGACATCACATTATGTAAATCACAAGAAGTGACATAAGAGAAAATTATGTAAAATCACCAAAAAACTACTTACAGTTTGATTCTGCTGTATAGATGGATTGCTCCCAGTGTCTACCTGTCCTCCAGTGTCTCAATTGTCCCACTGTCTCAGTGCCCCTATGTATCAGTGTCCCCATGTTGCCCAGTGTTCCCATGTCGCCCAGTGCCCCCATGTCTCCCCATGTCTCCCAATGCCCTCATGACTCAGTGTCCCCATGTGTCGATTAGCCCAGGTCTCACAGTGTCCCTATGTATCACAGTGTCTCAGTGCCCCATGTCTCCCAGTGTCCATTTGTGTCTCCATGTAACAAAGTGTCCCCATGTCTTCATGTGTCCCCCAGTATTCCCATGTCTCTCAATGTCCCCTAGTGTCTATGTACCCATGTCTCCCAGTGTCCCCTAGTGTCTGTGTACCCATGTCTCCCAGGGTCCCCATGTCACTAGGACACTAGGAACACAGAGACATGGGGACACTGTGAGGCATGGGGACACTGAGACAGGGGATATTGGGAGACTTGGGGACACAGAGAAATGGGGACACTGAGACACTAGGGACAGTGGGAGACATGGGTACACTGAGACACTGGGAGACATGGGAACACTGAGAGACTTGGGGCACTGGGAGACATGAGGACACTGGAAGACATGGGGACACTGAGACACTAGGGACAGTGGGAGACATTGGGACACAGACACTGGGAGACATGGGGACACTGAGACATCAGGGACACTGAAACACCAGGGACAATGGATGGGAGACATGGGGACACTGTGTTCCTAGTGTCTCAATGTCTCAAAGTGTCTGTGTCAAAATATCTCCCAATGTCCCTTAGTGTCTCAGTGTCTCCATTTCTCCCAGTGTCCCCAAATGTCTGTGTCATAATGTCTCCCAATGTCCCTTAGTGTCTCAGTGTCCCCATATCTCCCAGTGCCCCCATGTCTCCTTGCAGCCTTCCCCCTACCCCTCACTTCCCTGAGCTATAGCCTGTTTCTGTCTGGACTCTCTGTAGCTGCTCCCCTGTGGATCAGTGAGTAGAGATAGGCAGGAAGGGATATGCTGGAACTTCCTATCCCTGCCTCTCTCCACACGCAGTGACCCCCTACTGGCCAGTGCTGGTATTGCATCATAATCTCTGCTTATACTGAGAAAAATACCAGCATTTGTATTGCCAGTATGACTGCTATCTTGGCAACGTCTAGACAGTCACAAATACTGGTTGTGCCAGTAAAAAAGCAGCCAGGTGGAAACCATAAGAATAGTGTGTAAAAAAAAAAAAAAATTTTTTTTTTTATTTTTGTTTAAGTCAATGGGCCTATTTCATGGGCATGGGCCTGGAGCTGCAGCTCGAGCTCCATTAGCCTCTATGTTATTCCAGCCCTGGTCCTTGGGTTGTCACTTGGCTGGTATTTGCTGCTTCCTCACCACAAATACAAATATCGTTATTTTCTCTGGGAGATCAAATTGCAATATGGATGCCGGCCAGTAGGTGTCACTGTGTGGAGAGAGACAGGGATTAGTAAATTACATCACCTCCTTGCCACTCTCATCTCAGAATCCGCATGGGAGCAGCTGTGTGCACTACAAATGCAGCTAACACAGCCATTTTATTGCAGCCTGCATCTACAGATAGGTAAGTGAAGGATGCAGATACACAAGTAGGAGGCCAGTTAGCTGTACTTTGTATCCAGTACACATATTCTGTTTTTTTTCCCCCTGATTGACAAATTAAATAGTGCTAAAGTATATTTAAATGTTCTGCAGTAACCACCCCAGCTTCAGAGGCCACTTTTTTTTTTTTTAATAAAAGCAGTGTTTAATTTGACTCCCACATTGGAGTCAGTGTAGGATCCACTTCTATTGGGGTACTGTAAAGTAGTGGTGGGCTTAACACAATATGGCCATTTGGTGGAACTGAATCCACATATTTGTCGGCTGAGAGCAGCATTCTAAGTAGCCTTCTACTGCAGTATCATTCCTGCAGGGTGCATATTCTGGGTGGGCCCCCAATTCCCTTTTTGTCTTTACTATCTAAGTTTTGAATACAGACTAGATTCCTTTTGAGTTAAAGGGACACTATAGTCACCTGAACAACTTTAGCTTAATGAAGCAGTTTTGGTGTATAGAACATGCCCCTGCAGCCTCACTGCTCAATCCTCTGCCATTTAGGAGTTAAATCCCTTTGTTTATGAACCCTAGTCACACACCTCTGCATGTGACTTGCACAGCCTTCCATAAACACTTCCTGTAAAGAGAGCCCTATTTAGGCTTTCTTTATTGTAAATTCTGTTTAATTGTGAAAATTGCCTGCTATGTTAATAGCTTGCAAGAGCCTCCTGTATGTGATTAAAGTTCAATTTAGAGATTGAGATACAAGTATTTAAGGTAAATTACATCTGTTTGAAAGTGAAACCAGTTTTGTTTTTCATACAGACTCTGTCAATCATAGCCAGTGAGGTGTGGCTAGGGCTGCATAAACAGAAACAAAGTGATTTAACTCCTAAATGACAGTGAATTGAGCAGAGGAATGATCTATACACTAAAACTGCCTTATTTAGTTAAAGTAATTTAGGTGACTATAGTGTTCCTTTAAGTACTCTGCCCAGCCCTAGAGTTTTAGAGACCCCTTTGGAGGAGACCACAGGTATATATTTGAGTAGCTCTTGGATAGTAATGTCATTCTTAATTATGTTTATTGAGCAGATATATCATTTGCATTGTGAGTATATACATCAAAGCACTATCACTTAAATTGTTTTGTATTGACACTGCATTTTTATTATTGTGTTTATCACATTCATTTTGCATTTTTATATATATATATATATATATATATATATATATATATATATATATATATATACAGTGCTCTTACAACAGATTATTTATTTATATACACGTCAGCATATTTAGCACTATTTGATTTGTCTCCCACGTTGGAATTGGCGTAGGACCCCCAGATATTGGGGTATTGTGAAGTAGTGGTGGGCTTAACACAAAGGAGAAGTTATACAAAGTCACATGCATTGGGAAACGCAAATCCCCCTGCTCCAAGCAGTAAGCCACCATGAATACCCCTGTGCAATCACACAGTACTGCATGGAGTGTCAGACAGATGGGGGTTAACCCCTTAAGGATGCAGCTTCAAAAACTGGACTTGCCCTTAAGGACACAAGCAATTTTTGCATTTTTTTTGCTGTTTGTGTTAAACCTCAGTTTGCATCTTTCCTATTTATTGCACCAACACATGTTATACCATTTTATTTAAAGGAGAGAAAGGGCTTTAATCTGATATGACATATACATATATAAATTCTTATTTATTGCAAAACGAAATGAGTGTAATATTCAATTGTCTTAATTTTCAGTGTACATAATGTATCGGATTTCAGCTTATTTTTAAACTTACAGGTCAAAAAATACAAGGAGTAAAATAAAATTTTAATGTGGAGCTATTTTTTTTTTTTTTTTAGAATTTGGTATATTTGTCTTATAAGCTTAATAGCCATGACAGAAGGCAAAATTGCCGCACTAAAGTATATATTTATATGAAGCACACATAACAGGCTATTTACCTAAGGGTATTCTGACACTTTTTTACGTGGCTATTTTGCTGCCAATCTCTGCTAAATAGTTTAGAAATTGTGTTTGTTTTTTTTCATGTGTATTTCATAAAGCTGATGTATACTACTGCTGTAGAAAACTCCATGTTGTGTTCATCCATATCTACTGAGTAAAACAATACCACCACTTTATGCCTTTGCCACTATTCTGTGAAGTTTCAGTGCTAAAAGAGACCTGACCATTTCAGTTTTCACAGTGATAATTTTGATAGATGAATTTGATGGGTGCAAGTCTCATTTTGGGGCATTGTAGCAGTTTGACTGTTGAATATATAGACCCTACAGTGTTTATTGTGCCTTAATGTGATGGTATTTCTTTCAACAGTGTATGTCAACTTTGTGGTAAAATATTTTTTGCACTTGTTACATACACATTAAAAAGTCTGGTATGTGTCACTGTGATCAAATGCCCATAATTATGCCCCGCAAACTCTTCTGAATAAAACAGTGCCCCCAATGTGTGTTTTTTGCCACTATCCTGTGAAGCTACAGTGCTTTAAGAGTCCTGACCATTACAGTTTTTACAATTAGAATTTTGATAAATGGCTTTGATGTGTCTATCACATTTTAGGGCATTGTAGCAGTTTGACAGTTAAAATTAACTGCATAACTGCATACCATTTGTGAAAGTAGACACCACGGGATATGTTATATGGTATATTTTGAGCTTTATTTTACAGTTATGTTAGCACTAATGTATTTCATATTTTATTTTTGCATTTTTATACACACATGTATTTGAGTGGTTAATTTTGGAAACTTGACATATGCTACTGTAAATTAAATCATTAAATTATTCTCGGCTATTAGTGATGTCCCGAATGGTTCGCCACGGACGACGAACATATGCAATAAACTTTGACCCTGTACATCAGTCAGCAGACACATTCCAGCCAATCAGCAGCAGACTCTCCCTCCCAGACCCTCCCACCTCCTGGACAGCATCCATTTTACATTCATTGTGAAGCAGCATTCTTAGTGAGCTGTCCAGGAAGTGGGAGGGTCTGGGAGGGAGGGTCTGCTGCTGATTGGTTGGAATGTGTCTGCTGACTGCGAGGTACAAGGTCAAAGTTTACCGCATATGTTCGCCGTCCGGGACATCACTATCGGTTATATTTCCTAAATACAAAATGACCCCTTTTGTATACCTTAGCCAGGTTTTTGTGAAAATACAGGGCTAAAATAATACCCCGCCCAGTACAGGGGTGTGTTTTGTTTTTTTTTTTTGGGTGTGTGGGGCAAATTAATCATATATGTAAGTTACGCCACCAATGCATACCATTTACAAAAGTGGACACTCCATAGGGACTCTCACATAAATTATAAGCTTTATTGAGGTGACATTGTGTTACCATTTTGTTTCACAGTTTGTGGTATTCATTTTTATTTAAAAATTTTTACATACACATAGTATTTTTGATGCTTATTTTTTTTAAATCTTGTGTCCCACTGTCATAACATTATCTTGGCTGTACTCTGTTATATCTTCTCAGTACAAATATACCCCATATGTATATCTTTGGAAAGTAGCGATCTAAATCCCAAATCTAACCCTCAATCTAAACATAAACTTTTACCACAATCCTAATGTCAGGATTACAATATGATCCAGCATGTAGAATGGTGTAGCACAGAGGACTGATAGGTAACGTATACCGGAACTTAGAATGGCTGGACCAAACGTACCAAAAAATAGTCAGGAATAGCCGAGGTCAAGGGATACAGAAAGAGACACAACGATAAGGGAAAGCCAGGGGTCAGGGATGCCAGAAAACCGAAAAGTCAAAATCCATGCCAAAGTCAAATAACCAAAAAAAACAGAACAACCACAAGGTACCACAACAGGGCAAGAGGAGAACTGGGCCTAAATACCCCACCTGTGGATCTGATTGGTTGTAACCAGCCTTTGACCCCAAAGGCAGTTACCAGGTTCCTATTTGCATAACTGCTGCTCAGCACAAACCCTCTTGTGGATTGATTGCTGCTCGGTACAACTTTTCAAGTACATGTTTGTGTTCCTGACCCTATAGTTATCCTTTTAAACAGCGGTACGTTGCTGCCATCTAATGGCTATTTTTAGTATTGCAGTCTCCATCTCTTACATTAAAGAGATTATGCCCAATGTAATCTGTGCTGGGCAACTGAAAAAGCCAAGCACTGATCAGAATGGCATTGGGGCATAGAGGGTGACCCTCCAGGGTCTATTTAGACCCTGGGGATCTCCCAAGCACCAGATCACTTGGGAGAATGACTGACTGTAGCTGAGCTTGAGCGCTCAGCTGCAGTGTTCTCTGTGGATTTAAAGGGCTGTATGCAGTGCTGACTTTCAGCACTGCATGCAGCTCATCAAAAAGTCTCTGGCTACTAATAATGGCCCTAGGTATCGATACCTAGGTTTCCTGGTGTGAGCAGAGATTTAACCCTGCTCACACTACATTTGTCTATGGGATTTAAATCCCCATTAAAAGAGCTGCATGGCAACTTTACTTTGAGCTCTGCATGCAGCTTATCAAAAAGCCTGGGGCCACTAAAAATTACCCCAGCTGACAGAGGGGACCCCAGGTTTCTAAGAATACATGGGTCTTTAAAATCTTTTCGTGCCCGTACCTAGGTCCTGGGTGCCGCCATCTTTGTGTGGGTAGATGAAGTCCCTTTGGGACACGTCATCTGCCCACACTAGCGCTGTGAAAGTCCCGTGCATGCCCAGTTAAACACTTGGGCATAAGAACCAGAATTTCATCCATTCGTCAGAAAGACTAAGGAATGACTAGACATGTCATACAAACAAACAACGAATGTGTTCATTTACAAGAAAGGTAATAGGGAGGAGTCGGGCAACTATAGGCCAGTAAGCCTTACTTCAGTAGTGGGGAAAGTAATGGAAACCATGTTAAAGGATAGGATTGATGAACAGCTAAAAACACATGGATTTCAAGATCAGAGACAACATGGGTTTACTTCAGGGAGATCATGCCAAACTAATCTTATTGATTTTTTTGATTGGGTAACTAAAATTATAGATCAGGGTGGTGCAGTAGACATTGCTTACCTAGATTTCAGTAAGGCTTTTGACACTGTTGCACATAGAAGGCTTATCAATAAACTGCAATCTTTAAGTTTGGATTCCAATATTGTTGAATGGGTAAGGCAGTGGCTGAGTGACAGGCAACAGAGGGTTGTAGTTAATGGAATATATTCGAAGCTTGGACTTGTCACCAGTGGGGCACCTCAGGGATCTGTACTTGGACCCATTCTCTTTAATATTTTTATTAGTGATATTGCAGAAGGCCTTGATGGTAAGGTATGTCTTTTTGCTGATGATACTAAGATATGTAACAGGGTTGATGTTCCAGGAGGGATAAGCCAAATGACAAATGATTTAGGTAAACTAGAAAAATGGTCAGAATTGTGGCAACTGACATTTAATGTGATAAGTGCAAGATAATGCATCTTGGACGTAAAAACCCAAGGGCAGAGTACAGAATATTTGATAGAGTTCTAACCTCAACATATGAGGAAAGGGATTTAGGGGTGATTATTTTTGATGACTTAAAGGTAGGCAGACAATGTAATAGAGCAGCAGGAAATGCTAGCAGAATGCTTGGTTGTATATGGAGAGGTATTAGCAGTAGAAAGAGGGAAGTGCTCATGCCATTGTACAGAACACTGGTGAGACCTCACTTAGAGTATTGTACACAGTACTGGAGACCGTATGTTCAGAATGATATTGATACCTTAGAGAGGGTTCAGTGAAAGGCTACTAAACTGGTTCATGGATTGCGGGATAAAACTTACTAGGAAAGGTTAAAGGATCTTAACATGTATAGCTTGGAGGAAAGACGAGACAGGGGGGATATGATAGAAACATTTAAATATATAAAGGGAATCAACCCCGTAAAGGAGACTATATTAAAAGAAGAAAAACTACCACAACAAGAGGGCATAGTCTTAAATTAGAGGGACAAAGGTTTAAAAATAATATCAGGAAGTATTACTTTACTGAGAGGGTAGTGGATGCATGGAATAGCCTTCCAGCTGAAGTGGTAGAGGTTAACACAGTAAAGGAGTTTAAGCATGCGTGGGATAGGCATAAGGCTATCCTAACTATAAGATAAGACTAGGGACTAATGAAAGTATCTAGAAAATTGGGCAGACTAGATGGGCCGAATGGTTATCTGCCATCACATTCTATGTTTCTATTTATTTATTTTTCATTCGTTTAGTTTATTACAAGCGCAGTTCAACCTTGTAAAAATAGAAGCGGCAGTGAGCAGTGTTCCCTGCCACTTCCAAAGCACCTCTCCATGTCCTCCCTCACTCTATGGGGGTCAATACCCCAAAATTACTTGGATACATCACAAAATGTCTGAATCCCTTTAATGTGTGTGTTATCCTCAGCACACTTCCTAAGAATTATTTCAGCCTGTGTATGTATTTTCAGCATCCCATTGCCTTGTGTGATGGGAGGAAGCAAATGATGGTGGCCTGAGTAGTGAGTTGAACGTCTTAAGACTTTGCTTCGGTATCTCCTTTTGTGTAAAGGTTTTCTCTTCTCAAAGACTTGTTACTATATTCTGGACTTTGTTCATAAGTAGCTTCACTACGGTGAGCTTTGGTGCAACCTTCATGTATTTTGTATTATCCTTGGTTATAGGGTTTGGATGGAATCCTATCTCTAGGTTTGCCTCCTGACACTATCATTATGTATAATATTGGTTAATTTTAGTGCTGTTTCCTTTTGTTTATGTATTCTGATAACCCTCATATTGACTGGGCTAATGGGGAAATATTAAAATGGGGTAAGGATTGTAATGAAAGGTGCATGTCGTCAAAAGTACACCTCAAAATCCCGAGATCCCTATACAATACCAATACATTAGAAGTATTCAGCAAGACTCAGTCTAATACTCTACCTCCTCACAGACCATATCAATGTGGGGTTTTTTTTGTTTTGTTTTTTTTTCTCCATGCATGCTCAATGCTTCTACTGGAGGCTCATGTACCACCCACAGGGTTTTGGAACACAACCAATAAACACATACATACAATACACTCAGACACTCCCACACAAATTCCTCCCTTCTGCATGTGATTCAATTACCTTACACAATGGGTAATGTAATTTAGAACAAGCAGAGAAATACAATTTTTCCACATGATTCATAACTTGAAAGGTATGCATCCCATAAAACGTACTTTTTCAGAATCAGCATACTCCAAATACAAACATACGTCAAAATCATACAAATTGGTCCAGTGGTTCAAAAGATAGCTTGTAGTCCTTTGTGACCACAGGAAGCATGGCTTTTCTGCCCAAAACCAGTTCCACAGAGTCTTCTATCCTGGAGATAATTAAAAGTAATCCAATTATCTCCAAAGACAGAGGCAAAACTCCAGTGAACACATGGCAGCAAAAAGACAGTAAAATACAATAAAATACACAAGGTTACATTTATGACATAAAATACAGACATGCAACATATGCCCAGATAGCTTAGGTCTGAGCGCACATTATTACTGAATGGCGCTCAGAGCACACACATACAGTTCAATTGCCATGGAGCCAAAGTCTTTCCTATAGTCTTTCATTATACGAATGGGCTCCATGGCATAGCTATCTGGGGTATCACTGCTCAAACAGGGCAAGCACCATATGACCCGGCTTTCTTGTCTTTGCAGGGGAAAATCAAGCCTTTTAACATGGGGTCATAATCCAAAGGCAACAGGCGAGCAACCAGGCTTCTCCAATGCAATGTGGCGAGATTGCTCTCGTCACATAGAGCAACTGGAATGTGGTAATATGGTCCTTGGAGATCTATTGAGTCTAGCCACTTTCCTTTGTGTAGTTGTGGTAGTATTGTCTGTAGGCTCTCCATTCTGAATGTTATCTATATCTCTCTAGTGATTGCTTTCCAGTGATCTTCAGTAGATTGTCTACAATCCCATCCTGCACCATCATAGAAACTAACAGGCTCACATATGCATTGGGTCCTCCAGCTACTTGAGTACAAGATCAGGCTCCCCATGGAGACTGACTGGAAGCAAAGATATACTGCACGGAAGGAAGTTGGTAAGCTGGATGAACTTAACAGAAGGGGAAAGATCAAAGATAGATCCTGGCTTCTGCAGAAGTACAAGGATATGCCCATACTGGAGGCGCTGGAAACGGCTAAGCAAAGACTGACCGCACTGGCAACCAGACTGAGAAAATACACAAGAGAAGCAGAGGCTAAGATAATCAATGCCCTCTTTACCAAAGAACCACCCAAGGTGTATGCACAGCAACAGGGTAACCACCAAAACTCCTTGCAAGATCCATCCGGAGCTAAAACTAAATAGTACTGGAAGAATAATCTGGGAGCAAGAAGCATCTCATAACACAGAGGCCCAGTGGCTACTAGACCTGGAAGCAGACCACTGCATGCTGCCAGACCAGGAACCAATAATCAGTCAAAGATATTTAACAGAGCAGCATACTTGAAGAGCTGGTCAGCCCCAGAACCTGACATGATCAACAACTACTGGGTAAAGAAATATAAAAGTCAGGTATGCCTAGTGCAACACACAGAGCTGAGGGAGTCTGACCTATAATGGGTCGCTCAAAAACTGAACAAAGACAGGGATTCACCCAATACCTGTCCAAACAAATGTAATTCAAAAGGAGATAGCGCCTTGATTCGGTGCAAGATGTCCAGGAGCTGTTTTACCCAAAAAATGGCTAGTGTGTGTGTATATATAATTGTACCAAATGAGTTATTGAAAAAAGTCCAAATATTTAGAGGGAATCATACAGCAACATGTATGGTGTGTACAACTTTAAATCTGTTAGACAGATTCAGTGCAGTATACACAAAGTGCTCTACTTCACATAAGTGACTATATAATATAGATGGCTGTTATCTATTTTATACAACAATGTAATGACACATCTATTCCAGGTGAGTGTCTCTTTAAATCTGCTGCAGGCAGACTGACTAAATAGTGTGCCAAGAGTATATCCTCTAGTTGTAAAAACCAAAAACGTGATATTGTATGATGAGGATTGAGAAAAAATCCTGATTAGGAAAAGGAAAAAAAAACACATAATGATTGAGGATAAAATAAATGATACTTAAAAGTTATAATAAAAATGTTTTATTTTAATTCCAAAGTATAAAAATGTAAAAGATTGTAAAAATATGAGTCAGGAACGGTTTGCAAGTAATGTGCCAGCAAGAGGATAGTCTTATCCTTTAAACCAGGGGTTCTCAACCCAGTCCTCAGGACCCCCTACCAGTCTATGATTTAGGGATTACCTGGGTGTGTCTAAGGTGTTTAGAAAAAGAAAAAACCTTAGTCTAAGGTGTGGTTGTGTTTTTTTTTTTTTTTTAGACACCTTAGACACACCCAGGTAATCCCTAAATCCTGGACTGGTAGGGGGTCCTTGAGGACTAGGTTGAGAACCTCTGCTTTAAACAATCCAAAAAACCGGCTAGGATGGATATGGATATTATGTTTCAGAAATAAATCTCTGTATTTGCCGGTTGCCGATGGCGTTGGCGTGCGTCCCAGACCTCACTCTGGTAGGTGTTGTCCGCCAGTCAGTCCCCTGATTGATAGTTTTCTCTTTAGATGAGACAAATTTCTTCTGCTGGTTCCACTCTGCTCCATATCCTGCTCACTGCTAACTGTCTAACGCGTTTCGTGGGTGTCAGCCCCACTTCCTCAGAGACGTGATGAAAGCTGAGTGCCAAGCCGTGACTTTTATACACATCTAGCATATTGTCAATAAATCACAGTTTACGTATATCGGCATTTTACAGTATATACACATTGCAAGAGTTCATGTTTTCACAGTGGAAAAAATACATACATGAATAGATAAATATAAATATTAGAATGTATACATATATTAAATATATAACCCCTTCAGGACGGGTGACGGACGAGGTCCGTCACACAGGGGAGACCCTTAACGACGGGTGACGGACCTCGTCCGTCACGCGGTAAAATTAACCCCGGATCGCCGCTATCGCGGCGATCGCGGGGTTAATGGTGCTCCCGGTATGCCTCTGCATTGGAGGCATACCGGGAGCACCCGGTCAAGCTGCCCAGCACATGTGCTCGCTCTGACCACAAGTCGGAGCGAGCACATGTGCTCTGAATACTCACCTACCGGCTCCCTGCACTTCCGGGTTCTGTGTGAAGTGCAGGGAGCCGGATCAGTGCTGATCCTGCCCCCTGCTGTTAAAAAAAATAAAGTTTATTTAAAGTGTCCCCCCCCTTACCCATTTTAATAAAAAAATTAACCCCTTCCCTGCCAATTGATCACTGACTACAGTGATCAATTGGCAGGGATTACATTTTACTATGATCTGATTTTTTTTTTTAACCCCTGAGGGTTAATTCTTTTTTTTTTAACCCTCAGGGGTTAAATTAATTAAATTAATTAATTAAATTATTTTTAAATTATATATTTAGATAGCTGGGGTAGGTGGAAGTTAGTGGGGAATTGGGGGATTTGGCGTTAGGCTAACTAGGGGTTAACGTTAAAAAAAAGTTTTAAAAGAAACTTTAAAAAGTTAAAAATTAAGCTTAAAAAATGTTTTAATAACATTTAAGTAATAAAAACAAAAAAACACACTTTACCTAGTCCAAATAAAAATTAACCCCTTCCCTGCCAGTCGATCACTGCCTACAGCGATCAAATAGAGATCACAGTATTATACTGTGATCTAATTTTTTTTAACCCCTGAGGATTAACTTTTATTTATTTTTTTTAACCCTCAGGGGTTCAATTTATTTAATTAATTAATTTAAATATTTTATAACTATATATTTTGCTAGCTGGGGTGGGTGGGAGTTATGGGAAAATGGGGAATTTACTGTTAGTGCTGCGTACTGCTAGTTAGGGGTTAACAGTAAAAAAAATAGCTTAGAAAAATGTTAAATCTGTAAAAAAGTTTTAAGAAAGTTTAGGAAAGTTTAAAAAAAATTTATAAGCAAAACAAAAGTTTAAAAACTAGTTTTTAAAAGTAAAAAAGTTATAAAAAGTAAAAAAATACATTTTAAAAACGCTCATTACCACTACACCTGGAACAAACTAGAGAAAAAATTATCCCACGCCAAGGTTCAAAATATGCCTTTTGAATTACCCCAGGGTGTATTCTTTAATAAATAGTATGTGTTTGTGGGGAAGTTTCAATAACCAACCGTCTAAACTACTCCAAATTGGAACATGGACACAGCGTAAAACTTCAAAGTTAGAAAAAAACTGAATGGCTGCGTCTCAAATGCGCCCCTTCAACATCCACATATACCTGGCAAAGGTACATACGGGGGTATTGCTGTACTCAGCCGACATAGCTGAGCAACATATGAAGTATTATACAGTCGTAGCACACATAAGGTTTGCAAAATATACTGTGCAAACTCACTTTGTATGTCAAAAAGGCAGAAAAAATGCTTATTACCACTACACTTGGTACAAGCTAGCGGAAAAATGATCCCACGCTAAGGTTCAAAATATGCCTTTTGAAATACCCTGGGATGTCTTCTTTAAGAAATGGTATGGCTTTATGGGGAATTTGGATTATATAGCCTGGTAAAATACTCTAAAATGGGACATAGGCACAGCATAAAAATTCAAAGTTTGAAAAAAACTGGAATGGCTGTGTCCCAAATGTGCCCCTCCGATGTCCACACATACCTGGCAAAGGTACATACGGGGGTATTGCTGTACTCAGCCGACATAGCTGAGCAACATATGAAGTATTATACAGTCGTAGCACACATAAGGTTTGCAAAATATACTGTGCAAACTCACTTTGTATGTCAAAAGGCAGAAAAATCTGGTACAAGCTAGCGGAAAAATGATCCCACGCTAAGGTTCAAACTATACCTTTTGAAACACCCTGGGGTGTCTACTTTAGAAATGGTAGGCCTTTGTGGGGTAGTTTGAATTTAAAACCTGCGAAGATGCTTGGAAATTGCACATAGGCCCAGCGTCAAAATTCAAAGTTTGGTAAAAACGGATATGGCTTGGTCTCCTATATGGCACTGTAGCTTCACGAAATAGTGCCAAAGACATTCATATGGGGTGTCATTTTACTCAAAGACTTAGCTGAGCATAATTTGGGGGGTTTGAACTTAGTGGCACATATGAAATATACAAAACGCCCAGCAAAAATGCAATCCGTATGTAAAAAATGCACAAATTTTTTTTTACCACATACTTTGGCATATATTGGTGAAAAAATGGGGGCATGTTAAGGCACAATATTAAGGCACAATATGCACCTTATAAGATACCCTGGAGTGTCTACTTTTACAAATGGTAGGCCTTTGTGGGGTTTTTTGAACAGTCAAACTGTTATAATACCCCAAATGGAAGCTAAGGCTCATTAAATTCATCTCTCAACATTCTACTGTGAATACTGAAAAGGACAGGTATCCTGTATGGCACTGTAACTTCACGAAATAGTGCAAAAGACATACAATGGGGGTGTCATTTTACTCAGCAGATATAACTGAACACAAAATAAAACTTTGTACAGGAATAGCACACACCAACTTTACAAAATATACACGAGAATTTCTCTGTTATAAGTTTGTGTGCCAAAAACCAAAAAGAACACAATTTTACTCCAATATTTAGCAGAGGTTGGCGGTGAAATGGCTACGTAGAAAGTGTCAAAACAACCTTAGGTAAATAGCCCGTGATGTCTACTTTATATAAATATATACTTTTGTGTGGCAATTTTGTTTTCTTTTATGGCTATTAAGCTTACAAGACAAACATACCAAATTCTAAAATCGCTCCACATTAAAATTTTATTTTACTCCTTGTGCTTTGTGACCTGTAACTACCAAAAAAAACTTAAAATCCCAGACACATTATATATTCTGTAAATCAGAACAAATAAATAAATTTATTTTTAATTACTTTCCTTAACCTGCACTAATTATGCACACATTATTATTGCAAAAACTGTAAAAAAAACCAATATTTTTCATTTTTTTTGCATTTTTCTGTATTTTTTTTATAATAAGTAAGCATTTATATATATATATGTTATATCAAATTAAAGCCCTTTCTGTCCTTTAAAAAACAGTATATAATATGTGTCGGTGCAATAAATGAGAGAGATGCAAATTGCAGTTGAACGCAAACAGCAAGAAAATGCAAAAATTGCTTGTGTCATTAAGCGTAAGTCAAGCTTCTGAAGCTGTGTCCTTAAGGGGATAATTATAAAAAGTGTTTGTTTTTTTTGTTTTTTGTTTTAGGGGTGGAAAAAATAAGATTGGAAATAAAGATGATGATGATAGTAAGAAAATATATATGTATAGTGGAGTACAGTACACAAGATTGCCATATATAAATTTTAACATCATCATATGGGTACACTATTTAGTAAGAAGTCATACACAGATTCTTGTGTGTGATCGTAGTAGTTTACGGGAACATGCTAAAATGGAATAAGTTGCTGGAAAATATATTTATAAAATATATAAGATTAGTAATTTTTAAAAATAACCAGTATATGTTATGTTGTAATCGGTACTATAAATGAATACAATTTATAGTTGAATTCGTAATTATATTACAGGCATATTTAAAAAAAAAAAAAATACATAAAATGGAATCTTAGTTCTTTAGAAACACTATTTAGTAGGGGGTTATAAACACTTTCTTATATGTAACAATAATTTGCGAGGATGGGTTGGAACGAAATAGGTTGCTGGAGACACATTAGTAATGATTCGTAACCTGTATTAAATTACACTCAATGCTAAAAATAGATGACATTGTTTTTAAAAGTTGGTTTGAAAATTATTTATTTGAAAATTGGTTTAAAAATTGTGAGCGAGATTTATATGCATTGTGGGCATGTTAGAAAAAGGGACATCTACATAAAAGATAGCGTTAGTGCATCAGAGGTTAAAATCCTCGTCTTAAAAATATTATGGTTGAATAGAGATCGGACAGAAGTAGTAATTAAAACTCTGGATGAAATAGACGACAGAGAGGCTGAACTTAGGTCATAAATATAAATAACATAGACGGGATCAAAATATAGATCTTCGATATCAGTAAAAGATTGTAAAGTTTTCATAAGTATATATGAATGAACTATAATAAGATTAACTTGTGTGTGGGTTAGGTCCTTAATGTGAGTATGGTGAAAAGATTATTCCTATGATGTAAGTTACTATAATTAGAGTGAATAGATAAGAAGGTAGTAATTTAAAATTACTAAGAATGAACTAATTTGTATAGTGTGAACTAATGGAGTGGATGAAATATATACACATAAGTTTTAGAATAATATGAGGTTTTGGTTGAAGCAAACAATACTAAATATAAAGGATACTAGTTATAAAGAGTAGTGCATTAGCTTATTGAGGGGGGGGAAAGGGGGAAAAATATTGTTTCATAAAAATGCATTAAGTTCGAAGTCTATATTTAGACCTTTCGGGACCAAAGTCTCTAGGTGAAAAATCCATCTTGCTTCAGTTTGGTCCAAATTTCTCTCTATATCCCCACCTCTCCAATGGACATTGACTTTTTCAATAGGTAAAAATTTAAGTCCTGTGGGATCTCCTCCATGGACTTCTTGAAAGTGCTTGGAGAGATTGTGTGTCTGAAGTTCCTTCTTAATATTCTGGATATGTTCCGCTATCCTAGTCTTTAGTGTTCTTTTTGCTCGTCCCACATATTGTTTGGGGCATGGGCACGTAATGAGATAGATCACTCCTTTTGTATCACAACTCATATCTGTCTTCAGGTTGTATTCTTCCATATTGTTCATGGATGTGAATGATGTGATTTCAAGTTCAAGAAGGTGATTGTTTGTTTTTGCATGCAATACACTTTCTGCATCTCCTAAAGTCTTTTGTTGCTGTTCTATCCTGTATGTCTTTATGGGACTTCAGGGTTGGGGCCAGCATGAGTTGTAAGTTGGGTGCTCTTGTAAAAATATGTTTGCTGTCCAAAATTTCTGTGAGGGTCGGATCATTCCTAAGGATGTTCCAATGCTTCTTTACAATTTTCTCTATGGTCCTGGATTGATGATTAAATTGTGTTATAAACGCAGGTGTTTGATATGTTGCCATAGTCTTAGTCTTGTTCCTTAAGGTCTCTTCTCTGGGAATAGCTAGAGCTTTCTCTCTAGCCTCAATAAGTAATGTCATGGGTTATCCTTTGTCTATGAATCTCTGTTGCATCTCTTCCATTTGTTCATCACATACAATGTGATCCTCCGGAATTGGTTATGTGGAATATTCTTCAGCCAGGTCGATTTGTGATGACTGTTAAAAGGGATAAAACTGTTAGTCTACTGTTTTTTTAAAAGTCTGTATCTCACCATCTTCAATATAGATATTGAGATCTAAAAATTCAATCTGTTCATGAGTGATTAAAAGTAAACTTTAGATTATACGGGTTTGTATTGAGGTAGATCTTAAAATTTTCAAGTGATTCCAGGTCTCCTTTCCAGATAAAAAAACAGTCTATATACCTTCGCCATAGGGACAGGTTTGCGTTGAATGGGCAATGGTTCCATATGAATTCTTCTTCCCATTTACCCATAAATTGATTTGCGTAGCTTGACGCAAAAGTGTCCCCATGGCGGTTCCCTCAATCTGTAAATAAAATTGGAGCACAAATGAACCAGCTACTAGCAACAGGTTCCCACCCTGACTGGCTAACAAAAGGCAGAACAATATGGATCATGTAGGATCCTCACAAGGGACCAGTACCATCCCACTACTGACCAATAGCCTGCCTCCCCACAACATGGAAACTCCTGTCAGGCATCATAGCCTCCATGATCCAAATGCATATGAGTCAATATATGAGCAATACTCAGAAGGGGATTGGAAACCGCACCAGAGGATCAAAACACTGACTACTGGTAGATCAAGCAGTCACAAGGGATTCGAAAACCAGACAGACCAACCTGTGCATGGCCTGGAATGACTACAAAAAAGCCAATGACTCCATGCCATCCACTTGTATACTGGAATGCTGGGCTCTCTACAAAGTCGGCAAGACAATAAAAGCCTTAATCAAGAACTCTATGGGCAAGTGGGGGGGAAACTTTAGAAGCCAATTCCAGAACAATGACTCAAGTGAACATCAAATGTGGCATATACCAAGGTGATGTGCTATCCCAATGCTATTCTACATAGGCTTCTACCCCCTAAGCCAGATCATCAAGAAGAGTGGATACGGATACAGGTTCAAGAGTGGAGCTACCATCAGTCACCTACTCTACATGGGTGACCTAAAGCGGTATGCCAAGTATGAGTGAGACATTAACTTACTGATCCACATAACTAGGATATACAACAAGAACATTGGAATGTCGTTTGGACTAGAGAAGTGCGGGCTGATGATGGCAAAAAAAAGGGGAAGACCGAAGAACAGCTACATTACCTAGGGGTAGCAGAAACGCATGGCAACATCCAAGTACCTCCAAAGGGTCAGACAGGTCCTGAAGTCCCAGCTCAATGGCAAGAACAAGATCCAAGCCATCAACACATATACCCTACCAGTCATCAGGTACCCAGCTGGAATAATAACCAGGCCAAGAGAAGAACTGGTCACCATGGATGTCAAGACCATCAAACTGCTCACTATGAATGGAGGATTCCACCAGAAATCCAGCACCCAGACACTGTACACCTGCCGGAAGGAGGTTGGGGCCTGATGAGTGTCAAGGTCACAGTCCTGGATGAAGCACAGAGCATCCACAAGTACATCACGAAGACTGCTCCCAAAGATGAACTGCTAAGGGAATGGCTGAGACTTCCACAGATTGAGGATGCAGAAAAAGAGGAAGTTCCTTGGCAAGACAAACCTTTCCATGTGGTGTACCACCGGTAGAGAGTGGATGTAGCTTACATGACAAAATTCTACCAGTGGTTGGAAAAGATAGGACTGAAGGACAGGACAAGGCACTAATCCTAGTAGCACAGGAGCAGGCACTCAGCACCAGATCAATAGAAGCTGTAGTCTACCATACCAGGCAAGACCCAAGGTGCAGACTGTGCAAAGAGGCCTCTGAGACAGTTTAGCACCTATTAGCCAGATGCAAGATGTTAGCGGGAACAGCATACACCGAGAGACGCCACAAGTTGCTGGCACTGTGTACCGAAAAAATATGGATTGGACCTGCCTAAGTGCAGATGGAAGATACCACAAAGGGTAGTTGAAAATGACTGACTAGACTAAGATCCTGTGGGACTTCAAGATCCAGACAGACCAGCAAGTGCTGGCCAACCTAACCAGACATCGTGGTGATAGACCAGGAATGAAAGACTGCCATGGTGGATGTGGCAATACCCAGTGACTATTACATCAGGAAGAAGGAGGTGGACAAATACCAATGACTGAAGAAGAACTAGAAAGGCTGTGGAAGGTGAAGGTCGTAGTAGTCCCAGTTATGATAGGGGCACTTGGGGCTGTGACTCCCAAGTTGGTGGAGTGGCTTCAATAGATCGCTGTCCAGAAGAGGGCAGTTCTAGGAACAGCTAAGTGCGCAGAACCATCAAATTCTAGGACCCGATTAATTAGGAATAATTTTTATTTTTTATGCTCGTATCTAGCTCTTTCAGGTCTAGAATCATCACCCTTTCCCATAGGGTTTTGGTGCATGAACACTAGTAAATAAATGCCTTGGAATTCTTCTTGAGGGGGAACTTGCATAATGACTTGTCTTAAGAGTATCCTGATGCTTTCCCCTCATTAGATTTTTCTTTTCATTCGATACTGATCTAACTGGTGGACTTTTCTAATTTACAGAAAATATCCTTTCATTGGTCTTAAATATGCAAGGTCCAGATCTCTATGAACATCCTAGAAGCTCTTACCTTTCCAATCTATACCCTGCCCCTTCAGAACTCAAAACATTTTTTTCTCTGCTTCTGATTCCTTTGCTTTCCAGTATGTATTCTGGTATATTCTCTTCCTGGCTTGAAAGATCTTGAAAGGAACACTGCTCTTTCATCTTCCCACATCCCCCAGAGCATCTTTTAATTCTTTGATCTTGGGGAAGAAGTTCCTTGTGGTGTTCTGCTAGAAATTTTAGAAATAGCTTCAGCTAACCGCTTAACAAATATGTGAATAACTGACCTATTCCAGGTGCATTATTTGCCCTGACTTTCAGTTTTATTTACTAAATTCCAAAAACCATCCTGCTGCATACAAAGCCAATAAAACTGCAAACTTAAAACCTTGTTCACGCTATTCAACCCTTTCTGGCCATATAGTTGAAATCCAGACTGAATGTTTGTTTGAAATTTGGACCGGGATTTCAAAACTATATTCCTGCATGTTTAAAAGCTTCCTATTCTGCCATGGGGTAATTATTAGCATGGCTATCTTCTCCCTACCTTCCTGGTTAACAGGATTCCCGCAATCTCCTAGCCCCTGCCCCCCTCCCACTTATTAAAATGTAGTAATACTGCATAGCGCCCATCCTAATAATGAGAGGGAGCCAATAGAGGTGCATGAATCCATGGACGTGATGGTGAACACGCTATGAGATTTAACCTGCAAAACAAATGTTTTCCCCGACTTAACCCCTTAAGGACCAAACTTCTGGAATAAAAGGGAATCATGACATGTCACACATGTCATGTGTCCTTAAGGGGTTAAAGAACCACTATAGTGACAGGAAAACATACTTGTTTTCCTGGCACTATAGTGCCCTGAGGGTGCCCCCACCCTCAGGGTCCCCCTCCCACCCGGCTCTGGGGAGAGGAAGGGGTTAAAACGTCCCTTTTTCAGCGCTGAGCTCTCCGCCTCCTCTCCTCCCTTTCGGCTGAATGCGCACGTGCGGCAAGAGCTGCGCGCGCATTCAGCCAGTCTCATAGGAAAGCATTTACAATGCTTTCCTATGGATGCTTGTGTGTTATCACTCTGTTTTTCACAGTGAGAATCATGCAAGCGCCTCTAGCGAGAGACAGCCACTAGAGGATTTGAGGGCTGGATTAACCTATTTATAAACATAGTTTCTCTGAAACTGCTATGTATGTATGTATGTATGTATGTATTTTAAAAAAAAAAAAAAAAGGGGGAGGGGGGCTGTAATCCTAGAGGGACCTGGCACCCAGACCACTTCATTAAGCTGAAGTGGTCTGGGTGCCTAGAGTGGTCCTTTTAATTATAACGCCAAAGTGTTTGTTTACCGTGAGACTGTAGACCTGCTATCCATTGCTTACTGCTTCCTCTGATTGCCAAGTATGCCGCAGTCTGGTTGTGACTGAAACGGAGAGTGGAGGTGAGCAGGAGAGGTGGCCAAATACGGGCTGAGTGTGCAAACAGACCCGAAGTGAAATCTGAGGGCTCGCTCACGTTTTGGTACAGAAAGGCAACGGACAGAGCTGTATTCAAGGGGGATGAAAACAAAAGCAAACTTAATACCTGCTAAACATAGCACCACAGTAGAGGAAATGAATTGTAAATGCAGATCAAATTTGACAAACATACATGCATAATCACTAAGAACATAAATAGTCTGTTTTAAAGACCGATAGACTTTCCAACTTCTATGGGAATTCGCTGTTTTTGCTTTAATTTTTTGTGTGTTTTGAAAACCATGGAGTAGAAAAAAAGGAACTATCTGGCCTTCTATTGTGGGAAGTGTAGGGGAGGGGAGGGAGAAAGGGGAAAGAGAAAAGTATGAGGAACACGACTCCCTTATGAAAATGGATCAAAAAAGGAAAGTCAATGTCAAGATCTCTCCTCCTGAACCCCAAAATCCTTTAAAACTTCCCACAAGAATTCTCTAGGTTCAGCTTTATATAACAGAAGGACCCCAAAGGAAAAAATGGCACCTGCTGACTAATGAATGTATTTGCTTCACAAGAATCAATATCAATTCTGATGGATGACCTGTATTAAAAAAAATAAAATTAAAAAAAAAAAAAAAATTAAAATAATAAAGTACAAGCCATGTAAACCAAAATTTCAGTATATGGTGAAAAAGGCTACTTGGCTTAATGGGACTGCTTCCCAAGGGCCCTTCCCTGATGGTGAAGAAAAAAAAAAAAAAAAAAAATATATATATATATATATTTTCAACAATGTAGTGTATTAACAGTGCCCCCACTCTGTATGGAACTCACAAACTCCAGATTTGGGGGGGGGGGAAAGCCTTAAAGTTGCCTTCCCTACCAAGAGAGTTCTGGATTCTCAATACGCTTATCGCTGTCTTGATCAAAATCAGGAATCGGGTAGGTAAGCATAAATCAGTTTATTTAGTATAAAAGAATAGTAAAACAGTGGTATATCACTGGTCCTAATCGCACAGAAAGTGGTCCCTGAGGAAATTTCTAAGGGAAAAGAAACGCGTATTACTAGTGATACCACTGTTTTAGTTTGCAGGTTTTTTTTGTTTTTTATAATTTAATACTTGCTTACCAGATTCCTGACTTTTATCCAGAGAATGATAAGCTGATTGAGGATCCACACCTCCCTAGATAGGGAATGCAGCTTTAAGGCTTATTTTTTTTATTTATATTTTTCATCTGGAGTTTGATATTAACAGTACCCCCACTCTGTATGTAACTCATACAGGGTTGCACTATTACTCTTTATTTTTTTTTTTATTTTTTTTTTTTGTGTGTAAATGTCAAAAGACCTGAAAATAAATACACACAAGCTTTGGTCAAATTGTTTTTCAACAAGCTGATCTTGATCTGAGTTTGCAGCTATCCAAATTGAAAATATTGAACCAAGGATCATTCAAGTGTTTATTCAGAAACAAATTGAAAAATAAAAATCCTTTTAGACACAACATGGTAATCCCTAAATCTTGGACTGATCGGGGGTACTTGAGGTCTGGCTTGGGAACCCTGTCCTAGATTTCATACAAATACATTCATATTTTATTTATATATATTTTTTCTGGATGGCTTTGCAGCAACCCTGGCAACTTAAAAAAAAAAAAAAAAAAATATACCATTGGGGTTTCCCATCAAAGTTAATACAATACGAAGGTAAGTTATATAACTTTTTTGGAGTTATCCCCAGCTAATCAACTATTGACCAAATGGGGGTTTACTATTTAAGTTCTATAAGATTACAAGGGGGGGAAAAAAAGCTATGGCACATAGAGATTTTGTGTATTCACTTGGTTTTTGCACTTATGTAAGAATCCATTTTAAATATTTGTTAAAAAGGATATATGAATTTTAACACACAAAAGGACTTAGTATAAAGCATGAGATGATTTAGATTAAATACACGAAATGAAAATTAATATTGTATAACAAATTCTTTGTTTTTTTAATTGGTTTGGTTAATCACTTGTTATAAAAACAAATGTTTTTCAAAAGTATACTACATGTTAATGAAATTTAAAAATTTAACACAAGATTTTCATTTTATTCTCCGATTTAATGAGTTAACCTCAATGAGGTTAAGTTTATCAATTATAAAGGATGTGTTGACGGTTGCAAATCTAATATGGGAACAATAGTTGATGAGTTTTATTGTCATGTTAATTTTTTTTCTAAATAATGGATATTTCTAAAATATATTTTAAGGACAGATGTATATCATGTCACTTTTAAAATATAACTCCAAAACCTACTAATTAAAAATAGTGTGTATATGTGTGTATATATATATATATATATATATATATATATATATATATATATATATATATAT
Source organism: Pelobates cultripes (assembly GCA_933207985.1). Classification (NCBI taxonomy): domain Eukaryota; kingdom Metazoa; phylum Chordata; class Amphibia; order Anura; family Pelobatidae; genus Pelobates; species Pelobates cultripes. Next base: position 173,956,453 of record OW240916.1, on the reverse strand, counting down.
ATATATATATATATATATATATATATATTTTTCTTTTTTTTTAAAGTTAGTTTTTCAGCAAATGTTAGGGTAGCTTAATAATGAAAAACTTAGGCACCCAGACCACTTCAGCTCATTGAAGTGGTCTGGGTGCTAATTCAATCACCCTTCACCCTAGAGTGGTAATTATTGCAGTTTTTATAAACTGCATTAATTACCTGCTAGGGTTAACTCTACTAGAGACACTAGAGGTTATTCCAGCTTTCCTCTGGGGAGATCATATTGCGAGCACAACCATTGCGCATTAGGTCTTCCCCACCCCCAGTCAGCAGAGGTGTGTGGGCGATGCTGAGCTAGCACCAAGGGACATTAGCGCTGCATCAGGTAAGTGACTGAAGGGGTTATTAACCCCTTAAGTGCTGCAGGAGGGGGCCTTGACAGAGTGGGAAGCTATTGTGCCAGGAAAAAATGTTTTTTCCTGGCACTATAGCATACCTTTAAACCTAATGTTGAAATTTATTAACTTAAGATAATGCCAAAATTAACAGAGGTCTGGAATCTAGGATTCTTATAGAAAACATTATAGAATTTCACAATTCAATCGCTTATCAGAAGAGTGGACCTCTTATAAATCCTGAAAGGGATGAGGATTTGTTCTAAAGAGAAGAAAAAAGGGGATATGATGTGCAGGGGGTGGAGAAAGAAGGGCAAAAAAAAAAAAAAAAAATATATATATATTATTAATATTCCTTAGCTAATGTCTAATAATTGAAATCTAACAGATTTATCCAGGTATATATTCCTGCTATTAGTAAAAATTAATTAAATAAAACCAGCATAATTACCAGTTAGGTTGTAGATTGTCTCTAAGATGTGTAGATATGTCCCAGGAATTTTGAATGCAAGTATGAGGATTGTATGGAGACAGATAAAAGTTCTCAGCTCTGGAGTTATTTGTGAAATGTGATAGTAAGAATTAAATATGTCCAAGAGAGGAGTGTTTTGTTTGCGTACAGTCCAAATGTTTCAAAGAGCTGAATCTCCCTCTCTTCCCTTTGTCCTTACATTTTAAAGGGGAAGAACTTTCTGCACATCACTAATTGATGGGACCAATAGAGAATTGTAGGTGTGTTTTCCCTACAGACTAATATAGATTTTGGTTAGTAGGTGGCGCAATTACATCACCAAAATTTCTTGTCAGGGGTTCCATTTGCCTTTTTGCATAATGAGTTAACTGAAATTGGTAATGCTTTTTACATCATTTTTGCTTATCTTTATGTCTGCTATAAATAACAGTATGTCACTTCAAAGCATTGGTTCACTCTTATGCCAGACAGAGCGTTTTCAGTTTTGATTGTAATTTTAGAATTGACACCTCCTAACCTTAATTTCACCCTTTCCTTACAATGGACCCCTCTCACTTTTTTTTTTTTTTTAAAGTTTAATTATGAAGTGTTATCTGTACTCCACTATCATATGTGGATAGTGTGTGTGTGTGTGTGTGTGTTAGCCTTGTAATATAAAATGGAGTCACCTCTGGTCTGAGAGTGACTGACTGGCAGTATACACTCTTAATTTGTCTTAACACAAAATGTCTGCCAATATATAAATATACTGTCAATGTGGAGAGCTGAGTATCTGGCTATTGCTGGCTGTTTCACCCCTTCACTGCTGCTTCATTGCCTCGACACATGCCAACTGATTTAGGAAAATAAACTAATTTTCCTGGTATGGTAAAAGGGCATGGTAAAAGGGTGTGCCAATGACACAAATCACTTTGGCTGGATACATTGATTGGAACCTATCTTATTGGACTTTGTTAGGAGTATGATCTAAGGAGTCCCCTTCCACCTCTCTTTCTCCCCCCTCTCAAATCTCTTCCCCTGTCTCTGGGTTGGCTATAAAGTTGTCCCCATGAGCAACCGCCATGTGTAGCTCCCTATTCCATTTAGTGCCCTGTGTGGAGTGTGGGTATTTTTTTTTTTTTTTTTATCTCCGTGAGGATATGAATATAGCTTGGTTGCTACATCTAAGTACTGCTTCAAAGTGTGTGATAGGAGATATTCTGGAGAGATTTACAGTAGCTTCAACTGTCTTAGAATTGTGCTAAGATCTTTCTTTTCTACTGTTACAGGTAATATTCATCTGTAGGAAAAGGTTACTGATTGCACAAGGTTTGAATTCCTGCTGGTAATTATAAGGCATTCGATTTGATTAAGCTAGTTACTTGCTATTGATTGCTGGTTAATTAGCTATTGTTTGCAAATAAGCGGAGGCCTACCCAGGTGTTAAACATTCCTATTGGGTGGTGATTTTAGGAGTTATATAAGGCTTGATGTCATTAGCTTGGCTAATATAGCTTGGTTGCTTCATGTAAGTGTTGCTTCTAAGTGTGTGGTTGGAGATAAACTGGAGGTAATCTGAGGTATTCAGGATGATAAATACAAAGTTAAGATTTGTTTGCGTTAAATTTTTCACCTGATTAAAATGGCAGATTTAGTTCAGTGTAATAGTTGCTATGCATTTGTTTCACGTTTTGGAGATTTGGATGCTGTTCAATCTGTAGACTGTTCTCTATATTGCGGCAGGAGATTGAATTTTTGACGTCTGAGATTTGTAAATTATCTGGTAAACAAACTCAGGTGGAACTGCTGCAAAGCCTATGCCGCAGAGATATACTAGGAATGGCAGATGGATCACTGTAGGATCTGGTAAACTTAGAGTTGTGGTTAAAAGGCATATTGCACAGTCTGAAAGTGCAGAAAATGAATTATGTAGAGCAACAGAGTATAATGGTGTTATGGAGACCAGCTCAGGCACTGAGGGTAGTGGTGTTGTTGAGACAAGCTTGGAGCCTATGGTGATGCCTAATAGAAAACAGCAGTTGTTGTTTGGGGATTCCATCATAAGAGGTGTGGAGCTGGACAAAGGTGGTCTTGTGAGATGTCTTCCCAGAGTTGCTGCTCACAGATGTATCTGTAATCTTGTTAAGCGAGCAAAGCAGGAAGGGGAATTGGATGTACTTGTCCCTCTAGGCAGGGCCAGATTAAGAGCCCAGTGGGCCTGGTGCTGACAATTATGATGGGCCTAATTACAGAATCACATCGACCAAAAACCGTAAAACACTCCCAAGCATCATGTATCTGATGGAGATGGTGCTGGAGAGAAAGAAAACAGCAGCTATAAGAAAACACATACCCTAGGCTAATCTCTCACTAATTTATGTTTTCATCTTTCAAGTAAATCCATAACCCCTAACAGCAGTGTCTAGTCAAGCAGGACGTCAATGGGCATGGTAAAAGGGTGTGCCAATGACACAAATCACGTAACTTGCCAAAAGGGGCGAACATGCCCAAAAAGAGGATATGTCTGCCCAAAGAATTAGAAGGCCATCCTGGTATGAATGCATGTCAGGCTGCCTGCCAATCATGCAGCTAGCCAACTAAGGGCATACTATGCAGACAGCACCCTGAGCTTGGCATAAATGCATCTAATGATGCGCTCACTCAACGCTTTCTAAGGACTGTCCCCTGGCACTCGCTGGTCCACTTGTCTCCTTACCTTCTTACTAGCAGGCAGAAGCTCCTGGTATATAGTCTGGGACAGAGAAAGGCTGTATGTAGTGAGTGTAGAAGAAAGGGAACATGCCACAGTGTTAGAGGACCAAAGTCAGCATTACCTTAAAGGATCACTATAGGGTCAGGAACACAAACATGAATTCATGACCCTATAGTGTTAACACCACCATCTAGCACCCGTGGGCCCCTCATGCCTCCATAAATATAGCAAAATCTTACTGTATTCAAGCCAGAAGCTGTAACTCTGCATGCTGTTAGACTCAGAAAAACAAGCAGTCTGCTCACATCATTAGAAGTGGTGGCCTAATCCAATCACAGTGCTTCCCCATAGGATTGGCTGAGACTGACAAGGAGGCAGATCAGGGGCAGAGCCAGCATAATTCAAACACAGCCCTGGCCAATCAGCATCTCCTCATAGAGATGAATTGAAACAATGAATCTCAATGAGGAAAGTTCAGTGTCTGCATGCAGAGGGAGGAGACACTGAATGTTTGGATGCATTTTATGCAGCCATGACCCAGGAAGGATCTCTAACAGCCATCTAAGGAGTGGCCAGTGAAGTTATCACTAGGCTGTAATGTAAACACTGCATTTTCTCTGAAAAGACAGTGTTTACAGCAAAAAGCCTGAAGGTAATGATTCTACTCACCAGAACAAATTCAATAAGCTGTAGTTGTTCTGGTGACTCTAGTGTCTCTTTAACTATATTCATTGTCAGCCAGTCCACACAAGTTTTGTTCCCATACATCCCTCTTAAGTTTCCATACTTAAATAAGAGTATGTGAAAAGTAGTTAGGGTTGCCACCTTTCTTGGAAAAACATACCGGCCTTGCTAATTTGCATAATTAAATATGTATGGGTGACATCACATGATGTAAATCACAAGGAGTGTCATAAGAGAAAATGCTGTAAAATCACCAAAAAACTACTTAGTTTGATTCTGCTGTATAGATGGACTCCTCCCAGTGGCCCCATGTCTCCCAGTGCCCCCATGTGTCGATTACTCCAGGTCTCAGTGTTCCTAGGTATCAGTGTCTCAGTGCCCCATGTCTCCCAGTGTCCCCTAGTGTCGTGTCCCCAGGTCTCCCAGTGATCCTATGTATCACAGTGTCTCAATGCCCTGTGTCCCCATGTATCCCAGGGTCCCCATGTCACTAGGAAGACGGGAAGACCTGGGGAAACGAGGAGATCTAGGGACACGGAGACACCAGTGACACATGGGGACACTGGGAAAATAGGGGACACTTGAAGACATGGGGACACAGACACCATGGATACAGACACTAGAGACACTGGCTGGGGGACATGGGGGCATTGGGAGACATGGGGACAAGGAGACACCAGGGCCACAGACACTAGTGACACTAGCTTGGAGATATGGGGACATTGAGACACTTGAGGCACTGGAAGACATGGAGGCACTAGGAAACATGGGGACAGTGAGACACTGGCAGACTGGGGGCACTGAGACACCAGGGACACTGGCTGGGAGACATGGGGACACTGTGTCCACATGTGTCTGTGTCCTAATGTCTCCCAATGTCCCTTAGTGTCTCAGTGTCTGCCATAATGTGTCCCTTAGTGTCTCAGTGTCCCCATGTCTCCTTGCAGCCTTTCCCCCCATCCCTTACTTCCCTGAGTTGTAGGCTGTCTCTGCAGGGTGGGAGTTGCTGTCTGGACTCTCTGTAGCTGCACCCCTGCAGATCAGTGAGTATAGATAGGCAGGGAGGGATATGCTGGAACTTCCTATCCCTGCCTCTCTCCACACACAGTGACCCCTACTGGCCAGTGCTGGTATTGCACAGTAATCTCCATTTATACTGAGAAAAATACCAGCATTTATATTGCCAGTATCACTGCAATATTAGCACCAGCCAGGCAGCCTCTAATACTGGCTGTGCTAATAAAATAAAAGCCAGGTGGAATCCCTAAGAGTTGTGTGAGAAAGAAAAAAAAAAATGTAAAATTTTTTTTTTTTTTTTTTTTAAATAAATCAATGGGCCTGGAGCTGCAGCTCCATCCCAGCTATGTTAATCTGGCCCCTGCCTCTAGGGACAAATGACTTGCAATGAGGTTTCAGAGAGAGAGAAAGGAAGGTTTTTTTTTTTTTTTTTTTTTTTTTTTTTTTTTTTTTTGCCAATGATATACGGCAGGTTGCTTCCACACTGTCATTCTCTGAAGTTCTGCCTGTGCATAACACTCAGAACGACAGGCAGATGCGTATTAGGGCCTTTAACTTGTGGCTTGGTGAATGGTGTCGGGAGCAAGGATTTGGCTTAATTTCCCATGGTAGCTTTGTTTGGAAATGAACTGTTCAAAGATGATTTGCATGTTTCTTGAAAGGAAACAAATGTTCTCGGTGAGCAGTTCAGAGGTTTTGCTAGAATGTATTTTAAAATAGAAGGGGTGGGCAAAAGGGTGATAAAACATCAATCCAGTTGTCCCCCAAAACAAGGACAGAAGGTGCCTGTAGAAAGTGTGTTAAAAAAATGATAAGCTTAGCGTCATGTCTACAAATGCTCGCAGTTTAGGGAATAAGATCCATGAACTTGTGGCAATAATGGCAACTGATAGTGTAGATTTAGTCGCTGTTACTGAGACGTGGTATGAGAAAAATGACTGGGACATAGCAACACCAGGGCATTCTTTATATAGGGAAGGCAAGAAATGGGGAGGGGTGGCCCTGTATGTGAAGGATAGCATAAAATCTAGCCTAATAAAAGTTAGTGAGGCAAACATAGAGTCCGTTTGGGCTAAGTTAGAATTTGGTAATCACACAGTAACTCATGTAGGTGTTGAGGAGCCAACTTGTAAAGAGGCCATACTAGATTTAGTGTTAACAAATGGAGATTTGGTATCAGATATTACTGTAGGTGAACGTTTAGGATCCAGTGATCATCAGTCAGTGTGGTTTAATATAAGAACAGTGTCTGAGTCACACCACACAAAAACAAAAGTTTTAGACTTAAGAAAAACAGACTTTTCTAAAATTAAAATGTGTAGAGGAGTCATTATCAGACTGGAGCAATGTAAATGTCCAAGAGAAATTGGATTATTTAAAAGTTGCACTACTGAAGGCAACATAAAATTACATTAGGCTTGTCCGTAAAAGCAAAAAATTCAAGAAACCACTGTGGTACTCTGCAGATGTGGCCAAAATAGTCAAAAACAAAGTTAGCATTTATTAATTTATTTATTAAAACAAAAAAACCCAAGAAGAAGATACATCTATAAGATGAGGCAGAAAGAGGCTAAGCAAGCTATAAGCCCTTCCAAATCACACACAAGAAAATGGCACAGTTAGTAAAAAATGGGAAAACTTTTTTTTTTTTTTTTGTAGTGTGTGTGTGTGTGTGTGTGTGTGTGTGTGTGTGTGTATATGTGTGTGTATGTATGTATGTGTATATATATATATATATAGATTTTCTATCACACATACGAAAAGGAAAGTAAAACTAGGATTAATTAGATTTAAAAACAAAAGAAGGAAGGTATGTAGAAGAGGATAAACGTCAAGCTGACTGCCTCAATTAATTTTTTTTAATGTTTTTTTTTTTTCAGTATTTACAGATGAAAATGGAGGAAAGGGGCCTCAGGGGAAAAAAAAGGACAAATGAGTAATTTATTGCATGTGAGTTTACAGAGGAAGAGGCTCTATTTCAACTGTCAAAAGTAAAGACAAGTCAATGGGACCTGATGGAATAAACCCAAAGTTAATAAAAGAGCTTAGTGGTGTACTAGCAAAACTTTTAACAAATGTATTTAACCAATCATCAACAGGAGTATTCCCAGAAGATTGGAAGTTAGCAAATGTTGTGCCCATTCACAAGAAAGGTAGTAGGGAGGAGTCAGGAAACTATAGGCCAGTAAGCATTACTTCAGTAGTGGGGAAAGTGATGGAAACCATGTTAAAGGATAGGATTGGTGAACATCTAAAAACACATGGATTTCAAGATCAGAGACAACATGGGTTTACTTAAGGAAAATCATGCCAAAATCTTGTTGTATTTGAGTAACATAATCAGGGTGGTGCAGTAGACATTGCTTACATAGATTTCAGTAAGGCTTTTGACACTGTTGCACATAGAAGGCTTATCAATAAACTGCAATCTTTAAGTTTGGATTCAAATATTGTTGAATGGGTAAGGCAGTGGCTGAGTGACAGGAAACAGAGGGTTGTAGTTAATCGAGTATATTTGAAGCATGGGTATGTCACCAGTGGGGTACCTCAGGGATCTGTACTTGGACCCATTCTCTTTAATATTTTTATTAGTGATATTGCAGAAGGTCTTGATGGTAAGGCATGTCTTATTGCTGATGATACTAAGATATGTAACAGGGTTGATGTTCCAGGAGGGATAAGCCAAATGGCAAATGATTTGGGTAAACTAGAAAAATGGTCAGAATTGTGGCAACTGACATTTAATGTGGATAAGTGCAAGATAATGCATCTTGGACGTAAAAACCCAAGGGCAGAGTAACAGAATATTTGATAGTCCTAACCTCAACATCTGAGGAAGGGGATTTAGGGGTAATTATTTCTGATGAGTTAAAGGTAGACAGACAATGTAATAGAGCAGCAGGAAATGCTAGCAGAATGCTTGGTTGTATAGGGAGAGGTATTAGCAGTAGAAAGAGGGAATTGCTCATGCCATTGTACAGAACACTGGTGAGACCTCACTTGGAGTATTGTACACAGAACTGGAGACTGTATCTCCAGAAGGATATTAATACCTTAGAGAGTTCAGAGAAGGGCTACTAAGCTGGTTCATGGATTGCAGGATAAAACTGATCAGGAAAGGTTTAAACGATCTTAACATGTAAAGCTTGGAGGAAAGATGAGACGGGGAGATGACAGAAACATTTAAATATATGAAGGGAATTAACACAGTAAAGGAGGAGACTATATTTAAAAGAAGAAAAACTACCACAACAAGAGGACCTTGTCTTAAATTAGACAGGGAAAAGGTTTAAAAACAATACCAGGAAGTGGTACTGAGAGTCGTGGATTCATGGAATTCCCTTCCAGTTGAAGTGGTAGAGGTTTACACCGTAAAGGAGTTTAAGCATGCGTGGGAAAGGCATAAGGCTATCCTAACTATAAGATAAGACCAGGGACTAATGAAAGTATTTAGAAATTTGGGCAGATTAGTTGGGCCGAATGGTTCTTATTTGCTGTCACATTCTATGTTACTTGTCCTATAGCTGGTTCACTTCCATTGTTGATTTGCCCTTTCATAGGTGTGGGGCTATTTTATTTTGGAAATCTCATTAATGGTAACCTGCTCTATCTGTTTTTGAAGGAATCATTGAGGACTTCCAGTTCCTTGCCAGCAATGTTGCTGCCATGGTTAGAATGGAATATATAATTTTGTTTAAGCCCTCAGGCATGTCACGTAGAGATGTTTGTGCTTTTTGTGTACCTTTGGCCATGTTTGTGCTTTTTGTGTACCATTCGCCAGTACTCCACTAGCCTAGTGCATGTCCACCAAACGTGGATCATTGTGCCAATGCTTTTGTTTAAATCTCCTGCATCTGTCTTGCATCCTGTACATTTTTTGCTAGTTTATCAGGTGTAAAGTACCACTGGTACAGAAGTTTGCGCATGGTTTTAAAATGGGAAGTGCATGAGGATAGGCCTTTAGCAGAGGAAAACAAACGAAGAATGAAGGCTTAGGGGTCAGTCAAAGCTTGACCCTAAAGTCAATAGATAAGAGGACTAAGTGGGTAATGAAGGTCATAAACCCTAAGTTAATTGAATAGGAAAAGAAGTTCCTCAGAGGACTAAAAGAGTAAAGGACCAAAGGCCGTTACTCAAGAAGTCCCCCCAGGTATATCCACAACGGTAGGAATGACTCAATGGGCACAAAATCTAGAGTATAAAAAATACAATGATTAATTCAATAAAGTCTCTAGACATATCTAAGCCAAAAATAATAAAGTGATAAAATAATAGTGAAACAAAAAAGCAAACGTGCTAGTGATATTAAGAAGGCTCGATGCAGCCTATATAGTCTCTGGTGTGTATGTCTCTATCCAGGATGCTGTAAGCTTTGTATATTAAACACCTGATAAATAGTGTTAAGTTCAAAGGTCTCTCCCTTCTTAAAGTTCTAAATTACGAGTTTAGAAGAGATGAGGCCATTCGCTATTTTAGTAAAGAAAGTTTATTTAGAGGGTTGGTTAACTAGGGTAACTGTAGCAACACATATGAGGACAAAATAAAGCTACATCCAGTGTGATAATGCAAGATGGGTACCTCAATATCAATGCATACAGTAAACCAAATATATAAACCTTGCATACCGTCAAAGTATAATGAAGACCCCTTTAAACAAAAAGTCAGACATGAAGCCAAGTAGAAATGCATGATGAGACATCACATTATCTTTAGTGATTATATAAGGAAGATAAGGTAGAAACACCCCACCCCACTTTTTTTTATTTATTTTTTATTATTGTTGTTGTTGTTATATGCAATATATAAATATTGTATCCAATAAACTACCTGAGTAGTGCTAGAAGTGTGACTGCCTAGCCCAGTGAGCTACCTGAATGGTTGCTACAAATTTAATTAGCTAGCACAGATCCACTGCCTAAATAATTGCTAAAGAACCAGTAGCATACACAATTAAACTGTCTCAATATAAACTGAAGGCCTGTAGCTACCAGGTGAAAAACGGTCTGGAGACTTACTAACACAAATCTAAATGAGGTAATAGCGTTCCTGCCTGGGAGGTTGAAAGAGCGAACTATAGCCAATCCTGGAATCCAAAATCTCTACAGCTATAGCTAGGTCCGCAAAATAAAGTTGTCCCACAGGTGCCAGAGAGTCTAAAGCTGCATCAGAGACCTAACCAAGTTTAAAAAAAGTCTAACTTGACGTATGTTTCAGCGCACTAAGGCGCCTTTATCAATATACACCAGAGATTATATAGGCTGCATCGAGCTTTTCCTTCTTAATATCACTAGCACGTTTGCTTTTTTGTTTCACTATTATATTCTCACTTTTTTTTT
>OW240916.1:173933025-173945278 GCA_933207985.1 Pelobates cultripes | reverse complement strand
TGTTTTTGTGATGTTTAGTTTGTAATATGAATGGTCCCCATATATTTTTAATTCCCTTTGTAAATTAGGGCAGTGATATCAGTTTTTGGGCATAGGATCAGGAGGACATTGTCCACAAATTTGGCTTGTATTCCGAATTCCCAATGTGGATTCAGTGAATGTTACGTCTGATAGCCTCTGCTAGTGGTTCTAGTGCTAGCACATATAGCCTAGTATCATTAGTGATGAGGAAAAGTTCTGATATAAATCCAGAGTTCAGCACTGAGGCTGATGGTGAGCTGTAAAGTGCCCTGGTGGCCGTCCGAAACTCCGGAGAGAAATCTTATTTTTCCAGCACACTTCCCAAGAAGCCCCAGTGTAGCCTATCAAACTTTTTTCAGCTTAGAGATAACAATAGTCCCTGGCCCTTCTACTGTGTTCGTACATGGAGATCTACGGCCTTCCTGGTGTTGACTGTCTGTCTGGTCCATGGTGTCCTTTCACGAATCCTACTTGATCGTCCAACACCAGTGTTGAGAGGATTGGCTCAAGGCGGTCCGCTAGTATTTTGGCATATAGCTTGGCATCAGAATTTAGTAGGAAAATGTGCTTGTGGCTTGTCTGGTTTCGTTAAGGTGATGACCTGAGCATTTAAAAATTTTGCTGGAAAAGCCCGTGTTTGCCTAGCGTGGTTAACTGCCTTGGTCAGATTTGGTGCCATTACTTACTATTTATTTATTTTTATAAACTTGCTGTAGTATATTTTGTTTAACTGTCTGGGCCAGGTGCTGCTTCTTTTTTGTGATTTGGTCTATAAGAGCCTGCTCCTGCGCATATTGGAGAAGATAAGGTAGTTTTGAAAATGGACGTTCTGGAGAGAAAAGGGGGTGGTTGGGGAGTTTCGTGGGTCTGCCTGTAGATTGTACAATTGGCCATAATACTTGGCAAATGCATTTCATATTTTCTTGGGCTATATGGCCAGTGTGTGAGGTGCTGTGTAGTAAGTCTTTGTTTTTTTGAGGCATTAAGCTACCAAGTTGCTTGCTTTATTGCCTTGGACTTAAGACATGGCTTTCAATCTTTTTAGATTGTATCCAAATTTGGATAATTCTGTCTTGTATCTTTGTAAAAAAAAATTTGTTTTTATTTTGTATTTTTTGTCTGCCATGGGGTTTAACTGTTTTTTTTTCCTATGTAACTTCTATAATTGGGTAGAAAATGTTAACACTGAATACAAATAATTAAAAGCAAAGAAAGTGCCTATAATTTAAAAAGTCTGGTTCTTAGGATCGAGGGTGTAAAAGTATATAAAATAAGCAGTTAATTCAATAATAGAACACTTGCTATAAACTGGAAAGAAGCAAGGTCACCAATAGAAATAGGTACGGCAATATCACTTGTATAAAAGTAAGATATATTCCAGGAGCTAGTCAAATGGCAATAAGCAACATAATAGCACAGTAGATATCAGCATTCACCTCAAGAATGAATTAGAGAGTGAAAATATATATGCTCTTTCGCTTATTATTAAACACACTTTCTATCAGCAAGCAGTTATCCAAGGTACTGTGTTGCTGCTTTCTATTTATTTTTTTTATTTTTTTTCTCTTTGGACTTTTTGCTGTTCCTTTTGGTTATTTTCTCTATATTTACAGTCAGGGAATTATAGTGTATCTGCAATAGGACTCCACAACTGTGCATCCCTTATATGCACAGTATAGTGTGAATTTCCCTTTGCTACAATCTGTGGAATATTGGACTAATATTGTCATTGTATTATACCTTGTATATTCTGTAGTTTAAAAATTTCTAAATACCAGGACTTATTGGTCTTTTTATATGGACTCATTCTGTCTGTTTGTTTCATGAGCTTCTGCTTTTAAAGTCAGTTTTCTTTTAGGATGAGAATTACTGTATTAAATAACATCTAGAGTATGTGTTGTGCATGTAGGAATGATGTGTGTATTCCCTGTCAGAGGGATCTTATGCTCTCCATATATTGTACATGCCAAATGTCAACAAGGAGAGCAGGACTTTACTTTTTTGTTGTTGCATAATTCAGGGAGCATGTGGTTAGTCTCCACAGACCACCAAAACCCCTCTTCTAATCTTCTCGGTTTTAGTAAAAATGCTATGTAGGAAACTTTGTTGGTTAGTGTTAGGGGAGTAAATGTTGGCAAAAGTGTAATCCATATTTTTAATAGAACAAGTGAGAATTGTGTATCTCCCATTGAGATCTATAACCTGATGGTCTACGTTGACTGGTAGGTTTGTGCTAAAAAAAATATGGACACTCTGTTACAGAGATTCTCTTTATTGGATATGTACAGTTATTTTGTTCCCTTTTTGCTACTTTGTTTCAGACAAACACATTCTGCAAGCCGTTCGTATGTACAAATGTTCGACCACCTGGCCCTTGGCGTGTGCCGCCAGTTAACCTTGTTGACCTCGAAACTGCTGAAAGAACTAACAGCAGACCACCCCGTTGCACAAGTGTGCTGACCATTAACCGCTAGGGAGTTGCTGTTTGTGGTTAACCGCAACCTAATTGGCCGTCATCAGGGTAGTCGCCGTTCACGCACAATTGTCCGAATAGAATACTGATCCTCGCATGAAAGAACTGTCAAACGACCACCTAGACCCTAGCGTGTGTCACCAATTAAGCTGTGGTTTCTGCGGTTAACCGCAATCTAAGTACCTGTTCCAAGGTGGTCGCCGTTCGTATGTCGAACACGAGGCGGCAGCCATCTTTTTGTCAGAGTGCTCAGCGGGACCTGGGAGTAAGATCTCGAACTATAATCTGTAGATGATTTACGAATCCCACTGAGATGCTGGTTGTCTCATCCGTTCACACACAACCATACGAACAAACTATAATGATGTAACAATTATACACCATTCGTGAGATCTGAGCGCAATTCGTATATCTAGTGCGCTCAGATCTGAGCTATCTAACGAATGGGCTATTTTCATGATAAAATAGAAGTTATGTATTTTTATGTTTTCAAGTGTAGAATAAAACGTGGTATTTTCATGCGCTTTGAGATAATTAAGTTAGTGTAACCGTTGAAACCAATTATCTCCAAGCTAGGAGGGAACATTTTCAAAAGACACATTGTACTCTCACTGGTTGGGACATTGCATTGTCCAGTGTACCATCCGGTCCAGAGGGGTTGTCCTTTGGCCTGACAAATTGCCATTAATGAGTGCCATTAAAGCCAGTTCGTTTTACCCTCAACTCGCAGCCTTGACTCGTGTTGTAGGGAACACTATAGCTAGTGGGATATTCGACACTTGCAGATTTTGCCGATTTTAAACCAGGATATCCAAGCGGTCCAACTTCCAGCCAGCCTGGAGGCAACCGTAACACACTCCCCTGCTTCTAGATGGTGTGGTAGCATGGATTTGTTCAGGGTAGGTGTGCGGGTCTAAATGTGGGTGGTCTCCCATGCGAAAATGTTTCCTGCAGGCATATTATGTCCGCCTGTGTTTTCTTGAGTTCTCGGAGTAATGTCATTTAAATGGGGTATTCAGCCCCCTCACATTGTGGGAGTATATTTTCATTTAGGAAGTTCTCCTAGAATTGTGATGTGGGTAATAGGGAGTGTTCGTGGAGAGGCATCAGGTGAAGTTGTGGGTGAAAGACCTTTGCGGAGTGATTCACCATATATAGCTGGGGTGTTTTTTAAGTGAGGTAGTGTTTGGGGTCTCAGTGTTTATGCATACAGGGAGGTTGCTTGACCTCCCCCCTCATGCGTGGGTTAACCAGTCACTTTGAGTGGTACATCATTTGAAACAGAACTGCAACAAAACAGAAAACCTATTACAACAAACTAAAACTGTAATACTTTAGTAGTTCCTGGTAGCTTAGTTGCTAGCTCTTTGGGGGGGGTAAGGTTGTCGTGTCTTGCCAGATTGGTTTTGTGACGCAGGGCATGGATAGCCCCCAAATGGATCTGTCAAATTGAGATTTAGAAGTATATGTATTCTGTGATACATGGGTATTTGAAACCTTTAACCCACGAATATGTTTGGCACCCGCCATAAGTAAATTTTTAATCAATGGCTATGTTGAAAGCCTTTTTTTATTTTATTTATTTTATTTTTTTTTTTTTGCGCCTCTCTTGTCTGTTGTATTGAGTTAATTCTAGAACATATAGGCTAGTAGTAAATAAAATAACACATTTTGGTTTTGATGTTTTTGTGTGTTTGATATATCTTAACCTTTCTTATATCCTTATATGAGACAGCCACTAGAGGTTGGATTAACCCATATGTAGACATAGCAGTTTCTCAGTAGGCAGGGTTAACCCTAGAGGGACCTGGCACCCAGACCACTTCATTGAGCTGAAGAGGTCTGGGTGCCTATAGCAGTCCTTGAATGCCATGAAGAGTGCTTTTCCTTGCCCTTCTTTGAATCATCGCTGTTGAGCTTTTTAGGTCAGGAGCACAGTAATCAGGCAGAGAAAGATCTGTTAACATAAAAGTAATTTTTGCAGGTTAGTAAACACTCTGTCAAATCAGAAATTATATTTGTTTGTTTTTTATGTAAAATGATAGCCACACTAGGATGGGAAAGTACGAATTGACTGAGATACAAAGAATTAGGAGTGGAGAGAATGTCACTTGAATTTCTATCTATTAATGCCCAGGGTTTGAACTCACCATAAAAATATATCAACCTTTTATGCAAAAATAAAGTTGACATTGCCTATGTTCATGAGATCCACTGGATAAAACCTGCACAAGAACTAACTCAAATTTGAGCCAATTATCAAGGAGATGGGCAGGAAAGAACGCTTAGTAATCTTAGTCTGTAAAACTAATGATCTAATCTATAAATTAGTCTATAGTCCTAACCAAATACGGATCAAATTTTTTTATTTTTTTTTCACAAAATAAACATAATTGATCAAATATTACAAGGAACACTAATTATGGGGTGAGACTCTAATGGTGGATGGAAAAACTAGATCGAAATCATCACTGTATAAAAAATTACATCTAGGGCAAACTTCTAAATCATATTATGACTTAATGGCAAATTCCCTGTATGATATTTGGAGAGTACATCTTCCAAATGATGGGGATAATTTTTTTTTTTATTTTTTTTATTTATTTTTTTACTCCATGAACTGATTTATTCCTTACCCAGGCTTATTCTGGATAGGTTCATCTCTTCGAAAATTGACTCCATATCTTGGTCAGATCACGCCATATCTTTTTAACCGTTAAAAACCATGTTTATCAGGGGAAGGAATGACCCTAGGTTGTCCAGCTGGTTTGGTGGGATGTCTTGCGTATGTAGGGGAGGATGGCTAGCAAGTATCTTCCGTCGCCGAGTTATTGTTTGTTCGTGTGATGGGACCGGATCTCTTCTGCGCCACACCACAGATGTCGTTCTTTCCATCAATCCGCTATTATGTTGTAGGGTTATCAGTGTGGTTGTTGTATGTGTCCCATATATGTTTTGCCTTCGCTACTGTAGGTCTTGGGCCAAATTGGTGTTGGTGCGTGGCTTCATATGTCCAATTGAGTGCAATTTGGTTCACTAGGTATGTATGAGACGGTATTTCTTTAGATTTCCAATGTCTCGCTATTAGGATAAGTACTGATGTAAGTGTATGGTAAATTAATGGTGAGTTTTGGACATCCTCTCAGGAAACATGTACAACAGGCACAGTGCAGGATTTTTTTTCTACCGGGTGGCAGAGCATATCCGACATGATTCGGAGGGTTTGTGTCCAGAGAGGAGCCAGTGTGGGACATGTCCATCATATGTGAATCCTCGTGCCCACTGCCCTCTCGCAATGCCAACACGTTTGTGGAGGTGGGCCAAATTTTGTGTATTTTTTCCAGTACTAAGTACCAACAGTATAATAATTTCCGTTGTATTTCTAAGTGTTGGGCACACAATGTCATTCCTTTATGTGCAGTGTAAGCTCTTTTCCACTGCTCTGGGCTCAACTCTGTGCCTAAATCTGTGTGCCAAGCTTTTTTGTAGTGCTCAAGTGTTAATGGTTGGCTGTGTAGGATCAAGTGGTAGCATGTGGAGAGAGATTTTATGTTTGGCTTATTTGATAAGCCTATGTTTTCAAACCTTGAGGTTAGTGCGTTTTAATACTTTCTCGGGATTAGTGGGTGTGTTGTCTGTTAGTAAAGATTTGACTTGGAGGTAAGGGAATAGGAACTTTGTGGGTAGATCAAATTGTTCCTGTAGGCATGGGAAGGTTTTGAGGTATTCCCCTTGGTATGGGTGGTGCCTTTTTCGGTCCACGGCTTATTGTTAAAAGTGGGGATTATCAAGCTTATAGATTGCAGGGGAGCTGCCATTGGAATTCTTGGGTGGTTAACCAATGTTTTCTTCACCCCGTCCCAGGTATCTACAAGCAACAGAGGGGTGGGGAGGCCTGGAAATGGTTTTGGTCTCCGGGTATTGTCAATCCAAAAGACTGAGCGGATGTGGTCCATTTTGAGCCAGACTGCTTCTATTCATGCCCATTGTGGGATATAATGGGAGTCGTGTGCTGCTAGCCTAGTGCTCAATAATGCTTTATAGTATAGATACAGGTTTGGGATACCCAGACCACCGCCCACAACCGGCCTGTGTAGGATTTTGGCGGCTACCCAGCTCTTTTTGTGTTGCCATGTGAATTTCACTAGTAATGAGGTGACCGACTTGAGGTAAGTGTTTGGTAGGGGTATAATAGTTTTGGTAGCAATGACATTTTGAATGCTGCTATGCGCCCCAACTATGAGAGGAATTTTCCCTCTCATTTCAGGGTAGTGTCGAAGTACCTCAGGAGTCTTACATAATTTGTGTGGAAGAGTCCTGCAGGTTGTGTTTTTTTTTTTTTTTTTTGTATTTTTTTTTTGAGTTTGATTCCTAGGTATGTTAAGTAGTCTGACCTCCAATCTAGAGGAAATGCCTCCTTTAGCCTGTTTCTTGCCTCCTTTGCCACTCCTATCATTAGTGCCTGTGTTTTGGAGACCTTTAATTTATAGTAAGAGTGGTGGCCGAAGATCAATTTGTCACATTAAATTGTGCATGGTTGTGTTAAAGTGAGAAGAATGTCTTCTGCAAATATGTTTAGTTTAAATTCTTTAGCGTCTAGGGGAATACCATGGATGTTCAGGTCTGATCTAATTTTGGATGTCCGTTGCTCCAAGGCCAGTACAAAGAGCAGAGGGTAGAGAGGGCATCCCTGTCTGGAGCCATTAGTAATGTTTATTTTCCAAGAGGGGAATCCTGCATAGAGAACCTGTGCAGAGGGCGTGTTGTATAGGGCATCTACTGCTGCAATGAATTGCATAGGGAAGCTGAATTTGTGGAGTACTCCTATTTAAAAATGTCCAGTTTAGTCTATCGAAGGTCTTCTCCGCGTCAAGGGACACGAAGAGGCCCTCCATTCCTAGTTTTAGAGCTGTGCATTAGATCTAGTACTTTGCAGGTATTATCTGAGCCCTGTCTACCCCTTACGAACCCCACTTGATCATCATGTATTAGGTAGGATAGTTTTAAGTCTGTTGGCTTGCAATTTTGCGAAGAGCTTGGCATTTGTATTGAGTAGGGAGATCGGACGGAAGTTTGGGCATGCGGTTGGAGGTTTCCCTGGTTTGGGGAGGGTGGTAATATGAGCCTGCAAGAGTTCTGTGGGTAGTGAGTGTTTATGGCGTTATTAAATAAAGTAGTCAGTGCAGGGGATAGGATGTCTGCGTATATATATGGTAATATGTGTTCGCGAATCCGTCAGGACCCGTGGGGCTTTGCCTGCCGGGAGGGTTTTTTGTGTCCTTTACTTCTTGTTGGGTGATAGGGGCTGAGAGGGCTTCTCTATGCTGTCGTGAGAGGGTTGGCAAATGGGCATCCTGTAAGTATTCATCGATATGTGCAGGGGATGTTGAGGGTTAGTGGGTTGTTTTCAAGGTTGTATAAAGTTTCATAGTACATGGCGAATTCGTCACTTATAGCTTTCGGAGCCACTAGTCTGTCTCCATTTGGTGTCTGTATGTGTGCTATTTTGGATGTGGCCTGTCTGTCTGGAAGTCTTTGGGCTAGTATTTTGCTTGCTCTATTACCCTGAGAGTAGGAAGTGGCGCTTAATTTCCTTAGGGAGTAGTCTACTTTGGTGAGTGCTAAAGTCTGTGTATTTTATCCTGTGTTTCTGAGATTCAGCTTTCTAACTCTGGGGACGGGTTTGTTTGGTTTAGTTTATTAAGATCATGTAGTTGTTTGTACCAGGTGACCCATTGGGTATGGGACGTCCGTTTAAGGTAGTGAGCTCTTTTGATCAGTTCCCAGTGTAGGACGGGTTTGTGGGCTAGCCAGATTGTTTCTGCCGAGATCCCTGGTGTAGTATTTTCTTTAAAATAGTTTTTGAGGGTGTTTTCTATGTGGTTGGTAAACATTGTTGTGTAATAGTGTTTTGTTCAAACACCAAGGGCTTCTATTGTGGCTCTCAAATTTGTCTTTTAGTTCCATGGTGATAGGTGCATGGTCTGACCATGTGATTTGTCTCTATGGAACATTTGAGTACCTGCATTAAGTGTTTTCCCTCAGTGAGCAACCTGTCGATTTGGGTGTAGGAGTTGTGAACCGAGGAGAAGAATGTAAAGTCGTGTTTTTTTTTCTCTGCGGGGTGGAGGTCTCTCCATGCGTCATAGGGGTTATGTTTGTCTAGCAGTTTCTGGTATGTTGTGCATTGTCTCCTGGCTGGAGTGTTTCCCTGTGTTCTTGATCCTTTGGATGAATCTAAGCCAGGGTCTAGAGTTTGGTTAAAATCTCCACATATCAACATTCCCTTCTGTATAGGTGCTATTTTAGCTAGTGTTCTGTGTAGGAAGTTGTGTCATTCTGAGTTGGGTGCGTATACATTTACTATTGTGTAGGTAATATCATTGATGGTGCAAATAGTATGATATATCTGCCTTCCTTATCTATGACTAGGTCATGTTCTGTGAATGCTACTCGGTTGCTTATTAGCACAGAGACCCCTTTCATTTTGGATTTTGCTGTAGCGTGATGTTGATATGGGTATGCGAGGGGTTTAAGGTTGTGTGGTTTGGTGAAGTCTGTCTCCTGGAGACACACTAAGTCAGGTTGGGATTTTTGAAGGTCTTGGAATAGGAGGTGGCATTTAACAGGGGTGTTCAGCCCCCTGACATTGTGGATATGTATTTTCATAAAGGGAAGGCCTATATGAGATGCTAGTTATGTTGCTGGTAGTGTAAGGTTTGTATTTCCCCTGAGTGTCCTTGTATGGCCCGGAGTTGGAGTCTATTGTGATGCATGTAAATAATGGTGCAGTGGGGTATATACTTGCAGTTATGACGTGTAACGGCTGTGGAGTTTTCGTGTGACATGTATCTGTGGTGGGTCGTATCTTTCCTTGAGACTTCTGTACCGGCACTGGAGCCTGAAGTTTACATGGGAACATCCCCCTCAGAGGGTCTGGGTTGGTCTAGGTAAGGGAGGGAAGGCAGGAAACTAATAAAAGAGAAAAGGAGAAACAGTGCGGTTAGGACCGCGTAGCCCATAGTGGGCTGAGTACCCAGAGTGTTTACTATGGAGGTTGGAAACCTCAAAAACATAAACTTAATATCGTAGGCGATTAGCCCTAAAACATTTCTAAACAATTCTGCATATATTATAGCTTGTTTTTTGTTTTTTCTCCTTTCTTTTTGCATATAAATGTTACAAACATAAATCACAGACTTGCAGAGGTGTCTGGCCTATAAGTCAAGTCAGATGGTAAAATACCTTCATCCTGTGGTTAACTTGGGCAAGTAAGAGAATGATTGATTGGCTTTTAGTGACATGGTCATTGACAAAGTTTATCTGGTGTCGAAAGGAGTGTCTGGTGAGTGTGTGTGCGCGCAACTATACAGTTGCTTTGCTTGTCTGAGTGTAGCTGTGCGCATATTTGTGGTGTGTTTTTTTTTGTTTTTTTCCGGGATTGCAGTGTGAGGTATGGGGGATAGATATGTCCACAATCAGGAAGCATCACCTCCCAGTCCTGAATCTGTAACGCTCATGTCTGGATACCAGATAGGGAACAGTGGGTTATTTTTTCGCATTCTTGTACTATTCGCTGTGGCGAAGTTGTACGCCCATGCTGTTTGCGGACCGGTAAACCCCATTGCTTCAGGGCCTTTATACCTTCTTCTGGTGTTATCGCGTGGGTGCAGGGTCCATTACGCTGGATAATCAGGCGTACCGGGTGCCCCCATCTATAGGGGATCTTGTGTTCCCGCAGGGTGCCAGTGATCTCCTTGAAGTCCCTTTGCCGTTGTAGGGTGGCCGCTGATAGGTCTGCATATATCTGTAGCTGGCCATATTGTGGTGGAAGATTTTTGTGGTTCCTGGCAGCTTTCAGTATGGCCTCTTTGACGTGATAATAATGTAGGTGAGTCAGCGTGTCTCTTGCTGCGTCTGCGGTTAGCAACTTCGGTTTGGCTACTCAGTGAGCCCGGTCCAAAAGAATCATATCCGTCGGCATGGCCCGTATAAGGCTCTTGAAAAACCCTGTTAGGAATTCAGGTATGTCAGATTGCATTAGTGATTCCGGTATTCCCCGCACACTCAAGTTTTGCCGCCGTGATCCATCTTCCAGATCAGAGCACTTGAGCGAGGTGAGTTGCATTTCCAGGGCTTGAACGTGGTCTGCTAGATCATTGTGGGCTTCTGCGTATTCGCCCATGCGGTGCTCCACGTGGGCTGTTCTTTCACCCTGCTCCTGGATGTCTTTACTGAGTGCAGTAACCGATGCTTGAATATTATTCAGCAATTTATCGGACACTTCGTCCAGGCATGCTCTCAGGATTTCTTGTGTGATGGGGAGATTCCCTGGGTCGGGTAAGTGTTGCAGGGGGGAGAGTGTCGTCTCCGCCGCCATCTTGGTCAGCCTCATGTTGGCCTTGGACTTTGTTTGGCGCTGTGAAGAAGCCTGACTTGTCCCCCCAGGTCAGGGATTTTCTTACCCTTTTGCTGTGCCATGCTCGTGGGGCAAGTGGGGGTAGGTTTTTTTTTTTTTCGTCAGAGTTGCTGGGTTTAGTCGCTTTGCGGGCTAATCTCTGAGCGGAGCGCTAGTGCCGTGCCACCATCTGCTTCAGCATTCAAGCCACGCCCCTCACAATTTTATCTAAAATGCCAATTGTTTTCATTTTTAAAACTGTTAAACAAATTTAACCCCAAATGTACACGTTGTGATGTAAACAAAACCTGGCATCTGCGCTATGTCTGTCCAACCGTAATTCACCTCTTTCATATTAAATGCACCCACACTTATTATATATAATTTTATTCAGGGGAAACAGGGCTTCCATTTAACATCAACTATTTAGGTATGGAACATAATTTAATATGAATAAAATATTAAAAAAAATTGTTAAATCGTTTTTTTAGTTCTATGTGACATTTTAACTGTGAATGTGAAAATACTGTTTGCATTTACTGCAATAAAATACACATTTGTATTCAACGATATCACATATGTAAAACAGTACCCCCTATGTACAGGTTTTATGTTTTTTTTGGGAAGTTACAAGGTCAAATTTAGCATGTTAGTTTAAATTTTTTTTTTCACACTGAAATAAGCTAGATTGTTTACGTTGCCTTTGAGACCATATGGGTAGCCCAGGATTAAGAATTACCCCATGATTGCATACCATTTGCAAAAGTAGACAACCCAAGGTATTGCAAATGAGGTATGTTCAGTCTTTTTTTAGTAGCCACTGAGACTGAGCAGACTGAGCATTCCCCATTTGCAATACATTGGGTTGTCTACTTTTGCAAATGGTATGCCATTTTTTTTCCTAATAATTCAATGGCCTGGAGTCAATTATTCCGCTTATACTACAGTTATCACACCTTGAAAGATTGTTCAGATGATGTATTTCAAGACGTTTATGTTTTTGTCATTAAAACGCATTTGTATGTAGGACTAATTTCTTACGCATCAATTCCCATGCCTTAGTTTCTAATTCCAAAACCTCATTTAAGAGTAGTGATGTCGCGAACCCGAAATTTTCGGTTCGCGAACGGCGAACGCCAACTTCCGCAAATGTTCGCGAAACGCCATTGACTTCAATGGGGAGGCGAATTTTAAAACACACAGGGACTCTTTCTGGCCACAATAGGGATGGAAAAGTTGTTTCAAGGGGACTAACACCTGGACTGTGGCATGCCGGAGGGGGATCCATGGCAAAACTCCCATGGAAAATTACACAGTTGATACAGAGTCTGGTTTTAATCCATAAAGGGCAGAAATCCTAA